>OZ022264.1:184073801-184103801 GCA_963978885.1 Nemotelus pantherinus | reverse complement strand
CGCCATACGTCTTCCTCAGCGATATGACAGTGTCTTCCCTCAAATCGTTGAAGTTAAACTGTCGCACTAATGCCGCACGGATATCTTCCTTTGTGGTGATTTATTTATTTATTTATTTATTTATTAACCAAACAAGGTATGATAATAATACATTTAATTGAAATAAATATAAAACATAAAAACAAACCAGACATATTAAAAAAAAAAAAAAACAGGTTTAAAATAGGTATAAAATACAAACAAATATAATATAAATAAATAAACATTCGATAAATAAATACACAAAGCTAATTTACATGTAGGTCACAATATTAAATACGCAAAACGCAAAAACGAATTTAATTAATTATCTAATTAAACAATTATGAAAATAGTCCTAAGTCATAAGAAGATACTAGGCCGGTAGACTAGGGAGGGTAGGATAAGAGAGCCTTGGTAACTCTATTTTTAAAGGACACTTTGCATATCGTGGGGGAAAAGTGTTGGCTCATACTGTTGAATATTTTGCAGCATCTGTTAATTGGCTCATTATCAGCATATGCGGTGCTATGCTTATATTCAACTAGCATTCGTCGGGATCTAGTGACTCTCAAGGGCTGATTAAGCACAAATCTTTTCTGTATATAGTCGACATTAACAGCGTCTCTAATGACATCGAAACTGAAGCAGGCAGATAACATTAATCTTCTGGATGCAAGAGGTAATAAGTTTAGAAGTCTAAGGCGAAATTCATACGACGGTAAATTGCTAAAATCACTTGGATAGTAAAGACCTCTAAGAGCGAATAGCAAGAATTGCTTCTGAATAGATTCAAATCCCTGGCTGTGAATTTCGAAAACTGGGTTCCAGATAATGCAAGCATACTCAAGAAGAGGGCGAACGAGCGCGGTGTAAAGTGAATTTGTAACCCAAAGGTTCTGAAACTCCCTGGCCCGTCGCTTAATGAAGCCAAGTCGTTTACTTGCTTGAGAAATCATTTTGTCGTAATGAAAATTAAAGCGGAGCTTTTCATCGAGCACCACACCGAGGTCTAAAATATTGTCCACTCTACTAAGTGCCGTATTGCTTAAAAGGTACGTATAATGTACGCGCGTACTTTTTCTAGAAAAGCTAATTACATGACACTTTGCGATGTTGAGAGTTAGGTTATTCACGCTGCACCAATGTTCGAGGGAATTTAGTTTTGATTGAAAAAAGCTGGCATCTGAAGACGACTTTATAGTATAATAAATTTTCAGGTCGTCCGCATAGAGTAGATGAGGCACATCAGATAAAACCTCTGACAAGTCTGATATAAAAATATTAAAAAGTAAAGGGCCAAGATGACTACCTTGAGGAACACCTGAGTTAACGTGAATTTTTTTAGAAATAAGCCCTTGGAATTTCACATGTTGTGAGCGGTTGTGGAGGTAAGAGCTAAGCCATTTTAGTAGAGAACCGGCAATTCCGAATTGTTGTAGCTTGGAAATCAAAATGGAGTGGTCAACACGGTCAAATGCTTTGCTAAAGTCAGTGTAGACTGCGTCAATTTGATCACCTTTCTCCATTTTACAAAGAACATGGAAAACCAGCACCATTAGGTTGGTAGTGGTAGAACGTCCTTTCCGAAAACCATGCTGCTGTTCGTTAAGTCGAGAATCGACCAGAGGGGCTAGTTTAGCACATATGATTTTTTCGAAGAGTTTAGGAATAGTTGATAAAATGGCAATACCTCTATAATTATGAATTGATCTTCTATCGCCATTTTTGAATATCGGTGTCACGTAGGAGGATTTCCAATACGACGGAAAGTACCCAGAAGAAAGAGGTGTATTAAATATAATTTGAAGAGGAGTGATTAACTGTGTGACACATTTAATAAGAAACATTGGAGGAAGAAGATCAGGTCCAGGGCCTTTTTTACTATCAAGCTCCAAGATAGCTTTAGAAATATCATCTCTGGAAATGGTTATAGCCTCAGCGAAAATTGGTCTAGTTACACTTGGGGAATGACAGGATGATGAAGTACTTGCTGGATTAAAAACGTCTTGGAAGTTATCTGCGAAAAAGTTTCAAATTTCTTGAGGAGAAGAAGACATTGAGGTGTTATAACACATAGAAGAGGGATAGCCAGTTGTTTTCGTCGAGATCTCTTACTTCCATTTTGATCAGATCACACTTAGCTTTGACGTCAGCTTTCCCATCTAGCGCTTTTTCCATCTGTTTTTGGAGTTTTAGAGCGACTTCTGTTGCCGATGACTTCATCTGAAGCAGTAGTTCTCCTTTTTGAGTTCGACGAATACGGGTCACATTCTCGCCTACTTCCTTCAAGTTCATATCGGTCTTCATCTGGCGCAGAATCTCGGCATATGTCGCTTCGCCCTTGGTGGAGATTATCATGACATCCGGCCGCTTTCGCCTTACAGGTGTTTGTTTTTTTCTCGTAACCTTAGTCCAGGTGTCAGCACTCGCATTTACCGCAGGTTTCACTGCCGCTGGAACCTTATTCGGCGTCCTATTCATCAGTCTCTTCGGGGTTTGAACTAGTTCTTGTATTTCGTCTCCAACTTCTCGATGCCGCTTTTGATTTACAGTGCTACCACTGCGCCCTGCCTTTTCCCCGTTGACAATGTTGCCAGCCTTCTTGTTATTTGCAGGTGTCGGTGTAACTTGCGTAGTTGCATCCAATCTTCCACAGTTTCTCCTATCAATTTCTACGCGAGCCTTATGATAAGTAGCTCAAATAGCTCTGATCTGGTCCCTTATTGAATGGTGCAAGTATGTTTGTTTTTTTGTTAAATCAGCCAGCGCTGTGATCATTTCACCCAATTCAATGAACGCATCTTGTTCCACCTCCGATGCCACCGAAATCGTCCGTTGAGTTTGGCTTTTAGACGCTTGCAGACTTCCTCCGGGATCATTTGCTGGTCTAGGAGGTGTACGTAGCACCAGCAATTTCCTCCGAAATAGGTTTTCTCCCTCAGTAATTATTTTCCTTGTAGATATATCTGTTATGGAAGCCAAGTTGACCACCTCCATAACATTGCAGTCGCTGGATATCGACGACCGGGAGCCTGCTTGCTAACTCCCCTCTGCCGCCATATCTCTCTGCCGCATATATATATATATATATATATATATATATATATATATATATATATATATATATATATATATATATATATATATATATACATATATATATATATATATATATATATATATATATATATATATATATATATATATATATATATATATATATATATATATATATAACTTAACACACGACAATAACATCCAGGTCAAACCAATCGATTTACTTGCATGCACGCGCAGCATAATCGCTGACGATGCGTCCGCGATACTTTTGTAACAATTAACTGATCGTGCAATCAACAACACAGGTAGTCGACGCAGCATTTCGTAGGCCAATCGATTTACCTGCATGCACGCGCAGCATAATCGCTGACGATGCGTCCGCGATACTTTTGTAACAACCAACTGATCGTGCAATCAACAACACAGGTAGTCGACACAGCATTTCCTAGGCTAAGCAAAAATTATTGTTATAGATTAAGTATCAATTAAGTTTTCAGTTTTGTATTCGAACTTAAAGAATAAAGATCGGGTTCTAAGCCCTGAAATTGATAATTTTTTAGTAACAAAACTCTTTGTTTTATTAACTGGCGCCCAACGTGGGGCTGCTCTTGTGACATCGGTAAAACGGGAAGTCGTAAGTAAAAGTGCGGAAAGTAGCATTCGACAACAGCCAAGTCACTTGTGAATCCGTTTTTAATCGTTCCGTCCTTGAATATCCTGCCACAAGGAGGAAACAGCGATAAAGTTACGACGAGTGGATAGCCATACCACTAGCCCGCGGTGTAGTGCAAAGGAAAGAGGTCCCCTAGTAGTTCCAGTGAACAAAAAGGAGTTGGTAGAACCGACAGCCACCTTGCCCACGTAGAAGCAGCCTCATATCTACGGTATCCTGCATTTCAACGCCATGAAAGCAGTAGTAATATATCTTATGTAAGTCAAAAATTGTAACTATATCTTGTAATTATTTGATTATTCCCACTAAAATTGAATAGTTAAAAATTAAACGACTTTACTGCAATTATATTAACGAATATCAAATTAAATATTTGAATGCAGAATTAAAACCTGCAACTTATTAGTGATCAACCCTTGATTATTGAATTATTACGTTTACTATAAATATTAAATCAAGCATATGAATGCGCAATTAAAACTTGCAACTCATTGATCAGTTATTGACTATTGAGCTATTAAAGTGGAATTGGACAAATAAATAATTATCGATCATTGAATTACAAATTTATACAAATACAAATTTATTTTTATACTTGAGCAAGCGTTTTTAGTGAAAATTTGTTGTTGTTGTTCAGCGTAATTATACGTAGTGGATAAGTGATCAAAAATCAGTGAATACTCTTTTTTTTTGTCTTTTCGTTGGAAACGGTACGGAATTTTGCGCTTTACGTATCTGGTGAAGATATTCGGGATATTCGGTTTCAAGTTTTTGAAATAATTTTGGTGCGATAATGTCGAATCCTAACAATTTAGTACGACCAGCTCGATTAACAGCATCAGGTGATAATGCTGCAACCCTCGGTGGAGCTGCTGTAACCGCCTCACTGATTGCTAATGTTTCAAGTCCCGACAATAATTTAGTGGACTTGATGACTCGGGTTGTTTCAGAAGCGTTGCAAATTCAAGGTAGCTGATGTGCCAATAAATATAGGTGGAGGCAAAAACCTATCTGATATGGATAAGATCCCAGATGTGGTTAAAAGCCTCAGAGAATTCTCTGGGCAGCCCGGAGAATTCAGTTCGTGAAAAAAGAGCGTTGATCGAATCCTCGCTATCTACGAACACCTGAGAGGCACTCCAAAGTATTACGGTATACGTTCCGTAATCAGAAATAAGATTGTCGGCCACGCAGACATAGCGCTGGAGTCTTACAATACTCCGCTCAATTGGGAAAGAATCTCGAAGTGTCTGACGCTCCATTACGCAGACAAGAGAGATCTTGGTACCTTAGAGTACCAGATGACAACCCTGGTGCAAGGTTCGAGCACAATTCCTGAATTCTATCAAAGTGTGTACCACCATCTTTCATTAATACTCAATAAGTTAGGTTCTATGGAGTTAGCCCGAGACTCACTTAACGTGATGACACAGGCCTACAGGGGCAAAGCTCTGGACACCTTTGTCAGAGGCTTAAGAGGCGACTTGCCTCGACTATTAAGCATGCGTGAGCCAGCCGATTTACCTCAGGCACTCCACCTTTGCTTCAAATTGCAGAACGTAGATTACCGCGCACAGCATGCCAATAACTCGCAACCATCGTCTCATAGAACCCAATATCGGAATCCACCTCCAGTTCCAACTCGAAGAACACTTCCTCTTCCTTCTAAGCCTTCACCTGTTCCTGCTCCTAGACAAAGATTCTTTCCTGAGCTATTTCATAATCCAAGGGCTCTGCAAGTGCCACAGTTTAACAGGCAAATAAATTACCAACAGCAGAATCAGCCTCAGAATCCTCCCCCAAGACCTCCTCGAGGACCAGAGCCTATGGACGTCGATCAGTCCGTACGAACGCATGCGGCAAACTACGCGAATAGGCCGCGGTATCAACATGAGATTCAAAAGCGTCCTCAAATCCAGGGAGCTTACGTACCGAACAAAATGCAGCGGGTATTCTATACCGAGTGTAATAAAGATGACGAGCAGTCTGTCGAACAGTACCAAGAACATATATCACAGGCGGACCAGGAATATGAGCAGACCTTGAATAATTATATAGACTTGGAAGATAGCCCCGAACCTGACCAACTCAACATCGACCAAGCCAATTCTGAAGAAGTCGAAGACATTTATTTTTTAGGATAAGACGCTCCTCGCTTCCTTATTTTGAGTACGTGACGAGGAACGGAGAGATATTTAAATTTTTAGTGGATACCGGCTCTAATAAAAATTATATTCAGCCCCGGCATATCAGGAATCGACTTCTTAACGAAAAAAATTTCTTTGTTAGCTCCGTTGGGGGAAGCGTCGAAATAACACATCACGCACTCATTCCTATATTTGGCCCTAGCACGGGTAGGCTAAAATTCTTTATCTTACCTTCCCTTGTAGCATTTGATGGCATAATAGGGAATGACACCCTCAAACAGCTGAATGCTATCATCCATACAAATGGAAGCTATATGACCATACACCCGAATATACGAATCCCTCTCAAACAACATCTATCGGAAACAGTTAACAATATTAACATAAGAACTAGCCACCTAAGTCAAGAACTATCATCTAAACTTAAAAATATAATTCATAGCTATCCTAATCTATTTTCCGAACCTGACGAAAAACTGACTTTCACTACAACGGTTAAAGGGGAGATTCGAACTACCAGTCATGACCCGGTTTATTCTAAATCATTGCCATATCCTATAGCATTAAAGGGAGAAGTTGAGAAGCAAATCAACAAGCTTCTCGAAGACGAGATCATTAGACCATCCAAATCACCATACAATTCTCCTGTATGGATCGTCCCGAAGAAACAAGATGCTTCTGGTGAGAGAAAATACCGAATGGTGATCGATTATCGTAAGCTAAACTCGGTTACGGTTCCGGATAGGTATCCTATCCCGGAAATTAATGAAGTCCTTGCTAACCTTGGCAAGAGTAGCCTCTTCTCCGTTATAGACCTTAAAAGCGGATTTCATCAGATTCCTCTCAGCGAGTCTGATATTGAAAAAACAGCCTTCTCAGTAAACAACGGGAAGTTCGAGTTCACTCCCATTCAGACTCAAAAATGCTCCTTCAATATTCCAGAGAGCTTTAGATGACATTCTTAGAGAATACATAGGAAAATGTTGTTATGTATACATCGACGAAGGAAGGAATGAGACAGAACATCTCTCAAATCTAGACAAAATATTTAAGACCCTGGAAACTGCCAACATGAAAATTCAGTTGGACAAGTGTGAGTTCCTCCAAACAGAAGTCGAATTTCTAGGCTACGTCATCAGCAAAGAAGGTATCAAAACCAACCCGAAGAAAGTACAGGCCATCATGGATCTACCTCCTCCAAAAACTCTCAAAGATCTTCGTTCATTCTTGGGGATGTCAGGCTATTATTGACGCTTCATTCAAGACTACGCTCGAATAGTCAAACCTTTGACATCCCTTCTAAGAGGGGAAGATGGACATGTGTCCAAAAACCTCTCGAAGAATAAAACCATTCATTTGAACGCAGAGGCAATGATGGCATTTGAAAAATTGAAAGATTCACTCGTCTCTAAGGAAGTAACTTTGGTGCACCCAAATTTCGAGAAGGAGTTTGAATTAACCACCGATGCATCCGACTATGCAATTGGTGCGGTTCTCTCTCAGGACAATATACCCATCGCATTTCTCTCAAGAACCTTAAGAAAAGAGGAGGAGAATTACGCAACCAATGAGAAAGAGATGCTTGCCATAAAGTGGGTATTGGAATCCCTTAGAAGTTTTCTCTATGGTTCACGTAAGGTCGTAATTTACACCGACCATCAGCCTTTGACTTACGTTCTTAGCAATAAAAATACCAACTCCAAACTAAAAAGGTGGAAATCCATCTTAGAAGAATATAACTATGAGCTTAGGTACAAGCCAGGTAAGGCCAATGTAGTTGCAGACTCGCTCTCAAGACCACCTCAACTCACCCAGGCTAACTCTTTGGCTCCCACAGAGCATAGTGATGATAGCTCATCACATAACCTTATTGTCACTGTCGAAACTCCTATTAACTCCTTTCGAAATCAACTGCTTCTGAAGACCGGAAACGAAGATAGCTACCAAATTGTGACACCTTTTGAAAGCTATGCACGACACATCATAATAAAACCGCACTATTCAGAAATGGATCTCATCGGCATCCTTAGAAGATATCTTAGCCCCAACAAAGTGAATGGGATCTGTACCAGCGAAGATATCATGGGTAAAATTCAGACGGTGTATCCACACCACTTTAGGGACTATCGTGTACGGTTTGCCCGGAAATTTGTTGAGGATGTCCCAAGTGACGCTGAGCAGGACGAAAGGATTCTCCAGGTACATCGGAGAGCCCATCGTAACGCAGAGGAAAACAGGTTGCAACTCCTAGAAAAGTTCTATTTTCCAAGAATGTCCGCCAAAATTAAATACATCATTAAGCGTTGCACAATATGTAAGGAAAATAAGTATAAGAGGCACCCCAACAAACCACTTTTAAGCCCGACTCCCATTCCAGCCTACCCAGGGCACACTATCTATATAGATCTCTTTTCGACCGAGAAATATCGCGTTCTGACGGCTGTGGACAAGTTCACCAAGTTTGCTCAAGCTTAGGTAATTGCGTCTAAATCCGTCGCGGACATTAAACAACCTCTAGCAGATATATTATTTTTCTTCTGCGTCCCTGAGAATGTCGTAGTTGACAATGAAAGTGCGCTTAAATCAGCATCCTTAACGTCCCTAATGGAAGACGAACTCCAAATTAGGGTTTACAAAACTCCTCCTTACAAGAGTGAAGTTAACGGACAAGTCGAGCGTTGGCACTCAACTCTTGTTGAGATAATGAGGTGCCTGAAGGAGGAGGGGCCCCCAAGATCCTTCGAGGATCTACTACAACGAGCCGTCAACGAATATAATTTCACTATTCACTCGACCACCGGGAAAAAACCAGTAAAACTTTTTTTTGGACGTGTTCCTAGAATCAACCCCGACGAGTTCGAAAACGTGCGTCTGGCGAATATAGAGAAACTGAAAAGAAAACAGGAAAAAGACCTCAAACACCACAATAAGGATAGGCAGCCAATAAAAAATTATGATATAGGGCAAGTTATTTATGTCAAACAAAATAAAAGGAAACGATCCAAACTAACACCAAAATACAAGCAAGAAATAGTCAAAGAAAATAATAACACTACTATTCTCACAGAATCTGGTAAAAAAGTGCACAAGAGTAACATCAGAAACTAACTCCTTATTTCAGATTTACAATCCACATCAGCCAAAGTAGAGTTCAAATTTTGGACTATTCGAGCTCACAAATCGTCACATTTTACACGGGCCTAACGAAGATACAGGACGGAAATTTTAAATTCATACATGTGATTGACATAGACCATTACGAACGCCTCATTTCACAAATTGAACCAGTCCTTAACCTCTCAGCAATTCGGCATCATCCCCTTTCCTTACATTTATCGTACGAGATTCAGCAAATTCAAACCCTAGCCAAAAACTTGAAACCGCGCAGAATTGGAAGATCACTAAACTTTATTGGAACCGCGTGGAAATGGATTGCAGGCAATCCTGACCATGAAGATTTCAAAACGATAAAGGAAATAACCTCGGATGTCCTGGCGAACAACAACAGGCAAGTTGTCATTAACCGATTATACAATGATCGAATCAATAATATCACAAGGGTCACCAATGAGATACAGAATCTGCTTAAGGAAAATAATCAAATAAATATTAGCCTGATACTTGATGTACAATTTAGAATAAGAATACTTAAGGAAGAATTGGAAAATATTAATACAGCAAATCACTGGGCTAAATTAGGAATTGTAAATTCTTTGATCCTGTCAAATGCCGAAATAAAAATTGCAACAAACATATTAAATAAAGAAATTTTACCATACTCAACTGTAGAAGAGGCATTAGATTTCTCTGAAGCGAAAATTATAACAAACAGTTCATCAATTCTCTATATCGTTAACATACCTTTGACAACTAGCAAAATTTACCAAACGTTGTCGATAAAACCAGTAAAGAGGAAAAATCTAATTAGTGAAGTTTTGTACAGTAAGATTTTTAAAAATGAAGAAGAAGTTTATGGCATTACGGGAAATTGTAAATCCCTTAATAATCTGTCAATATGTAAATCAGTTGATATAATAGATATTCGAAATGATACATGTATTCCAAAATTGTTAAAAAGTTTAGGAGCAGTCTGTGCACAGATCAACAATCAACATGTACCAGCAATTGAAGAAATCTCAACAGGCGTGGTAATGCTGAACCAATTTTGCGGTACCCTGAGGACTGAAGAAACATCTCGCGATCTCAATGGCACATTTTTGATTAAATTTAGCAACACAAGCGTAACAGTGAATGGGAAAACCTTCATCTCCAGGGAGGCATCCACAATTCGTGAACTACCCGCAATATTACAACCATCTCCTGCAAGCAACGCGTATCGAGAACTACTATCACTTGAAATGATGCAAGAACTTCACATAAATAACACGCACGAAGATTTCCTTATTATTGCCTCGGGGTATACTGAGTCAAAGGCTTTCTCAAAGTCTATGTACGCCAGGGCGAGGGGAAGTTCGTACTCATTCGCTCGGCTCATAATTTCTCTCAGTGTGTGAATGTGGTCTATGGTGCTGAAGCCACTTCTGAAACCTGCCTGTTCTCGAGGTTGTTCAGCGTCTAAGGTTGCCTGTATTCTGTTATTAATGATTTTAGTGAATACTTTGTAGAACGCGGGGAGTAGACTTAGCTGCTTTGCCATTTTTCATTTGTTTCAGCGCCGCTTCCACTTCATCAATGAGAACTTCTGGGACGTCTTCTTCAGGTGCTTCTTGTATAGTCGCTGTTATTGTTTGGCTTGTTTTGGGGGCTTTGTAGAGATCTTGATAGAAGTTGGTTATTATCTCCAGTATTTTCTTCCTATCGGTTACTCTTTCATTTTCATGTTGCATAGCAATCACTTGGTTTCTACCAATCAATAATGCTCTTTTCGCCTTCTTGAGGCTCCTATTATTTTCGATGGCACTTTCTACTAATTTTTCATTGTATTTCCTTACATCTTCTGTTATCCTCTTTCTGATCGTTTTGCAGGTTTCAGTGTATTCAATCCTTTGGATGTTCGAGGATAACTTCATTTCCCTGCGTTTTCGGAGTAAGGCTTTTGTCTCGTTTGAGAGCTTGCGGTGTTTACTGTCTATGCTTGGTCCACCTACTTCTTCGGCACACTCCAAGATGGTTTTTGCGAGGTGCGTTGCGTCCTTATTACGCATTTTGTAATTTACCAATTCTTGGAAGAGAATGGCGTTGTTTCTGACGTTGTCAATGTTAATACCTGCTCTTGTTGGTTTCCTAACTAGTCTGAGCCTTTCTGTCGTTAGATCTAGGGTAATTTTTGCTCTAGCCAGACGATGATCACTTCCTGTCCTGAAATTATTGATAACTGATACATCCTTTATTATTCTTATTCTGTCCGTTAGTATCAGGTCAATTTCGTTCCTAGTGGCTCCATTGGGGGCTTGCCAAGTCCATTTTCTATTTTGGCCTTTCTTGAAGAACGAATTTGCTATGTAGAGATTATGTTGGTGAGCGAATTGGACCAATCTTTCTCCTCTCTCATTCCTAATGCCCAAACCGAATTTCCCTACCAGAGTTTCGTGGTCCTTCCTTCCTCCTACGATAGCATTGAAGTCCCCTATCAGAAATTTGAAGTGGCTGTTGTTATTGTACCAAGCCTGGTTTATTTCATTATAGAACTTTTCAATTTCTTCGTCCGTGTGGCTAGTTGTGGGTGCATAGACTTGTATGATTTGCACTGTGTATCTTTGGGAGAGCCTTAGAGTTAGGCTGGCTACTCGATCCGAGTAGCTTATGACATTATCTATCTTGCCTGCCCATTTTTTGTTAATAAGGAACCCTATTCCGCTCGTTCTACCTGATTGGGTCCCCTGGTGGTATAGGATGTTACCCAATCCAAGTGTCAGCAAGCTTTCTTCTTTACGTCTGGTTTCGCTCAGACCAATAATTTCCCATTTAATTTTAGTTGTTTCCTCCTCTAGTTCAATTAGTCTTGCCTGGCTCGATAGTGATCGGCAATTATATGTCGCTATATGTAGCGTTGTCATGTTTTGTTGGTAGCAATTTAACCTCCGCGGATTCTTAACACCCTCTGCCTTCGTGGATGATTCCTGGGAGCTACCAGTCCCAGGTCCACTCTGGCCTACGGAGAATGAGGGCTGGTGCTTGTTCTTTCTTATCATGTTGGGGGATTTTGAGACAATACCTCACCACGCTGCCTCGTTGCGGGTTGGTAAGGGGTAAGAGTAAGTGGAATTTTTATGTGAAGTTAATTTTGTAGGATGGGAATGGGAAGGGAGGGGGGGGGGGGGGTAGGGTCCATCAGAATTACCATCTCCCAATGGACCATCTACCCTAGCTGGGTAGACAATCTTTTTATTGAAGAAAAAGCCGTCTCTGGGATTTGAACTCGGTCCTCCCGCGTGGGAGTCCATTTCTCTACCCACTGAGCCAGCTAGGGTATTATATATATATATATATATATATATATATATATATATATATATATATATATATATATATATGTATATATATATATAAATATGTATATTTATATAAATATATATATATATATATATATATATATATATATATATATGTATATATATATAAATATGTAATTTATATAAATATATATATATATATATATATATATATATATATATTTATATATATATATATATAAATATATATATGTATATATATATATGTGTATATATAGGCATATATATATATATATATATATATATATATATATATATATATATATATATATATATATATATATATATATATATATATACAGTAGAATCCGCTTATAACGACTCCGCTTAAAACGTCTGACTGCTTATAGCGACTTAGTTAAATCTGTTTGGTTGGTTTCTCATACAATAGTTTTACAAAACGTTTGCTTATTACGACTTCGGTTATAATGACAGACCGTTTATAGCGACGTAATTTAGCTGATTTTAGCTTTTACTCGTCCGGTTATAACGACCAAAGTTTGTTGTTTTTCCGTAAGGTCAAGCGGCCGTGTCTCAGCACCCCGTTGATCGTTTGTTTATTGTTTCCCCGCAATTCCGAGCGACCAAACCAGATGCCGTTCCTTGTCCTAATTTGTGTGTGTAAAAAATCTACGCCTAAACAACGAAATTGTTTTACTATTGAAGAAAAGAGTGCGATAATTCAACGTTTAGAAGCAGGTAAATCAAATGTGACTCTTGCGAAGGAGTTTGGTGTTTATTACTCCAACATATCAACAATAAATAATAGCAAATGTAAGATTGAAGGGCTGTTCCCAAGCGAATTCGGGCGTCCACACATGATCAAGTGGATCAAGCATTGCTTCAGTGGTTTAAAGTGCAACGAAACCGGGAAATACTCGTCAGTTGTTATATTCTGCAGCATCAAACCCAGTTATTTGGTTCGCGATTCAATGTACCGAATTTCACATGTATACCAAGTTGGATCAATCGCTTCAAAACTTCACACAATTTTGTGTCCGGCTGAGGACTAAAGGGCTGATCGAATCCTAGCATCGAAGAAGCTCTCAAAGATGACTTTTAATTCCTTCATACATTCTAATTACGAAGATGACGAAACAAAATTAACAATGTCTCGTCACATTAAGTTAATACGTAATTCTTATTATAAGACAAAAGTCAATCAGAAACAGACTAAAATAGACTATTTTTCAGCTGCTAACTATGTAATTTATATCTGTAAGCTTGCAAAACTTTAACATGTGTCTCACATTCTGTAAAACAACCTTCCTTCGTGTTTTTTCAATAAATTAGTATTTCTTATGATAGCATTGTGCATCGTTTGTATTTACTTTAATATGTGCTCTGCTATGCAGCCAAGTAGTACTAAGGGTAAAATGTATAGGTACATTTCGAAAATCGCTTATAACGTCGTCTGGTTAATACGACTGCAAACGTTCGGTCCCTTGGCCGTCGTTATAAGCGGACTCTACTGTATATATATATATATATATATATATATATATATATATATATATATATATATATATATATATATATATATATATATATATATATATATATATATATATATATATATATATATGTGTATATATGCATATATATATATATATATATATATATATATATATATATATATATATATATATATATATATACATATATATATATATATATATATATATATATACATAAATATATATATATATATATATATATATATATATATATATATATATATATTCATATATATATATATATATATATATATATATATATATATATATATATAGTGCTCCATCTTTTATGTCGGTATGTAAACATTGAATAACGTTGAGAAAAAAAAACCGATTTCTATAAGTGATATATTTTTATTCAGTTTGGTTCCTTACAATTTTTTTGGACTAGTTCTTGAAAACAATATCAATTAAGTGGCCACCTTTATTAGCAATTACAAAATGACTCCTTTTTTTCTGCGTTTGCCATTACCTTTCCGAGCATCTCGGGTGTTATAGCGTCGATTTCAGCACGAATGTTTGCCTTGAGCTCGTCAATAGTTTGAGGCTGGTTGGCGTTAACCTTGCTTTTCAGATAACTTCACAAAAAGAAGTCCGGTGGGGTTTAATCAGGTGATCTGGGTGGCCAGTCAATGTCGCCTCTTTTTGACACCAGACGTCCCGGGAATTTTCGTTGCAGAAATGCAATTGTTGCGTTTGCAGGGTGGCATGGTGCACCGTCTTGTTGAAACCAGTAACCATCTAGACCTTTCTCACGCATTTGCGGACAGACATAATGAGCCAACATCCACCGATATCGATTTGCATCGACAGTTTCGTTTTCTTTAAAAAAATATGGCCCAATGATGGTTTTTGCGCAAATCCCGGCCCAAACAGTTATTTTCCGGTCATGCAATGGCGTTTCATATATCGCGTGTGGATTTTCCGTTCCCCAAATGCGGCATTTCTGCTTATTAACGCTGCCAGAGAGGTTGAAATTGGCCTCGTCAGTCATGATAATTTTCTGCCAAAAATTAGGCTCACTGTCAACCATTCGAGCGATTGTTTGGCCGTATTCCAAGCGACGTGGACAGTCTGTCGGCCATATTCTTTGCGTTAATTGCACTTTATACGGAAACAAACCCAAATCATTTTTCAAAATGCGCCACATAGTGGTTTCACTGACGCGAAAATGCTGAGCGCGGCGACGATACGACACAGTTGGGTCGTGAGCAACACTCTCTCTCACTGCTTCAACCAGTTCATTGGAACGTCTTTGATGAACGGCATGCTGACGATCTACTACTGTCCCGTGTTCAAAAAAATTGAACACGAAACGACGAATAGAATTATCAGATGGTGCCTTTTTGCCGCGATATTTTTTCCGATATGCACGTTGAGTTAACACAATGGAACGACTGTTTTCGATGTAAAGTGTCACTATTTCAGCGCGTTGTTTCGGTGTGAAGCGATCCATGGCAAAAATTGTACTGAATTGACGTTTCCAAAACATATCTGATGCAATCAATCGGTTGGTAAATGTGAAAGTTATTCAGCGTTTACATTCCGACATAAAAGATGGAGCACCCTGTATATATATATATATATATATATATATATATATATATATATATATATATATATATATATATACATATATATATATATATATATATAAATATATATATATATACATATATATATATATATATATATATATATATATATATATATATATATATACATATATATATATATATATATATATATATATATATATATATATATATATATATATATATATATATATATATATATGTATATATATATATATATATATATATATATATATATATATATATATATATATATATATATATATATATATATATATATATATATATATGTATATATATATATATTTATATATATATATATATATATATATATATATATATATATATATATATATATATATATATATATATATATACAGGGTGCTCCATCTTTTATGTCGGAATGTAAACGCTGAATAACTTTCACATTTACCAACCGATTGATTGCATCAGATATGTTTTGGAAACGTCAATTCAGTACAATTTTTGCCATGGATCGCTTCACACCGAAACAACGCGCTGAAATAGTGACACTTTACATCGAAAACAGTCGTTCCATTGTGTTAACTCAACGTGCATATCGGAAAAAATATCGCGGCAAAAAGGCACCATCTGATAATTCTATTCGTCGTTTCGTGTTCAATTTTTTTGAACACGGGACAGTAGTAGATCGTCAGCATGCCGTTCATCAAAGACGTTCCAATGAACTGGTTGAAGCAGTGACAGAGAGTGTTGCTCACGACCCAACTGTGTCGTATCGTCGCCGCGCTAATTACGTGGTCGAGAACGCGGGATTGTAAAAAAAAGAATATTCACTTAATTAGCAATGAAAACACAAGTGACTCTTAATGATCATTTATTTAGCTAAACGGAATGCTTAATCTTTTTTACTCGTAGATACGTGAGCATCTATGCACGGCAACTGGGGCAGAAGTTACTTGACCCGCGTCTTTTAATGGATCAAACTCGCTGACACTGCGTCTGGTCTGGTTTACTAGAATTGTCTAAGAATGTTTTCAAATCTAGCCAGACGGTGTCCGTTTTCCGCGCTTCTAACGTTTCTGCATCTAACGGAGAAGATGCAGATTCGTGGGATTGTTTGTTTTTAGGTGTATGTGCTGATGCATACATAACTTCTCCCCCTTTTGACGTTGAATTCTCCTGAATTCTATTTTCAATTTTGACAATTTGATTTTTTCTCTGTTTTATGTAATACAATATTAGTAATGATATCAATACGAATAATATAATACCTAAACTTGCATTAATGCCAACATTAGTGATTTTATTAAACTGTAACTCTTCGATTTTCTCTGTATTTTGAATATTTTGAATAACAATGTCATCTAAAGTCAATTTATCTGGAAAATTTACATTATTTGTATTGGGATAGGAGAATCTTTCGTTGAATTTGTGTATAGTGTTTGAAAAATAATGATTAAAAGCTGCAATCGAACAATTATTGAAATGTACAAGAAGGTTTCCAGTGAGATTTAATTTTCTAGCGTCACATGTTTGATTTAGAACAAGATTTTTAGCGTTTTTAATTACCAGTGTTTCTCTGTCTATTTCAAATATTTCTGTATTTTTATTTTGAACCAATTTGCAATTGTTTTTGTAGACGCAATGTTTCGTTATTTTTAGTTCGTTAAAATATTTATTACTTTCGTATGTGTAAAGTGTATTTTCATTCATAAAAACTATTTCATTTGGGGAATCAATTTCTTTGTGCTGTTTGTTTGTAATTGGCAGTATCATTTTAAGTTGGATGTTTATGAATTCAATCGGAATTTTAATGGCAAAAATAAGTATATTTTTATTAAATTTGAAGAATCCAACTTTTACATATTGTAATTTGCTTACGTCTATGTCGAACATTTTGATTTCTTCGTCGGATAGAATGTTGGGGTGCAATATGCCGTATTTTGCGAATGCAATATTATCTTGAATGTGCTCTACTCTGTTTTTAAGGATCTGAATTTTAAATATTTGATCGTAATATAGATTATTTTCTTGACTATTGTTCAAAATACTGTTTAATTGGTTTGTAATTGTATGTCGGTCCCTAGTTGCAACATCTCCAAGGGTTTTAATAGTATTGCTCAAATTTCTGTTAATTTCAATCTGCTGGTTAACATTTTTGATTAGGTTATGGTTATTCATGTCAATTGTCTTAAGATGTTCGTCAATGTTATTTCTGTCTTGGTCGTCCATTGTTCCAAAAAGAAAGTGTTGTGCGTTACCTACTAGATTAATAAGTCCTCTTTTAAGTCTTTTGTCTGATGGTGTAATTGTTTTTACTTTAAGCGTGAGATGTTGTAATTCTGTCAAGATTAAGTCTCTATGTTGGTCTTGTAAATGTTCCGCGTTTAATTTGAATTCATTAATTACTCTCAATATCTCAGTAGAGTTAATTACGTGTAGGACTATATTAGCTTTTGTGGGAATTTTGGCTTTGTTTAGTTGAATTTGTGTGAATCCTGAAGTGTCCTCAATCCTATGTATGGTCAATTGTCCGTTGGTTGGGGTCAGTAAGAGAAACAGTATTGTAGCGAATGTTAAAAATGGCTGTAAGAGAATAGTTGAATACTTAATTAGATGATGATTTCTCTGAAATTTGGGAAATATGACATAATCAAAGGGTCAGAGTAATAATTTTCCTTGCATTATTTCGAGTATCATTTTATTCCGGATGTAAGATATATTTTCTTGTGTAAACGCTATTTGCCGGTTTCTAGAAATATTTTCTGCAATGCTACAGCTAAAAACGCCACAGTCATTACCATTTTCTTGTTGGGGAGTATTTTCTAAATCAGCTTGTGTAAATTCTGTTATATCAATAGGTGTTCCTTGTTTGTTGACAGACTCTTCTTTAAGGAAATCTTTTATGGTTTCCAAAATTTGTGGGTTTGGTACTCCTAATGAATCGTAATATTTGATCGTCTTTTGTGGAAAATCAATGACACTGATGGTCCAATGGTTTTGGTTGATATTGATTGGTATTAAAAGGATATCAAAATCGAAAATATTTATATTTCGCGTCCACCTCTTAATGGATTGGTAACCTGATCTTAGAAGACGTTGGATGAAAAATGTGTTCATTGCACACACTTTGGGTAGATTTCGGGATCTGTCTTTTTCGCTGCGTTCTACAATAAGTTTTAAATAAAATTCTATGATTTTATCGTTCAGCCATTTGTCATTCCTGAGTGTTCTAATATCGCGTCTAGTAATATCTATTCGGAATTTTGAGGATAAAATGTCATCATCTGTACCTTCGTTCAGTGCGCTATTTATCACTGACCGTTGTTCTTCTGTAAATTCGGGAAATTCTACGTTATTGTCATTTGGAACTTCGTCGTTAGGGAACAAATTATATTTCAAGGGTCTTTTGATATTGCCTGGATGTATCTTTTCGAGCTTACTTTTAACAAATCTTGGTTGGTGTTTTAATCTAGCAGCCTTGTAGTTTTTGATGAAACCAGTCGTCCTATTTTCCTCGTAGTCTTCGCGGTTTTTGTTTGCTTTTTTAATCCATATTTGTTTTGCGTTTTTCAAATGTTCTCTAATCTTTTCGAAATTAATTTTGTGAAATTGTACTTCCGTCGGAGTACATTTAATTGTAGAGTGATACCTTTCGTTGTAATTTCTTACCGCTTGTTGCATTGATCTCTTGATAGAGATTTTACGTTTTTGATACGTGAGGATACGAAATTTTTCTACAATTGTTCCGTGAAATCTTTCTATGTCTGCTATCCCTGTACTATTGTGTGGCTTTGTTAAGTGTAGTTCCACATTTTCCGTATCCAAAAACTCTTTAACTAAGACACTATTGAATTCGTTTCCTGCAACAATTTTTTGTGGTTTGCCTACCCGTGAAAAATGTTCTTCCAGAATCTCCACTAAGGTCACATGGTTTCTATCGTTCAACCAGTATGCTGCCCCGAATTTTGAGAACTTATCAATAATCGTGAGAAAAGATTGTTTCATTATTGTAAAAATGTCTATTTTGGATTATTTGGTTAATGTCTTTTGCTGTTTCTGACATATTAAATTTTGTTTTAATGGGTTTACGATCGCATTTTACTGCTTGGCATACTTCGCACTGGTTAATCACAACATTGATGAGTTCAAATAGTCCCGGGTAATATATTTTGAATTTGATTTTGTTATATGTTTCTACAATGCCAGAGTGTAAACTTTCCTGAACGTGGTAAAGTGCAATTTGTTTAACAGCTTCTACCTCAGTCTCAATGTCTTGAGCCCTAAATGAGCATTTTATAAATTTAGTTTGTTTATCGTTCGAGAATAATTCTCGAAGTTTTTCTTGAACGATATTGTATTTATGATCGGTTAATTCGGAATATATGCCTGTAGTACCTTTTTTGATATATTTTCTAAGGATTTCTTCGAGGTTTTCAAAATCGTATTCAGCTATATAAATGATACGCTTCTTGTGCACAAATTCAATCTCTGACACTTTATTGTTTGTAAGAATAATTTGTGTATTGTATTTGTTGACAATATCCTCTTTGATTGGGATGTGGTCAAGGAGTTCTTCTTCCGCTGAGTGTATTGTTGCCATGGTAGAGTCGTCCTCCTCCTTTTCAATGTTTAAAAGGATTCCCAAGTCAGAACATGTATTTGTATTTGTTTTATGGGGAACGGACTTAACTGATTTGGTTTCCTCCATTGTCTCCATTCTACTCAAAAAATCGGCTACTCGGTTTTCCTTTCCCTTGATATATTCAATGTCATACTGATATTCCCCTAATTTTAGCAACCACTTTTGATGTCTCGGCGAAAGGTCTTTGCCTTTATACTTCGCCTGCAGGTATTTGATTGGTTGATGATCGGTAAGAATTTTAAATTTATTGCCATACAGGTATGGTCTAAAGTAACCCACAGACCATATTATAGCTAAAAATTCTTTGTCTGTCGCGGAATAATTCCGTTCGTGACAGTTCAGTGTTCTCGATGCAAAGCAAATAGGGTGGCCTTCTTGCGAAAGAACGGCGCCTATTGCATAATTTGAGGCATCTGTGGTGAGCTGGAAAGGCTTGTTGAAATTTGGAAAACGCAGAATTGGGTGTGAACTTATTAATGTTTTAAGTTTTTCAAATGCTTCTACATAATTTGGATCTTTTGTATTTATTTTACAATCTTTTCTTAAAAATTTTGTTATAGGCTGTGCCACTTTGGCATAGTCTCGAATGAATTTACGATAATAGCCCGTTAATCCTAAAAAGCTTTTGATTTGTTTCTCGTTTCGAGGTAATTTAAGTTCTTCGATAATTTTAATCTTTTCAGGGTTGGGTTTTATACCTTCTTTGGTAATAACATGACCTAAAAAACTGGTTTCTCTTTTCATAAAGTTGCACTTGTCAACTTGAACTTTAAGCCGGTTTTCTTTCAAAACTTTAAAAATGTCTGTTATTGCACTGACATGCTCCTGCAATGAGGTACTGAATATGAGGACGTCGTCCAAATAGACAACGCAAGTTTTGTTGATGAACTCCCGGAGCACGTCATTCATGAGTCTCTGGAATGTCGCTGGCGCGTTTTTCAGACCAAACGGCATTCTCACAAACTCGTAAAGACCGTGAGGAGTCACAAAAGCAGTTTTATGTCTGTCTTCCTGCTTCACCAAAATTTGGTGATAACCTTTGGCGAGATCGATCGTAGAAAAATATTGAGCTCTGCCAAGTTTGTCTAACAGAGAATCAATATTTGGTAGAGGATATTTATCATCTACAGTGACATCGTTAAGTTTTCGGTAGTCAATCACTAACCGAAATCTTTTATTTCCCAAGTTATCACTCTTTTTAGGAATAACAATTAATGGACTCGAGTATTTGGAACAACTTTTTCGTATTATTCCTTGCGATTCCATTTCTTTAATTTGTCTGCGTACCTCCTCTTCATGTTTAGGGGGGTACCGATAGAGTTTTGAGTTTATTTGAGCATCGGTTATTGTTTTGATTTCATGCTCAACCGATGGTGTACTCGTTAATATGTCTCCCTCTTTATAGAAAATACCTTCAAACTTTTGTAGCACCTTCACAATTTCCGTATACTCTTCTTTATTTAAATGATCTAATTTAAGTCTTTCTATAAAATTAGTTTGGGTACTTTCTAGCGAGCAAATTTCATTAGAAATGTATGGGATATTTATGAACTTTATACTTTGTCCATTCAAAGAGATTGTTCTCTCTTCGACGTCAATTAAAGTGTCTAGCGTATTAAGAAGATCCATACCAATTATGAACTGATATTTTCTTCTCTGTAGGGATTTAACTTTCCATCTAATTATTGCTGCTGATGGCAATTTAAATTCCGTTGGAGCAACTGTATGCACTTCGTATTTTATTATATCTTTGTTTGTAATTGTACTAAATACAATGGGTTCTATTGATACTTTTTTGAAACCGGTAATTGTTTCGTCAATTATAGAGAATGATGACCCCGTGTCGATAAGAGCAGTAAAATTTTTTCCATTTATAGTTATTTTAATCATAGGAAGAATGTCCGAGGCTAGTTTTGAAAAAACATTGCCTCGTTATTAATATTATTAGCTTCTAAAAAACTTTGATCTACTTCGCAAGAGCTGGGATTGATATTTTCGTTAAAAGTGTCCTGGGAGAAATTTCGTGATGAATTTCTCGATTGAAGTCTTTCAATGTTATCAATTTCCATAGGCTCTGGCCTATTAGAGACAAAATTTTCGTTTCTTTCTAATCTATTTTGACCCGATAGCCGGCGTTGGCCAGAATTTCTGTTAAAAGTTTGGTTATTTGGCTCTTGATAACGATTATTTCGGAATTGTCCGGAATTCGTATTGAAACGGACTTGTCCGTCGAAATTATTTGCTAGATTGTTTCGATTCCGATATTGACCCGAATAGGTATTCGATTCGTTATTTGTTGCATTTACGTTACGATTCTGTCTATTGTCGTTTGTCTTTTGTTTAAATTGTCCCGATCTATTAGATTGTGCTTGCTCAGTATCAAAATTTCGATTACTTTTGTTATTACTGTGAAAATTTTTACCACGATCACTCCCGAACATTCTATTTTCACTATCACTTTTCACTTTTCTATATTCGTATCTAACACAAGAATTTTCGAAACGCCTACTTGTCATTATATCAATTACATTATTAATATCGTGTATCTCTATAATTTTATCTAGAAGGATTCCCTGTGTCATTTCTTTAGCAGTATTGACGAGAATCGCATCAACATTACCAAGATCAGCGTATGGGGAATTCTTGTAGTAAATACATAGCTCATCTTTTTTACATTTAATTTTCTGTAAATTTAATGCAAGATCACTTACTGTGTTGGTCCTAAGATTGCTTATCATACGATAAATTTCATATGGCTCTGTGTCAGGTTTGTAGCGTAGTTGTAGTTGTTTTTTGATGGTGTCCCAGTCATTTGGCTCCCGTATGTTGATAACAACGTCCTTGGCTGCCCCCTGAATTTTCTCGAAGAAGATGTGGCGTGTCGCTATTCGTTTGAGTTCTGGATTTTCTATACCATTGAGATAGAATTCGGTTGTGCTGATAAAAGAATTGATTGAGACGTCCCCTGTCCCCGTAAATGTTGACATGTGCCGTATTTCCTTCATGATTTTCTGCGTCGGGTCTAATGTGTTACTAGGTGAAATCATAATTTGATTAAGAGCTTCGGTTAGGCGACTGATTTGATCGTCCCTGTTATTGTTCGTGATAAGAAGTTGTATCGCTGCTGCCATTTGCCCATATTCCTCTTCTTTCGCCTGAAGCCTCTGCTCCAATTCCTGAATCCTTGCTTCCATTGTTGATGATATTCTTCCTTTAGTGTAAAGAACGTACCGCTTCTCCCTTCTACTTTGCATACACTATCACTCTTTGAACTAGTTCGCTTGAATTTCACACTTTTTGTTAAAGGCAAGATCTCTAGCGGCCTTACCAGAGGATTTAAACAGCTTAGAGGCCTAAATTGCGCTGTTCTTGCTTGAAATTACGATTTTTTCAAAGGATAGTTTAATGATGCTAGATTAAATCGCTGGTTATTACCGATTCGCGATTTCACTTTGCCGATATAGTTTCGTATCGACCGATAAGTAATTCGATTTTAATTCGCGTTACTTTTTGCTTCACCGACTGCGCCAATTACGTGGTCGAGAACGCGGGATTGTAAAAAAAAGAATATTCACTTAATTAGCAATGAAAACACAAGTGACTCTTAATGATCATTTATTTAGCTAAACGGAATGCTTAATCTTTTTTACTCGTAGATACGTGAGCATCTATGCACGGCAACTGGGGCAGAAGTTACTTGACCCGCGTCTTTTAATGGATCAAACTCGCTGACACTGCGTCTGGTCTGGTTTACTAGAATTGTCTAAGAATGTTTTCAAATCTAGCCAGACGGTGTCCGTTTTCCGCGCTTCTAACGTTTCTGCATCTAACGGAGAAGATGCAGATTCGTGGGATTGTTTGTTTTTAGGTGTATGTGCTGATGCATACATAACTCGCTCAGCATTTTCGCGTCAGTGAAACCACTATGTGGCGCATTTTGAAAAATGATTTGGGTTTGTTTCCGTATAAAGTGCAATTAACGCAAAGAATATTGCCGACAGACTGTCCACGTCGCTTGGAATACGGCCAAACAATCGCTCGAATGGTTGACAGTGAGCCTAATTTTTGGCAGAAAATTATCATGACTGACGAGGCCAATTTCAACCTCTCTGGCAGCGTTAATAAGCAGAAATGCCGCATTTGGGGAACGGAAAATCCACACGCGATATATGAAACGCCATTGCATGACCGGAAAATAACTGTTTGGGCCGGGATTTGCGCAAAAACCATCATTGGGCCATATTTTTTTAAAGAAAACGAAACTGTCGATGCAAATCGATATCGGTGGATGTTGGCTCATTATGTCTGTCCGCAAATGCGTGAGAAAGGTCTAGATGGTTACTGGTTTCAACAAGACGGTGCACCATGCCACCCTGCAAACGCAACAATTGCATTTCTGCAACGAAAATTCCCGGGACGTCTGGTGTCAAAAAGAGGCGACATTGACTGGCCACCCAGATCACCTGATTAAACCCCACCGGACTTCTTTTTGTGAAGTTATCTGAAAAGCAAGGTTAACGCCAACCAGCCTCAAACTATTGACGAGCTCAAGGCAAACATTCGTGCTGAAATCGACGCTATAACACCCGAGATGCTCGGAAAGGTAATGGCAAACGCAGAAAAAAAGGAGTCATTTTGTAATTGCTAATAAAGGTGGCCACTTAATTGATATTGTTTTCAAGAACTAGTCCAAAAAAATTGTAAGGAACCAAACTGAATAAAAATACATCACTTATAGAAATCGGTTTTTTTTCTCAACGTTATTCAATGTTTACATACCGACATAAAAGATGGAGCACTATATATATATATATATATATATATATATATATATATATATATATATATATATATATATATATATATATATATATATATATATATAATATATATATATATATATATATATATATATATATATATATATATATATATATATATATATATATATATATATATATATATATATATATATATATATATATATGTTTATATATATATATATATATATGTATATATATATATATATATATATATATATATATATATATATATATATATATATATATATATATGCATATATACATATATATATATATATATATATATATATATATATATATATATATATATATATATATATATATATATATATACAGTAGAGTCCGCTTATAACGACGGCCAAGGGACCGAACGTTTGCAGTCGTATTAACCAGACGACGTTATAAGCGATTTTCGAAATGTACCTATACATTTTACCCTTAGTACTACTTGGCTGCATAGCAGAGCACATATTAAAGTAAATACAAACGATGCACAATGCTATCATAAGAAATACTAATTTATTGAAAAAACACGAAGGAAGGTTGTTTTACAGAATGTGAGACACATGTTAAAGTTTTGCAAGCTTACAGATATAAATTACATAGTTAGCAGCTGAAAAATAGTCTATTTTAGTCTGTTTCTGATTGACTTTTGTCTTATAATAAGAATTACGTATTAACTTAATGTGACGAGACATTGTTAATTTTGTTTCGTCATCTTCGTAATTAGAATGTATGAAGGAATTAAAAGTCATCTTTGAGAGCTTCTTCGATGCTAGGATTCGATCAGCCCTTTAGTCCTCAGCCGGACACAAAATTGTGTGAAGTTTTGAAGCGATTGATCCAACTTGGTATACATGTGAAATTCGGTACATTGAATCGCGAACCAAATAACTGGGTTTGATGCTGCAGAATATAACAACTGACGAGTATTTCCCGGTTTCGTTGCACTTTAAACCACTGAAGCAATGCTTGATCCACTTGATCATGTGTGGACGCCCGAATTCGCTTGGGAACAGCCCTTCAATCTTACATTTGCTATTATTTATTGTTGATATGTTGGAGTAATAAACACCAAACTCCTTCGCAAGAGTCACATTTGATTTACCTGCTTCTAAACGTTGAATTATCGCACTCTTTTCTTCAATAGTAAAACAATTTCGTTGTTTAGGCGTAGATTTTTTACACACACAAATTAGGACAAGGAACGGCATCTGGTTTGGTCGCTCGGAATTGCGGGGAAACAATAAACAAACGATCAACGGGGCGCTGAGACACGGCCGCTTGACCTTACGGAAAAACAACAAACTTTGGTCGTTATAACCGGACGAGTAAAAGCTAAAATCAGCTAAATTACGTCGCTATAAACGGTCTGTCATTATAACCGAAGTCGTAATAAGCAAACGTTTTGTAAAACTATTGTATGAGAAACCAACCAAACAGATTTAACTAAGTCGCTATAAGCAGTCAGACGTTTTAAGCGGAGTCGTTATAAGCGGATTCTACTGTATATATATATATATATATATATATATATATATATATATATATATATATATATATATATATATATATATATATATATATATATATATATATATATATATATATATGCCTATATATACACATATATATATATACATATATATATTTATATATATATATATATAAATATATATATATATATATATTTATATAAATATACATATTTATATATATATACATATATATATATATATATATATATATATATATATATATATATATATATATATATATATATATATATATATATATATTTATATAAATATACATATTTATATATATATACATATATATATATATATATATATATATATATATATATATATATATATAATACCCTAGCTGGCTCAGTGGGTAGAGAAATGGACTCCCACGCGGGAGGACCGAGTTCAAATCCCAGAGACGGCTTTTTCTTCAATAAAAAGATTGTCTACCCAGCTAGGGTAGATGGTCCATTGGGAGATGGTAATTCTGATGGACCCTACCCCCCCCCCCCCTCCCTTCCCATTCCCATCCTACAAAATTAACTTCACATAAAAATTCCACTTACTCTCACCCCTTACCAACCCGCAACGAGGCAGCGTGGTGAGGTATTGTCTCAAAATCCCCCAACATGATAAGAAAGAACAAGCACCAGCCCTCATTCTCCGTAGGCCAGAGTGGACCTGGGACTGGTAGCTCCCAGGAATCATCCACGAAGGCAGAGGGTGTTAAGAATCCGCGGAGGTTAAATTGCTACCAACAAAACATGACAACGCTACATATAGCGACATATAATTGCCGATCGCTATCGAGCCAGGCAAGACTAATTGAACTAGAGGAGGAAACAACTAAAATTAAATGGGACATTATTGGTCTGAGCGAAACCAGACGTAAAGAAGAAAGCTTGCTGACACTTGGATCGGGTAACATCCTATACCACCAGGGGACCCAATCAGGTAGAACGAGCGGAATAGGGTTCCTTATTAACAAAAAATGGGCAGGCAAGATAGATAATGTCATAAGCTACTCGGATCGAGTAGCCAGCCTAACTCTAAGGCTCTCCCAAAGATACACAGTGCAAATCATACAAGTCTATGCACCCACAACTAGCCACACGGACGAAGAAATTGAAAAGTTCTATAATGAAATAAACCAGGCTTGGTACAATAACAACAGCCACTTCAAATTTCTGATAGGGGACTTCAATGCTATCGTAGGAGGAAGGAAGGACCACGAAACTCTGGTAGGGAAATTCGGTTTGGGCATTAGGAATGAGAGAGGAGAAAGATTGGTCCAATTCGCTCACCAACATAATCTCTACATAGCAAATTCGTTCTTCAAGAAAGGCCAAAATAGAAAATGGACTTGGCAAGCCCCCAATGGAGCCACTAGGAACGAAATTGACCTGATACTAACGGACAGAATAAGAATAATAAAGGATGTATCAGTTATCAATAATTTCAGGACAGGAAGTGATCATCGTCTGGCTAGAGCAAAAATTACCCTAGATCTAACGACAGAAAGGCTCAGACTAGTTAGGAAACCAACAAGAGCAGGTATTAACATTGACAACGTCAGAAACAACGCCATTCTCTTCCAAGAATTGGTAAATTACAAAATGCGTAATAAGGACGCAACGCACCTCGCAAAAACCATCTTGGAGTGTGCCGAAGAAGTAGGTGGACCAAGCATAGACAGTAAACACCGCAAGCTCTCAAACGAGACAAAAGCCTTACTCCGAAAACGCAGGGAAATGAAGTTATCCTCGAACATCCAAAGGATTGAATACACTGAAACCTGCAAAACGATCAGAAAGAGGATAACAGAAGATGTAAGGAAATACAATGAAAAATTAGTAGAAAGTGCCATCGAAAATAATAGGAGCCTCAAGAAGGCGAAAAGAGCATTATTGATTGGTAGAAACCAAGTGATTGCTATGCAACATGAAAATGAAAGAGTAACCGATAGGAAGAAAATACTGGAGATAATAACCAACTTCTATCAAGATCTCTACAAAGCCCCCAAAACAAGCCAAACAATAACAGCGACTATACAAGAAGCACCTGAAGAAGACGTCCCAGAAGTTCTCATTGATGAAGTGGAAGCGGCGCTGAAACAAATGAAAAATGGCAAAGCAGCTAAGTCTACTCCCCGCGTTCTACAAAGTATTCACTAAAATCATTAATAACAGAATACAGGCAACCTTAGACGCTGAACAACCTCGAGAACAGGCAGGTTTCAGAAGTGGCTTCAGCACCATAGACCACATTCACACACTGAGAGAAATTATGAGCCGAGCGAATGAGTACGAACTTCCCCTCGCCCTGGCGTACATAGACTTTGAGAAAGCCTTTGACTCAGTATACCCCGAGGCAATAATAAGGAAATCTTCGTGCGTGTTATTTATGTGAAGTTCTTGCATCATTTCAAGTGATAGTAGTTCTCGATACGCGTTGCTTGCAGGAGATGGTTGTAATATTGCGGGTAGTTCACGAATTGTGGATGCCTCCCTGGAGATGAAGGTTTTCCCATTCACTGTTACGCTTGTGTTGCTAAATTTAATCAAAAATGTGCCATTGAGATCGCGAGATGTTTCTTCAGTCCTCAGGGTACCGCAAAATTGGTTCAGCATTACCACGCCTGTTGAGATTTCTTCAATTGCTGGTACATGTTGATTGTTGATCTGTGCACAGACTGCTCCTAAACTTTTTAACAATTTTGGAATACATGTATCATTTCGAATATCTATTATATCAACTGATTTACATATTGACAGATTATTAAGGGATTTACAATTTCCCGTAATGCCATAAACTTCTTCTTCATTTTTAAAAATTTTACTGTACAAAACTTCACTAATTAGATTTTTCCTCTTTACTGGTTTTATCGACAACGTTTGGTAAATTTTGCTAGTTGTCAAAGGTATGTTAACGATATAGAGAATTGATGAACTGTTTGTTATAATTTTCGCTTCAGAGAAATCTAATGCCTCTTCTACAGTTGAGTATGGTAAAATTTCTTTATTTAATATGTTTGTTGCAATTTTTATTTCGGCATTTGACAGGATCAAAGAATTTACAATTCCTAATTTAGCCCAGTGATTTGCTGTATTAATATTTTCCAATTCTTCCTTAAGTATTCTTATTCTAAATTGTACATCAAGTATCAGGCTAATATTTATTTGATTATTTTCCTTAAGCAGATTCTGTATCTCATTGGTGACCCTTGTGATATTATTGATTCGATCATTGTATAATCGGTTAATGACAACTTGCCTGTTGTTGTTCGCCAGGACATCCGAGGTTATTTCCTTTATCGTTTTGAAATCTTCATGGTCAGGATTGCCTGCAATCCATTTCCACGCGGTTCCAATAAAGTTTAGTGATCTTCCAATTCTGCGCGGTTTCAAGTTTTTGGCTAGGGTTTGAATTTGCTGAATCTCGTACGATAAATGTAAGGAAAGGGGATGATGCCGAATTGCTGAGAGGTTAAGGACTGGTTCAATTTGTGAAATGAGGCGTTCGTAATGGTCTATGT
>OZ022264.1:183973801-184066301 GCA_963978885.1 Nemotelus pantherinus | reverse complement strand
ATAGCGAATAAGCCTTTCATTTCAATCAATTACAAAAAGCGTTTATACTTTTGTTCACACCTCTATATCAGAAATAATAATGAGTTTGTAATTTTGAAATCCCTGGGCTTTCTTATTGGGCGAAAGCCCGTGAAGTTCTTTCTTCATTTTCAGGGTCCGCGCGTGGCCTGGCTGGCCTATGGTTGATTAGTGATTTTTTCGGCATTTTTTTTCAGTATTTCTTCCATGGGAGGGATACTGGCCAAACAATTAGGTTTCATTTTGGTATTAGATTTTTGAATTTGTGAATTTGACGGCCAGTATCAGTGGGTGGAGGACCCCAGGCCATCGGGGTCAGGGCTCCACTAACATCGGGGGCCGGGGCTGTCTGCCTCACCCGGGCTCCTCTGAAAAGAGAGGTAGCACTTTTCCCTTGTTTGCTGTTTGTAGAATTTTCAATTTTTGGCTCCGTGTTTTGTCACGAGCACTGGGTCTGCTTAGTCAGCCCATGTTGCAGAGCCTGGGTTGTTTCCTTTACGTCCTTGTCCTTGGATATGTTTTCATATCAGTTTGCGGCTACGAATTCATGACGGATGAATATCACGTAGCTTCCCATTTTCTAGAGAGCCAACCATCCCCATTTTTCATGAACCCACCCCAGCCGCAGCGAGCTAGCAAAGCGGCACCCCAGAATCCGTCGAGGTTGGTTAAAGGGTGCTCCGCTAATGCGGACGAGGGGCCTTCACGGCCATTTCTAGGGCACCCTGCTCTCGGGGCAATTCTTTTTGTTTTGTTTTGCCTCTTGAATGGCATCAGCCATTCCTCCACCTGTGCTGGGCATGAATCACGAGATTTCGATAGGCGATATCGCCTATCGTCAAATAAAAACGATAGCGATTATCGACTGAGGAATGTCGGCATCACAACCTGAACGATATGACGTATCGAAATTTTTCGTTTGAAATATAACTCCATGGTAGATTTTCATGACATTTGACAGCATCTGATGAGTGGTAATGTCATTTGAAAATTCGAATAGGCAGCCGCTAGCACGTGATAAGTTTGTCGGGAATTTAAATCTGAGCGAAAATCAATGGAAGAATTGATACTTTTTGATTCTTCATCTGAAGATGATAGTGAAAAAGTGTTGCGGAGAAATTTGAGGGACTCTAGTAATCCATTGGAGTTACCGAAACAGAAGTAAGATATAAGGATCTTAAAATATATTGTAATTCAAATGTATTTTGTAGGTTCATTAAACATTTTCGTGTAACGAAGGAAGCGTTTAAATATATATTGAGCGAGTTGGACGTTGCAGGTGCTATAAGCTCCGCTATCCCGCCTATATTGAAGGTAGCATGTACGTTATCGTTGCTGGCGGGTGGAGCGTACCAGCATCAAGTAGGCAACGATTACTTGATCGGAATGGCTCAAAGCACTGTTTCGAAAATTTTGAAAGGTGTAATTGACGAAATGGAGGAAAAACTGTGCCCCAAGTGGATTAAATTCACTTTTGAGGAGGAGTGCAAGATATGGTTCCTAGAAAAGTATGGGATTCCAGGAGGTACGATATATGAATGTTGAATGGATATAGTAATACTAAAATATTTTCTTTCTTTACAGTTATCGGATGTATTGACGGTACACATATATCCTTGTTTCAACCGAAGGAAAACGAACACATGTTTTATAACCGCAAAGGAAGACATAGTTTGAATGCTATGATAGTAATTATTGTACATTTATAATAATATGATCAGTAATAATCAAAAACTATTTTCAGATTTGTGATCATAAGGGTAGAATCCTGGCAGTCGACAGTCGGTTTGGTGGTGAATCACACGACTCGTTTGTGTGGACACAATCAGAAGAAAGGTTGTTTCTCGAACGAACATCGCAAAGCTGGCTCCTCGGTACTGTTGTTAACATTTTGTTTATTTTCAAAGCGTGTTTATAATCGCAATTCTTCAGGTGATTCTGGATATCCATTGGAACCATTCTGCATAACACCATACCGGTTGCCGAGCGTTAACACACCCGAATCAAACTTCAATACAGTTCATTCCAAAGCGAGATGTATTGTTGAACGTTGCATCGGGGTGTACAAAGGCAGATGGAGGATCCTTCTCGACGAGCGTAAAGCGAGATACAAACCAGAAAAGGTAGCACAATTTGCAAACGTTTGTGTGGCTTTGCATAATATTTGCGTGCGCTACCGAATCAATTTTGATGTCCTGGCGCCACCAGATGATTCCATACTGCATGCTGACTACCACGATATGGGCCCCACAGATTCACGCAGAACTGCAGAGCGAACGAGAAACAACATTGCTTCGACATTAAAGAGACAATGATTTATAAAACAACATTTATATATTATCAATAATCAACATAATTATAACTATTAAAAAAAATAAAAAAACATTTTTATACTCTTACGCTAACATTTTTTGCTTAGCTCTAAGCTTTTTAAATCATTCGCTACTTTCATAATCTCTAACTCAAGGCGTTTAAGCTCTAGCTTTTCTCTCTCTAATTTTTCCAATGATTCAATTTTCTTCTTTTTATGTTCCAACATTTCTTTTAAAATTAATTGATTCTCTTTATTAACAAACAAATTTTCTTTTTCTAACTCTATCATCGAATCCATACACAATTTAATATCTTTATAAAACTCCTTGTGAGAGTTAATGCTTAAATTTAACAATTCTGTTTTGTTCATTTGCTCATATTGTTTTTTTCCCAGGTGTGGAACTTCCTTTTGGATTTTCTAGAGACTGCATGGTGGGAGCAACGTCATCTAACGTTGAACATATTAATAATTCGTTGCTCCCTTCGATGTTAAATTCTGCCATGGTGCAAAAACTAGGAGACGGCGATCTGCGCAATTCATTTTCAATGCTTGTGTCGCCGTTAATCGCACCAAACCTCCGAGCTGCTATGCCTTCTACGGCCGCTGAAATTCCAGCTGCTGCACTGACCATTTCTTCGACTGGTGACAGGTGTTCGATTTCGCACGGCCCGCCACCAGTTTTCCTTATCGACCTTTTATTGTTCGATAATTTTTTTTTTGTTTTATGCTTCATGTCAACCCAAACCTAAATAAAAAAAAAATTAGAATCAGTGACACGTAACAAGTATTGTTTACCAACCTTTCTCCAAGCTTTTTCATTTTTAATGGGTGGACCAGCCGCATTTAATTTGTTTGTCAGTCGTCCCCAAAGTTGAGCGTTCCGAAGTCTTCCTTCACTTGTATTCATTTCGGCATTTTTCGCAAGTTTCTCGTGTTCCGCCATAAACCTGCTCATTATTTCTAACTGATTATAGTTGGTTTTTTTATATTCGTTGTGTTTTCCCTGAAAATACATTTCTCTTGAAAAAGAATTCCATAAACTAATCAAAATACTTACATTTTCAAAGAAAAAAATTGTTTCGACCACTCTTCACCGTTCACCTTCTTTTACAAAAGTACAAAACAAAACTACGAAACTTTTCAAGTACAAAACTACGAAATTGACATTTTGCCACAAGCCGAAGATGGATATCGATAACATATCGATAGTCATTTGACTATCGCCAGAGATTTCGATAGTCGCTGTCGTCTTTTGATTCTTGTGATCTCGAATCTCGGAAATTTCGACAGGCGATATCGTCTATCGTCGGTTGTGATTCATGCCCAGGACTTTGGCCATCTTGGTGCCGGACTTCGGTCTGGTTCTGAGTTGTGCTAAGTCTAGCACACCTCCATATAATCGCTACAAATGGCGCCCAACGTGGGGCACGAAACTTGTTTTTGGGCAACCCACAAGAGTGAGAAAATAGTAATGAGCCTTGACTCATACACCCCTTAAGACTTTACGTCTTCAATCCCACAATTTCCATTCTCACTAGCAGGTCTAAGAATCGCGTCCTTTGCGATTCGATATTACTTCGTTCGAGAGAACAAACCCTTTTTATTACGACCTGCATTGCTCGCTCTTTCCCTAATAGCCGCAAACATCCTTCCCCTCCTATCCTATTAACTTCATTCCTGTTAGCTTACCTCTTGGGCAGCTTCTCGTTGTGTTGTCCGTAGAGCTTTTTGGCTCTGGGTGCAACCTGGAGGATGGCCGTGGATAACAGGTTTTGGTGGTTTACCGCCACTCCTGTCCCGGTCATCCGAAGGGCCCCTACCCCACTTTATGTTGGGAAGCTGACCCAAACTTTGTATCCTTCTTGTCTTGACCCAGCTTCGGCATTTAGCTCGGGTCTGGTTCAAGTTGTGGTGGATTACGTGAGGTTGGCCTGGCGCCGCCTACACGTCCCTGCAGCTTGGCCAGACTTGTACCATTTGCTGAAGTTGAGTCAAGCAACAACATAGTTGTTTTTGATCCTTGCTCCTCTCTTTTCGAGGAATTTGGAGTGGGCGTACAGTCCCCCATACTGGGTGATTCCCTTTTGGAATCGACCCAAATTGATTGCTGAACTTAAATAATTTTCACACTAAAACATTTATCTCTCTAAAACATTTTTCGTACTTCAAAATTTTTCATAATTTGCGTTCATGTTAATAAAGCCAGCCAGCCAGCGGACCTGAAATTGGGAAGAACGGACCGGGTTTCGTTTAATAAGAAGGCCCACTATTATAGATTTATCGTAAATTTTCTTTAAATGGATTTTGCTAATTCTAAACATTTCCTTTAAACCTCAGTTGAAAATTTGTAGTTTTTTTTTGAGGTTTTGTTCCATTTGGACTTTATTAAAACTTGATTTGCATGGAGAGTTAGACACACCACTAGGTGTGCACTTATCTATACTTTGAACTTGGCACTTTGGCCTATTAGCTATTAAGTTACTTATTCAAAAGAGTTAGACACACATTGTTGTGCACTTGGTTGCTGCCTGGATTATCAGTAAACCAACTTTAGTTTTAAGTGTATTAATTTCGCCAGTCACGTTATCGTGCATTTAATCTTTGAATTTTCAGAACACCATCACTTTTCTCTGACTTGACAATGCCGTTAAGACACAGTAGTGAGGACTTGTCTGGTATCACAGTGGAGGCTCAGTGCTCCATATGCCGGCAGTCATTTGCTGCTGCCCAGGTCACGTATACCACAAAATGTGGACACACTTTCCACGAAACGTGCCTGGTGCAATGGCTTAGAAACCATACGGATTGCCCGCTGTCCCGTGCACCACTGAGTCTCCCCTTAGGAGCCAGACAGGCCCCCACTGCTGCAGCATCTATGCCACGAGGGGCTCGGCCTAAGTCGCAACGGTCGGGAGTAAAAACCCGAGGCATGCGATCCGAAGAATTAGACATCAGGGACTTCGATCTGCAAGCCGAGTCGGGGGCGGAAGGTTTAGTTCAGCCACCTGGCCCGTCATCGAAAGCGTCCCCAATATCTGACGTAACTTCAGAAGTCGCCGAAGTGCGCTCTATACGGCACCGAGAATTAGGTGGACTTTAGCTACAAATTTCTGATCTACAGAGCAGCATGCGTGCGATACTGGAGCGCATGGCCCAATTAAACCTTCCGTCCCGGACTGGGAATGTAGAGTCGCCGAAATTAAACCCTCGCGCGCAATCGTTCGTACCCGTTCAGCGTTCCTATTCACCTCGCACCCCTCGTGGCAACAATGTACAGTTTCACCACGATAAGGTGGCTAGTATCATTGGTGGGTGGGGCCTAAAGTTCTCGGGTCGAGAATCGTCTGTGCCAATAGAGGTATTTATTTACAGGGTCGCGGCACTCACAAGGAATACCCTGGGTGGAAATTTTGATATCCTATGCCAGCACATGCATCTGCTGTTGACTGGACCAGCCGCTGATTGGTTCTGGAGGTTCCACCAGACCAGACGCGCCTTTAGGTGGATGGATCTGGAGTCGGCCCTGAGCGATCATTTCGGGGATAGCTTCACGGATGCCGACCTGATGGAGCAAATTCGGAATAGAAAACAGCGACCGAATGAAAGTTTCGACGGTTTCAGTGCGGCAATATATAAGTTAGTTGACCGCCTACAGCGCCCCGTTGCAGACGCTGACTTAGCAGACATGCTTAGGCGCAATTTGCTGCCAGATATTTGTCGTGGTCTGCTTCAAATTCATCTTCTTTCCGTCCGTATGCTCCGTCAGGCCGTCATCCGTGTGGAGAACTTCGAATTGGAGCTCGGAGGTCGACACCGCCCCTCACAATGGAGAAATGTTGCTGAAGAATTGCGTGAAGAAAACCCGCTGGACCAGTTAGAGAGTACCCCTGAAGAGCATGGAGTGGAAGCAGTCGCGGTCCTGCCTACATGCTGGAATTGTGGGAAAGTGGGACACCGTTTTGATGATTGCATGGAGGCCAGAACCATCTTCTGTTATGGCTGCGGAAAGGCAGGTATGTACAAGCCCAATTGTGCTAACTGCCAAGCAAAAAACTTACCGCAGGGAGCGCGGAGCAAGATCTCACGCCTCCTCCAGAGCAAACAGTCTCCCCCACGCTCCAGCAGGTAGACAGGACCGGTGATTTGTCACCAAATTCCTCTGGCCCAGCCACCAATGATACTAGAATCCAGATGTGTGGGGAACCCAACACCTTATCGATACCACACTTACAGGCAGAGCCTCCTACACCTTTGGCTTTTCTGCCATACCACCTAAGATGGCAGAAATATACGGCGGTCAGAGACCGAATCTTCAGTTCCGAAATTGCACGACCGAAACATGATCGTTCCAAACCCAAGCGCTCAACGCTGAGGATGAGAGCATTCTATTCTCGCTTTCGGCATTGGCGCTACCAGCTCAACTGTGCCACTCTGATGGACGTGCCTTCAGGTGACGTCCGTCCATACTCGCAGGTTCTGCTGTTTGACCAACCAACTACAGGCTTGATCGACACGGGAGCTTCCGTGAGCGTGATGGCGGCTGACTTGGCAAAGTCATTCCCCGAGAGGAACGCTTTTCATTGGAAAAGAGCTTCTCTCGGGTTGAAGACTGCAGACGGCACACAACATCAAGCCCTAGGCTGAGTGTCAGCTGACATCACGTTCAGGGGAGTTACCAAGTCCTTGACGCTCTGGATAATCCCCACTCTCAGCCAAAACTTATATCTGGGAGTGGATTTCGTGCGCCAATTGGCCTTAGCAGCAGACCTGTTCGCGCCATCTCAACAAGTCAACACCACTAGTAGCCTCGAACAACTCGACGATCCCGCCCACCCTCTCACACCGGAGCAGCGTCGCAGACTTACGTCTGTGATTGCTAGCTTTCCGTCGTTCGCCCTAGAGGGTTTAGTAAAAACAGCGCTGATCGAGCATGAAATCGACACTGGCGATCAAAAACCAATAAAACAGAGACACTTCTCTGTTTCGCCAGCTGTCGAAAAGCTCTTATATAAAGAGATAGATCGCATGCTCGCGCTGGGCGTGATCGAAGAGTCCAAGAGCGCGTGGTCCTCCCCAGTGACCCTAGTGGTCACGCCCTCCAAGGTACGCCTGTGCTTGGATACGAGAAAGGTTAACTCAGTCACAGTGAAAGACGCCTATCCCTTGCCACTGATAGACGGCATCTTAAGCAGACTCCCTAACGCCACTTTTATTACGAGCCTGGATCTAAAAGATGCCTTCTGGCAGATTCCTTTGGAGGAAAGGTCAAAGGAGACGACGGCTTTCACTGTGCCCGGGCGACCCTTGTATCACTTTGTCGTGATGCCGTTTGGCTTGTACAATGCACCCCAAACGATGTCGCGACTCATGGACAAAGTGATACCCCCGCATCTAAAACACCAAGTGTTCGTATACTTGGATGACTTGTTGGTGATAACCGAGGCCTTCGACGAACACCTGAAGGTACTGCACCAGGTCGTATTCCGTCTGCGACAAGCTGCCCTTACCGTCAATGTGGAGAAGAGTAAGTTCCTCTTGCGCGAGGTAAAGTATCTTGGCCACATTGTTGGTAATGGGACGATCCGGACAGACCCTGACAAGGTGAGATCCATTATGGATTTCCCTCTTCCAACGACCACGAAGCAGCTGCGGAGATTTTTGGGAATCTGCGGCTGGTATCGGCGCTTCGTCAGGGAATATGCGTCTTTGTCAACACCACTGACAGACATGCTTTCGAAGAGGACTCAATTTGTGTGGACCGACGAGAGGCTAAATGCTTTCAAGCAATTGAAAGTGAGCCTTGCTTCGGCTCCCGTGTTGCACAGCCCCGACTTCAACAAGCCCATCTCCATCCAATGTGACGCAAGTCAAGATGGAGTAGGTGCCGTGCTAGTGCAACGGACGGAAGAAGGAGACGAAGCCCCCGTCGACTATTTGTCCCACAAATTGAATCCCACTCAGCGAAACTACACGGTCACTGAGCAAGAATGTCTGGCAGCGGTGTTGGCAATCAAGAAGTTTCGTGCCTACGTGGAAGGTCATGAATTTGAAATCGTGACCGACCATGCTTATCTAAAATGGCTTATACACCAACCGGATCTAAATGGTCGCTTAGCCCGGTGGGCCCTTAAACTTCAAGGGTTTAACTTCACCATCACACACCGAAAGGGAGGCCAAAACGTAGTGCCGGACTCCTTGTCGCGCAGGAACGCCTCTGGTCTGACGTCAACACCTCTGCCGAGCCGTTGACGCCGGCGGAATGCGAGGAGACTCCAATGGAGCTAGATTTGACTTCGCCGCATTTCAAAAGTGCTTCTTATATGGAGCTAGCGGCGAAAGTCCAGGCAGAACAGCACCAACTGCCGGACCTTAAAGTAGTAGACGGGTTCGTATACAAGCGAACCGAATATGCGACCGGAAACGGACTTCAAGACCAGTTGGCTTGGAAGTTGTGGGTGCCGACAGAAATGACGGCAGAATTAGTGAAGAGAGCTCATGACCCACCCTTGAGCGCGTATGGTGGCGTGGCCAAAACCCTCGGCCGATTACGGCAATGGTTTTACTGGCCACGGATGGCCGCTCAAGTAAGTGAATATGTGGGATCATGCCTCATATGTAAAACCACCAAAGCTCCTTCACACACCCTTCGACCACCAATGACGCTCCAGTCCGTACCCGAGCGCATATTCCAACGCTTGTATATAGACATTATAGGCCCCTACCCTAGGTCCAAATCTGGAAACATAGGAGCCCTCGTCATCCTAGACCATCTCTCGCGGTTCCCATTTATCGAGCCGCTTCGAAATACACTGCGAAGGCAGTAGTGGACACATTAAGGAAGAGGATATTCCACCTTGTCGGAATTCCAGAAACCATCGTGTCGGACAACGGCGTGCAGTTTCGATCGCACATTTTCCATGACGTACTGAAGGAATTCGGAATCTCACACACATTTACAGCTGTATACTTGCCACAGGCAAATGCTTCAGAACGTTTAAACCGTTCAATCCTCGCTGCCATTAGAGCCTACATCGATCCCGCACAGACCACCTGGGACGACAAAACTCTCGGCTATCACTAGCGCCCTACGCTCCGCACCTCATGCTACTATTGGGACCTCTCCATATCAAGCGGTGTTCGGACAACCGATGATTACTCATGGGAAGTCCTACGCCCTCCTCCGGCAATTGCAACTGTTGGAGGAACCTGAGGTGACCTTGACTCAACCCGACCACCTCACCATCATACGCCAACGCCTTCGCCAACTCACCACTCAGGCCCAGTCTCGCAATGCAAAGACCTATAACCTTCGTTCCAGGGTGGTTACATACTAGCCTGGTGAAGTGGTCTACAGGCGCAACTTCCGGCAAAGTGACGCAGCCGCGCACTACAATGCAAAGCTGGACCGGAAGTTCCTACCTAGTAAGGTAATTAAGAAGATCGGCGGTGTTTATTACCAGCTGGCCGATCAAAATGGACGATCAGTCGGCGTCTTTCACGCGAAAGACATCACTAAGTGATATACCCACTGCGTTCACAAGTTCACGACCAGTTTCCAAAGTTTATTTGGAGATCGTCCATTTGCGCCTATTTCAGGTGTCACTCCTGCCCCAATTAGAAAGTATCGAGAGATGTTCAACTGGTTCACCATTTTCTCTACCAAAGATACTTTCATCATTAACTCAGTATACGTTGTTCACGATATTTCCTTTAATTAAATTTTCCACTTTGATTCGCTCACTTGTTCACGCGATATGTATAAAGGATTGGATAGTAAAAAGACATGATCACCTGTTCACATCATTGTTATCACATCTTACATCCATCCTTCAGCTCTTTCCACGCACTTGCCCTTGTGGAAAGATCTGTGTTGTAGCATCCAGTAATTTCCAGCGAAATTACTGGACCCTTACTTCCGACACACACTGTATGTGCTCGGAGTCGCTACAGCAATTGCAAATTGAAAACGCAATTCAATTTGCACAATAATAAAGTCCCGCAAGTCCCCGGTGACCTTATTGTTGTACTTGAGTTGCAAGCAAATTCCTAACGGAACTTTGCTTGCTGTTCGCTTGCTCATTGCGAGACTAATTGCTTTATCTCGCGACAGTCGATCGGAAATCGTGGCGGAGGCCAGATGGTCGTTTTGGGTCGCCGTGGCGACAACGTGGTGAGAGATTCCGAAAAGTCTCGAACTATTGAATTGGTAGAGAAGCCGCGTGAATTGCCGAAGTGTTAGGGCCAGTAAATTAGTTTCTGCTCAAAGCAACAAGTAAATAGTGATAATCCGCTTCTATTCGTTCCTCAAAAACCATCATAATGTCTTTTAAACTGAACACTAAAGTACAAAAGTTATGGTTTAGCCATCAACTGGATCTTCCGTTATCTACAAAATAGTTCCCGCGTGGTAATGTGCGAAGTCCGTAGTTAAAGTCCCGCTAATCTTTTGTGAGTGCTAACGAAACCGGGATACAACACGGAAAAAAATACTTTGTTTCAACTCAAAGTGAATTGCAAGTTTCAATAAAACGGTGGCGATGGAGTGGTCGGGGAGTGCTGGTCCGTGAAGTTGGGATTAAGTTTGTGAGAGACTGGATAATGGATACTTGTAGTCCAGCTTTACGAAAGCCGGAGAAGATGAAAAAGTGAATAATTGTAGTAGAGTGATATCGCCGTATTGATTGCGAGCTACGATAGCAGTAGTGAATTACAATTGAGATTGACTTACAATTTATTGCGAAATGGATACTGAGTGTGAAATTTGCAACCACCGTTCGAGCATACAGTGAGTGTAAACCCATTCCAAGAAGAATTGTTGTTGCCTCATGGAAAATTCCTAAATGCAATAATCCCGAAGTGTCAGTTTGCTGAGTAATGCGTGTGGTCCCAAGTTTGCCTGTAAATCAACGTTCAATTCAGACTGCCAAGCAGCTGACAAATGTATTGGATTACTGTGGCCAAGATTTCTGGGGGTTTTTCGCATTTGTCGTATAAGCAAAAGAGTTACACCAGAAGGGCGAGCTTGCTCCGGAATGTAAGTGAATTCGTCACGCGCCAGAAAAAACCGCTGAAGAGAGGTGCACGTTAGCTGTTAAGATAGAAATTTCCAAGATGTTTGAGAGCACGCAATAGTTTTCAATACCGGCTGAACCGAAACAGTAGTACATGCACTTACAAACTGTGTCGTTTACTTAAAAGTAAGTATCAATTAAGTGGCGGAGTATATTATAGTGGCAATATTAATAACCCCACTGGGCAACTGAATCACATGATTGGGGAACACTGATGCGAGCAGATTTGTGCAACTATTAGGCTAATCCTTTCTATGGCGAAGTCATTTACCAGTCCGCTCAGTGCCCGTTGAAGGACTCATTCGGACACAACAGTATTAGTCAATCGTGGAAGATCAGTACTGGACATGATCTTACAAGCGAAGACAGGAGGAATGATCTACGAAGTGGAATTCTTGATGGAGCTCAGGTGTCCGATGAATTAATTCTGAGCCGAAGATAACTATCCAAGCTTATGGAACGAAACGTTCAACCGAATTTCTACTGCAACCGGTATGTTGTTTATTTCGATTGCAATTTTGCCCGGCATTTACTTCAGATTTAAGCTCATGAGTAAAATTAAGACGGTTTGTAGGCAGGCCATTTAAGTTTTTTTTTTATGATAATCTCGAGCGGATAGTTGTCATTAGCTTATTATTGCGAACTATACTCTTTCACTGATACAAGTTACATCACAGCACCAAATAATAACATTAAGCAAACATAGCAGTGTTACCGCCCGGAATTAGCGAAGTTGACCCAATTTAGAAACGGGTTTTTTTTTTGTTTATTTGTAATTGATAGCACTACGCATAAGAGTGAGTATCAAGCTGTTTCTACTCTTACGTGGATATTATCAAGCTTATCGTGAATATTTTAAATAGCTACCTTTGAATAGGCACTCACTAGAATTTAAATAGAAAGAAGAACAACTACTTTATACGGCCATTTAAATTTATATACAATGCTGGGGAATTTGTTTAAGAAACATTTTTTTTGTTTGCGCTAAAAGAAATCATGAACTTTAGTACTAATAAAGCCTAGAGTCATATCGCGAATGGCATAATATGTGTGGAAACACTTAGTAAATTTTTCTTGAAATCCAACCTAAATCCACTTTGCAATACTGCACAAATAGACTTTGATTATAAGTACCCACATACCGAATGAATTAAGAAATTTCACATGCGCATGTGCAATATTGCAAATAAAAACATGGTTAAGTTTAATAGCATACCATTTGTCCAATAATCTAGGCTATAGGAATAGAATTAACAGTATAAATAATAATTTGGCAACCTTGATAGACTATGGTCAGCAAAAGATGCATTAGGAATTATTAGCAATAATAAATATCAGAAAAAAAAAGAAGAAATAGTAACGAAGAAAAAGGTTGATGTACGGTGCAACAGGAAAATAAGAGTAAATGAAAATTTGTAAGAATCTGTAAGATAAGATGGTTTACGAATCACTTGTTTTTTGCTGTAACTAGCATCAAATGTGTGATTGACACATTAGAATTAAGCAGTTGGCCCGGAAAAATCCCGTTGGTTGGAATACGGTCGTAAATCATCCTATCAGGCAATTAAAGGGTGGCCATATGTAATAGATAAAAATGAGTCAATAAGAGTACTGACCAGGAAATGATGTTTATTTTATAGCGAATAAGCCTTTCATTTCAATCAATTACAAAAAGCGTTTATACTTTTGTTCACACCTCTATATCAGAAATAGTAATGAGTTTGTAATTTTGAAACCCCTGGGCTTTCTTATTGGGCGAAAGCCCGTGAAGTTCTTTCTTCATTTTCAGGGTCCGTGCGTGGCCTGGCTGGCCTATGGTTAATTAGTGATTTTTTCGGCATTTTTTTCAGCATTTCTTCCATGGGAGGGATACTGGCCAAACAATTAGGTTGCATTTTGGTATTAGATTGAGTCAAGCAACAGCATAGTTGTTTTTGATCCTTGCTCCTCTCTTTTCGAGGAATTTGGGGTGGGCGTACAGTCTCCCATAGTGGGCGATTCCCTTTTGGAATCGACCCAAATTGATTGCTGAACTTAAATAATTTTCACACTAAAACATTTATCTCTCTTAAACATTTTTCGTACTTCAAAATTTTTCATAATTTGCGTTCATGTTCATAAAGCCAGCCAGCCAGCGGACCTGAAATTGGGAAGAACGGACCGGGTTTCATTTAATAAGAAGGCCCACTATTATAGATTTATCGTAAATTTTCTTTAAATGGATTTTGCTTATTCTAAACATTTCCTTTAAACCTCAGTTGAAAATTTGTAGTTTGTTTTTGAGGTTTTGTTCCATTTGGACTTTATTAAAACTTGATTTGCATGGAGAGTTAGACACACCACTAGGTGTGCACTTATCTATATTTTGAACTTGGCACTTTGGCCTATTAGCTATTAAGTTACTTATTCAAAAGAGTTAGACACACATTGTTGTGCACTTGGTTGCTGCCTGGATTATCAGTAAACCAACTTTAGTTTTAAGTGTATTAATTTCGCCAGTCACGTTATCGTGCATTTAATCTGTGAATTTTCAGAACACCATCACTTTTCTCTGACTAGACAATGCCGTTAAGACACAATAGTGAGGACTTGTCTGGCATCACAGTGGAGGCTCAGTGCTCCATATGCCAGCAGTCATTCGCTGCTGCCCAGGTCACGTATACCACAAAATGTGGACACACTTTCCACGAAACGTGCCTAGAGCAATGGCTTAGAAACCATACGGATTGCCCACTGTGCCGTGGACCACTGAGTCTCCCCTTAGGAGCCAGACAGGCCCCCACTGCTGCAGCATCTATGCCACGAGGGGCTCGGCCTAAGTCGCAACGGTCGGGAGTAAAAATCCGAGGCATGCGATCCGAAGAATTAGACATCAGGGACTTCGATCTGCAAGCCGAGTTGGGGGCGGAAGGTTTAGTTCAGCCACCTGGCCCGTCATCAAAAGCGTCCCCACTTTCTGACGTAACTTCAGAGGTCACCGAAGTGCGCTCTATAGGGCACCGAGAATTAGGTGGACTTAAGCAACAAATTTCTGATCTGCAGAGCGGCATGCGTGCGATGCTGGAGCGCATGGCCCAATTAAACCTTCCGTCCCGGACTGGGAATGTAGAGTCGCCGAGACTTAACCCTCGCGCGCAACCGTTCGTACCCTTTCAGCGTTCCTATTCACCTCGCACCCCTCTTGGCAACAATGTACAGTTTCACCACGATAAGGTGGCTAGTATCATTGGTGGGTGGGGCCTAAAGTTCTCGGGTCGAGAATCGTCTGTGCCAGTAGAGGTATTTATTTACAGGGTCGCGGCACTCACAAGGAATACCCTGGGCGGAAATTTTGATATCCTATGCCAGCACATGCATCTGCTGTTGACTGGACCAGCCGCTGATTGGTTCTGGAGGTTCCACCAGACCAGACGCGCCTTTAGGTGGATGGATCTGGAGTCGGCCCTAAGCGATCATTTCGGGGATAGCTTCACGGATGCCGACCTGATGGAGCAAATTCGGAATAGAAAACAGCGACCGAATGAAAGTTTCGACGATTTCAGTGCGGCAATATATAAGTTAGTTGACCGCCTACAGCGCCCCGTTGCAGACGCTGACTTAGCAGACATGCTTAGGCGCAATTTGCTGCCAGATATTTGTCGTGGTCTGCTTCAAACTGCTCCGTCAGGCCGTCATCCGTGTGGAGAACTTCGAAATGGAGCTCAGAGGTCGACACCGGCCTTCACAATGGAGAAATGTTGCTGAAGAATTGCGTGAAGAAAACCCGCTGGACCAGTTAGAGAGTACCCCTGAAGAGCATGGAGTGGAAGCAGTCGCGGTCCTGCCTACATGCTGGAATTGTGGGAAAGTGGGACACCGTTTTGATGATTGCATGGAGGCCAGAACCATCTTCTGTTATGGCTGCGGAAAGGCAGATATGTAGAAGCCCAATTGTGCTAACTGCCAAGCAAAAAACTTACCGCAGGGAGCGCGGAACAAGATCTCGCGCCTCCTCCAGAGCAAACAGTCTCCTCCACGCTCCAGCAGGTAGACAGGACCGGTGATTTGTCACCAAATTCCTCTGGCCCAGCCACCAATGATACTAGAATCCAGATGTGTGGGGAACCCAACACCTTATCGATACCACACTTACAGGCAGAGCCTCCTACACCTTTGGCTTTTCTGCCATACCACCTAAGATGGCAGAAATATACGGCGGTCAGAGACCGAATCTTCAGTTCCGAAATTGCACGACCGAAACATGATCGTTCCAAACCCAAGCGCTCAACGCTGAGGATGAGAGCATTCTATTCTCGCTTTCGCCATTGGCGCTACCAGCTCAACTGTGCCACTCTGATGGACGTGCCTTCAGGTGACGTCCGTCCATACTCGCAGGTTCTGCTGTTTGACCAACCAACTGCAGGCTTGATCGACACGGGAGCTTCCGTGAGCGTGATGGCGGCGGACTTGGCAGATTCATTCCCCGAGAGGAACGCTTTTCATTGGAAAAGAGCTTCTCTCGGGTTGAAGACTGCAGACGGCACACAACATCAAGCCCTAGGCTGAGTGTCAGCTGACATCACGTTCAGGGGAGTTACCAAGTCCTTGACGCTATGGATAATCCCCACTCTCAGCCAAAACTTATATCTGGGAGTGGATTTCGTGCGCCAATTCGCCTTAGCAGCAGACCTGTTCGCGCCATCCCAACAAGTCAACACCACTAGTAGCCTCGAACAACTCGACGATCCCGCCCACCCTTTCACACCGGAGCAGCGTCGCAGACTTACGTCTGAGATTGCTAGCTTTCCGTCGTTCGCCGTAGAGGGTTTAGTAAAAACAGCGCTGATCGAGCATGAAATCGACACTGGCGATCAAAAACCAATAAAACAGAGACATTTCTCTGTTTCGCCAGCTGTCAAAAAGCTCTTATATAAAGAGATAGATCGCATGCTCACGCTGGGCGTGATCGAAGAGTCCAAGAGCGCGTGGTTCTTCCCAGTGACCCTAGTGGTCACACCCTCCAAGGTACGCCTGTGCTTGGATGCGAGAAATGTTAACTCAGTCACAGTGAAAGACGCCTTTCCCTTGCCACTGATAGACGGCATCTTAAGCAGACTCCCTAACGCCACTTTTATTACGAGCCTGGATCTAAAAGATGCCTTCTGGCAGATTCCTTTGGAGGAAAGGTCAAGGAAGAAGACGGCTTTCACTGTGCCCGGGCGCCCCTTGTATCACTTTGTCGTGATGCCGTTTGGCTTGTACAATGCACCCCAAACGATGTCGCGACTCATGGACAAAGTGATACTCCCGCATCTAAAGCACCAAGTGTTCGTATACTTGGATGACTTGTTGGTGATAACCGAGGCCTTCGACGAACACCTGAAGGTACTGCACCAGGTCGCATTCCATCTGCGACAAGCTGCCCTTACCATCAATGTGGAGAAGAGTAAGTTCCTCTTGCGCGAGGTAAAGTATCTTGGCCACATTGTTGGTAATGGGACGATCCGGACAGACCCTGACAAGGTGAGATCCATTATGGATTTCCCTCTTCCAACGACCACGAAGCAGCTGCGGAGATTTTTGGGAATCTGCGGCTGGTATCGGCGCTTCGTCAGGGAATATGCGTCTTTGTCAACACCACTGACAGACATGCTTTCGAAGAGGACTCAATTTGTGTGGACCGACGAGAGGCTAAATGCTTTCAAGCAATTGAAAGTGAGCCTTGCTTCGGCTCCCGTGTTGCACAGCCCCGACTTCAACAAGCCCATCTCCATCCAATGTGACGCAAGTCAAGATGGAGTAGGTGCCGTGCTAGTGCAACGGACGGAAGAAGGAGACGAAGCCCCCGTCGCCCATATGTCCCACAAATTGAATCCCACTGTACTGACGTCTTCTCGACGGAATGGCTTCGGTCTACCGTCCTGAAGATTTCAGCAGACCATCCAGGTTTGGACGTAGTGGAGGAGACATCCATGCCTAAGCTGATTACAGCGAAGGTGGCGGTGCCCCACTCGAACGCTTCGGAGGCTCTGTCTCTGTTAAAAAGACAGAACCCCGATCTGAAAGTTTCAGGCTGGAGATTATTCCAGGCTGTTAAACTAACAAACCAATCTGCGGAGCCTGATTTAACTGGTGCAGCAAAGATGGTGCTTGTGCTGGGAATTGATCGGGAGTCCGCGGATCAAGTACGGGCCAGCAACGGGTTGATTCACTTCGGTCTGAAGAGGATCACCTTGAAAGTTGGAGCAGAGAAGGTGACTGAGAGAAGCCGAAGTGCGAGTGGTCCAAGCAAATCTGCACCACAGTAGAGGGGCGACGGCCAACCTGCTTCGGCATCTCAGTCGGGGGCACGCTGACATCGCGCTGATACATGAGCCGCTTCTGTACAAGAATGTGGCTTGTGGATTCGGCACTAGCCTCAGTGTGTTCCAGCTAAAAGGAAGGGACAAGACAAGGACTTGTATTGTCGCCAAAAAAGAGGTGAAAGCAATCTTGATTCCGCAGCTTTGTTATGGGGATACAACCACAGTGTGTGTGGAGAGGGGGATCGCTGGTAGCGGCACGAAGCGGTGCCTGTTGTCGGCGGTCTATCTACCATACGACATGGATCCCATCACGCCCGGACTGAGAAGATTGGCAGAAACGGCTATGACAACGGATGCTGTTATTGGCTGTGACGCAAATGCACACCACGAAATATGGGGAAGCACCAACATAAACGAGAGAGGTAGGTGTTTGCTAGAATTTCTAACGTCAACCAACCTCAACATCCTCAACATAGGTAACAAACCTACATTTATAACTAGGAACAGGGCTGAGGTAATTGATATTACCCTGGCAACTCCAAGCATAATGGAAAGTGTCCACAGCTGACAGGTTTCTAACCTGCCATCGCTCTCGGACCACCAGTGGCTATGCTGGAATATCGGTTGTTCTGTTATCTCACCTAAAAAAGTACGGAACCCGAGAACAGCACAATGGGAAGTTTACTCAAGGAAAACAAATAGACACCTCAGGGCACTAGATGATCTGGATCTGACGAGTCCAGGACGGCTTAACGAGCAGGTGAACCGATTAACGGGAATCTTAGTGTCAGATTTCAAAGACGTGTGTCCGGAAAAGCCCGTAAGAAAAAACGCTACCTTGTGGTGGAATGGCGAACTCACAGAGGCTAGAGGTCGCACACGAAGGGCGTTTAACACCGCAAGGCGTTCCGGAAACGTGGCTGACTGGGATCGTTACAAGCAAGAGCTGTCGCTTTTCAAAAAGAAGATTAGACAAGCCAAGCGCGACTCATGGAGGGAATTCTGTGAGAACATTGAAAGAGGTACAGAGGCTGCCAGAATCAGGAAGGTCCTAAGCGTAACCCCCGGCGTACCTACGCTTTTGCGAAGGGAAAACGGGGATTGGGTAGAGGACCCGAAAGAGTGCCTGGACTTGCTACTGGAAACTCACTTTCCAGAATCAGCCTGCGTGACACCGTGTAGTGACGTACTTCGAGGAACACACCGGGCGTCTGAGCGGCTGATCAAGGAAGTAGTAGACGAGGTCAAGATCGAATGGGTTATTGGCACATTTCGACCTTACAAAGCTACAGGGATTGATGAGATATCACCTAACATGCTTCAAAAAGCAGATAAGGCCATCATTCCCATTCTGCAGCGTATTTTTACCGCATGCCTTCGCCTCGGGGTAGTAACCGAGCAATGGACAAAAGCTAGGGTGGTCTTCATTCCGAAACCTGGTAGGTTGAATCATCATTACGTGAAGGACTTTAGACCAATCAGCTTAACATCGTTTCTGCTCAAAACACTAGAGAGGCTTGTTGATCTGCACATCAAAAGCTCGATTGATGTCGCGAGACTCTGTGTTGATCAACACGCGTATCTAGCGGGCAGATCAGTAGATACGGCATTACACAAAGTTGTCGGTACAATAGAAAAATCCTTACGGCAGAAGGAATTCACGTTGGCAGCCTTCTTAGACATTGAGGGGGCCTTCAATAATGTCACAGTCGCGAGTATCATCGATGCCTTGGTTCGGTATGGAGTGGATAAAACCCTGGCGACCTGGGCATCTGACTTGCTCAAGAGCAGGCGGATTGAGGCTACCTTTTTGGAGGCCAAAGCGGAAAGAATAGTCGGAACCGGAACACCACAAGGAGGGATTATATCTCCCCTTTTCTGGATCCTGACAGTCAACGAAATACTGGAGAAGTTAAGGGCCAGTGGCTTTGAGGTAGTGGCGTATGCCGATGACATTGTGGTACTTGTGAGGGGTGCGTTCCCACAAACTTTGTCGGACCTTATGCAATCGGCGCTGGACCATATCCAAATCTGGGCCAGAAAAGTCGGTCTTAGGGCAAACCCGACAAAAACCAAACTTGTGCTCTTCACAAGGAGACACAGGGTACCGGCTATTGCCACGCCTAACCTCAACGGAATAACATTGGAGCTTGCTGATAGTGTTAAATATTTGGGCCTTATACTAGACAGGAAACTGAACTGGGGGGCTAACTTGAAGCACAGAGTTGGTAAGGTTCGCGCAGCACTTTTCGCTTGCCGGTCCGCCTACTCCAATACCTGGGGTCTTAAACCTAGGGCGGCCTATTACATATTGACATATGTAGTCAGGCCGATTTTGGTGTATGGAGCGGTCGTGTGGTGGAAAGCAGCGGAGAGTAAAACTAATATCAAGGAGCCAACAACACTGCAAAGATTAGTTTGCATATGTATTACGGGCGCTTTAAGAACCGCCCCAACGGCTGGGTTGGAAATGATTTTGGGACTCATGCCCCTAGATCGATTCATCTTTAGAAGCGCAAGCTTAGCGGCGATACGCGCTAAAAGTTCTGGCATGTGGAACGATTCAGATCAGTGGGGCCACAGCGGTATTCTTGTAGAATGCCGCAAAAGATTTGGACTCGTTGCAGAAGACACGGACCACATGAGCAAAATAATACATCTTGGCAGGAATTTCCAGGTCAAGATACCCACAAGAACAGACTGGAAGAAAAAGGAAGCTACCACCGATAGGGGCGCCTGGATTTACACGGACGGGTCAAAGACGGACACAGGAGTTGGCTCGGGCGTGTTTTCTACGGATTTGAGCCTTAACCTGTGGTGTAGACTGTCGGACCACGCTACCGTCTTTCAGTCTGAATTACATGCTATACGCATGGCAGTTGAGTCCATTAGCGGAATATCAACTAGACCAATGACCATTTGCGTCGACAGTAGGGCAGCCATTCTCGCTCTTGCGTCTTACAGATGTTCTTCAAAAACTGTTAACGCTTGCAGAGTGGCTCTCAATGAAAAGGCAAGGCATATTCCTATCCGGATTATGTGGGTGCCAGGGCATAGTGGAGTCATAGGCAACGAAAAAGCTGATGAATTGGCGAGGAAAGGTTAAGGAGCTAGCAATTGCCCCTGCATCACTGTACTTCGGTCGATCGCTGACGCCACAAACAAACTTGATGCCGCCATATGGGCCAAACTAAAGTCCGAATGGGAAAACAGGCTGGACTGCAGGGTGGCCAGGACATTATGGCCATCACCTGATCCAAGCAAAAGCAGGAAACTGCTCAAGCTCAGCAGAAACTGCTTGAGAGCCACGGTCGGCTTGCTCACAGAGCACTGCCTTACCGCATCTCATGCGAAGAGAATGGGACTGACATCCAGCAGTTTATGCAAGAGGTGCGAGATGGAAGAGGACACTATCGAGCATACTCTCTGCGATTGTCCAGCCCTAAATAATAAACGCCTCAAAATTTTTGGTGCGTACCACTTTCAAGGGTAAGCAGAGGTGGCCCGTACCGTCACGCTGAGTCAGCTGATCCAGTTTGGCGAAGCGGTCACTTGGCAGCTCTAAAAAGCCAGCGGAGGGTGGCAAATCGGCCCAAACTGGTGGCCTAATGCAAGCCGCATTTCCCGGCAGCCCTCTTTACTAACCTAACCTATGCTTCCCTTAAATGGCTAATGCACCAACCGGATATAAATGGTCGCTTAGCCCGGTGGGCCCTTAAACTTCAAGGGTTTAACTTCACCATCACACACCAAAAGGGAAGCCAAAACGTAGTGCCGGACTCCTTGTCGCACATGTTCTCTGCCGAGGCGTTGACGCCGGCGGAATGTGAGGAGACTCCAATGGAGCTAGATTTGACTTCGCCGCATTTCAAAAGTGCTTCTTATATGGAGCTAGCGGCGAAAGTCCAGGCAGAACAGCACCAACTGCCGGACCTTAAAGCAGTAGACGGGTTCGTATACAAGCGAACCGAATATGCGACCGGAAACGGACTTCAAGACCAGTTGGCTTGGAAGTTGTGGGTGCCGACAGAAATGACGGCAGAATTAGTGAAGAGAGCTCATGACCCACCCTTGAGCGCGCATGGTGGCGTGGCCAAAACCCTCGGCCAATTACGGCAATGGTTTTACTGGCCACGGATGGCCGCTCAAGTAAGTGAATATGTGGAATCATGCCTCATATAAATTTTATTTGGAGATCGTCCATTTGCGCCTATTTCAGGTGTCACTCCTGCCCCAATTAGAAAGTATCGAGAGATGTTCACCTGGTTCACCATTTTCTCTACCAAAGATACTTTCATCATTAACTCAGTATACGTTGTTCACGATATTTCCTTTAATTAAATTTTCCACTTTGATTCGCTCACTTGTTCACGCGATATGTATAAAGGATTGGATAATAAAAAGACATGATCACCTGTTCACGTCATTGTCGCTCACATCTTACATCCATCCTTCAGCTCTTTCCACGCACTTGCCCTTGTGGAAAGATCTGTGTTGTAGCATCCAGTAATTTCCAGCGAAATTACTGGACCCTTACTTCCGACACACACTGTATGTGCTCGGAGTCGCTACAGCAATTGCAAATTGAAAACGCAATTCAATTTGCACAATAATAAAGTCCCGCAAGTCCCCGGCGACCTTATTGTTGTACTTGAGCTGCAAGCAAATTCCTAACAGAACTTTGCTTGCTGTTCGCTTGCTCATTGCGAGACAAATTGCTTTATCTCACGACAGTCGATCGGAAATCGTGGCGGAGGCCAGATGGTCGTTTTGGGTCGCCGTGGCGACAACGTGGTGAGAGATTCCGAAAAGTCTCGAACTATTGAATTGGTAGAGAAGCCGCGTGAATTGCCGAAGTGTTAGGGCCAGTAAATTAGTTTCTGCTCAAAGCAACAAGTAAATAGTGATAATCCGCTTCTATTCGTTCCTCAAAAACCATCAAAATGTCTTTTAAACCGAACACTAAAGTACAAAAGTTATGGTTTAGCCATCAACTTGATCTTCCGTTATCTACAAAATAGTTCCCGGGTGGTAGTGTGCGAAGTCCGTAGCTAAAGTCCCCCTAATCTTTTGTGAGTGCTAACGAAACCGGGATACGGCACGGAAAAAAATACTTTGTTTCAATTCAAAGTGAATTGCAAGTTTCAATAAAACGGTGGCGATGGAGTTGTCGGGGAGTGCTGGTCCGAGAAGTTGGGATTAAGTTTGTGAGAGACTGGATAATGGATACTTGTAGTCCAGCTTTACGAAAGCCGGAGAAGATGAAAAAGTGAATAATTGTAGTAAAGTGATATCGCCGTCTTGATTGCGAGCTACGATAGCAGTAGTGAATTACAATTGAGATTGACTTACAATTTATTGCGAAATGGATACTTAGTGTGAAATTTGCAACTACCGTTCGAGCATACAGTGAGTGTAAACCCATTCGAAGAAGAATTGTTGTTGCCTCATGGAAAATTCCTAAATGCAATAATCCCGAAGTGTCAGTTTGCTTAGTAATGCGTGTGGTCCCAAGTTTGCCTGTAAATCAACGTTCAATTCAGACTGCCAAACAGCTGACAAATGTATTGGATTATTGTGGCCAAGATTTCTGGGGGTTTTTCGCATTTGTCGTATAAGCAGAAGAGTTACACCAGAAGGGCGAGCTTGTTCCGGAATGTAAGTGAATTCGTCACGCGCCAGAAAAAACCGCTGAAGAGAGGTGCACGTTAGCTGTTAAGATAGAGGTTTCCAAGATGTTTGAGAGCACGCAATAGTTTTCATTACCGGCTGAACCGAAACAGTAGTACGTGCACTTACAAATTGTGTCCTTTACTTAAAAGTAAGTATCAATTAAGTGGCGGAGTATATTATAGTGGCAATATTAATAACCCCACTGGGCAACTGAATCACATGATTGGGGAACACTGATGCGAGCAAATTTGTGCAACTATTAGGCTAATCCTTTCTATGGCGAAGTCATTTACCAGTCCGCTCAGTGCCCGTTGAAGGACTCATTCGGACACAACAGTATTAGTCAATCGTGGAAGATCAGTACTGGACATGATCTTACAAGCGAAGACAGGAGGAATGATCTACGAAGTGGAATTCTTGATGGAGCTCAGGTGTCCGATGAATTAATTCTGAACCGAAGATAACTATCCAAGCTTATGGAACGAAACCTTCAACCGAATTTCTACTGCAACCGGTATGTTGTTTATTTCGATTGCAATTTTGCTCGGCATTTACTTCAGATTTAAGCTCATGAGTAAAATTAAGACGGTTTGTAGGAAGGCCATTTAAGTTTTTTTTATGATAATCTCGAGCGGATAGTTGTCATTAGCTTATTGTTTAATTTGTTTAAGAAACATTTTTTTTGTTTGCGCTAAAGGAAATCATGAACTTTAGTACTAATAAAGCCTAGAGTCATATCACGAATGGCATAATATGTGTGGAAACACTTAGTAAATTTTTCTTGAAATCCAACCTAAATCCACTTTGCAATACTGCACAAATAGACTTTGATTATAATTACCAACATATCGAATGAATTTAGAAATTTCACATGCGCATGTGCAATATTACAAATAATCTAGGCTATATGAATAGAATTAACAGTATAAATAATAATTTGGCAACCTTGATAGACTATGGTCAGCAAAAGATGCATGAGGAATTATTAGCAATAATAAATATCAGAAAAAAAGAAGAAGAAATAGTTACGAAGAAAAAGGTTGATGTACGGTGCGACAGGAAGATAAGAGTAAATTAAAATTTGTAAGAATCTGTAAGATAAGATGGTTTACGAATCACTTGTTTTTTGTTGTAACTAGCATCAAATGTTTGATTGACACATTAGAATTAATCAGCTGGCCCGGAAAAATCCGGTTGGTTGGAATACGGCCGTAAATCATCCTATCAGGCAACTAAAGGGCGGCCATATGTAATAGATAAAAATGAGTCAATAAGAGTACTGACCAGGAAATGATGTTTATTTTATAGCGAATTAGCCTTTCAATTAAAAAAAAAAAAGGAAAAAAAAAGCGTTTATACTTTTGTTCACACCTCTATATAATTTTTTTATTGGGCGAAAGCCCGTGAAGTTCTTTCTTCATTTTCAGGGTCCGCGCGTGGCCTGGCTGCCTTATGGTTAATTAGTGATTTTTTCGGCATTTTTTCAGCCAAACAATTTGGTTTCATTTTGGTATTAGATTTTTGAATTTGTGAATTTGATGGCCATTATCAGTGGGTGGAGGACCCCAGACCATCGGGGTCAGGGCTCCACTAACATCGGGGGCCCGGGGCTGTCTGCCTCACCCGGGCTCCTCTGAAAAGAGAGGTAGCACTTTTCCCTTGTTTGCTGTTTGTAGAATTTTCAATTTTTGGCTCCGTGTTTTGTCACGAGCACTGGGTCTGCTTAGTCAGCCCATGTTGCAGAGCCTGGGTGGTTTCCTTTACGGAACTATGCCCCCTTTTGTCCTTGGATATGTTTTCATATCAGTTTGCGGCTACGAATTCATGACGGATGAATATCACGTAGCTTCCCGTTTTCTAGAGAGCCAACCATCCCCATTTTTCATGAACCCACCCCAGCCGCAGCGAGCCAGCAAAGTGGCACCCCAGCATCAGTCGGTGTTGGTTAAAGGGTGCTCCGCCAATGCGGACGAGGGGCCTTCACGGCCATTTCTAGGGCACCCTGCTCTCGGGGCAATTCTTTTTGTTTTGTTTTGCCTCTTGAATGGCATCAGCCATTCCTCCACATGTGCAGGACTTTGGCCATCTTGGTGCCGGACTTCGGTCTGGTTCTGAGTTGTGCTAAGTCTAGCACACCTCCATCTATATAATCGCTACAGTTCCTCGTCGCCTGTCTCAGTTTTACCTTAAATCACTAAGGAAATTAGAGGTATATCAATATTACTACTTTTACAAAACTTCAATTATCTGGAAACTCACTTTCAGTAGGGCAGCATAGTAAATATAGGATCCTGATGATTTTTGTGTGGACTTTCAGACTGAGCGGTTTACAGCTGCAAGAAAGAAGAGGCTCTGCAATGAAACTGACTCCATTTTTATTATTAAAAAACAGAATTACGCACTGTAAAATTTAAGAGTAGCTTTGCTAGAAAATATATATTTATTTATGATAAATATCTATAAAATATATATGATAAATTATTTCAATTTTGTTGTCAAAGACTAGGAAATAGCCGCATTAATGTTAACCTGCCCAATAAAATATTTTTAACCAGTTAAACATATGCGGTAAATTCCCAATCAATTTCTCAACAAGGCTAGAACACTTCAATTCGAATTTGTTGTTGATGATCAGGAAATTACCGTATTAATGCTAATTGGCCTAATTTAATACCAACAATCAATTTAACATATACGGCTTTTCACGGTCGTTTGAGTTTTGCAAGTATTAACGAAAAAAAAAAAAATATCTCCACCGACCTACTGATGCTAGGTCGATGGAGGTAGAACTGCAACCACCGAGGAATTAGCTCTCTTAGGTTTGTCAGATCTCTCACATTAATTAAATCAGTAAATGTAAATGTATATGGATATGCTTTAAACACAAAACGATAGGGCAGTAGCTTAGGACGCGAAATTAGCAAGCATCTAATCGACGATCTAAACATCTACACTCAACGCGACCTACGACCAGACATTTAACTCGACTGAGGACGATCTCGACAGTGTCATCTAGATGATTCGTACCATCAAGTATCGAGACACAACAACCAAAACTCAAAGACACCTGAGATTATCGATGACGAATCACGAAAGATGTTTCAAACGAATTCCGCGAGCGAAATAGTAATAGGCGGCTCAGAGACACTAATATCTAAGTCGACACGTTAATTTCGACGCACAAACACGCGGGGCATCGCACAATTTTGATCATTCGGATCGGCGGCTCCTGACCTGGGCCAACATTTGACCCAGATATGATTAGGAGGAATGCTCGATGGGAATATCACCATAGGCAAGTGACTGGGTTCATGACGGTAGAACTCAGTCTGGACAACACTCGGAGGGCAATAGATGAACGATCGACGTTCGGTGAATCAATCACAATACTACGGCGAATAGTTTAGATATCCGCACTCACTGACACCGTAGAAATTTCGGAACGAAGATGTTCACACAAATCCCGGATCGCGCAAGATGTATTTTCTCCCCCCGGGAGCGGCACAAACTAACAAGGATCTTACTTACCTGATGAGCGAATTTCTGGGATGCACGTACGCAGAAAACTACACTCTATAACGAAATTGACAATGTCGCGAATTTCACTGTCAACACACAATTCAAATGTCACAGATGACGGATGTTCGAGCAGGGGAAATCGAGTTGTTCCAAATGGGTGGAACGTGAGGTGAAAATGAGACCTCGACGCGTGGGGAACAGCGACGGGGTGAATCAACTAAGCGGTTCAGGGAAGTCCCGATAATTTGAAAAATTTTGCTACATCGAGCGAAAGGTGAAAGCCTTTCTTTCTTTTTAAATCGAGCCAGGTACGGTAGCAGAAGTGTACGATACGATTTGGGAAAAAATTAATTGGTGATTTTTGATTTGCATGTGGATTGGAGTCAGACGGTGAAGACTATTATTCGACCTGGAAGGAGGCAAAAACTTTGAAGGGAATTAAATATATGGTGTGATAGCGACGTCGGAATATCATTTCTTGTGCGGAATTCGTCATTTTTGATTAACGGAAGAAAAAGGAGACTGTCGAACGACGGGAAAAAGTCTGCTAGTGGTACGAGTAGCTGCGAGGGAGAATAAGGCGGAAGAATTAGTGCGATTGTCGGCGACGAGACTTCAGGGCCCCAGCGAGGGATTCTATTAGCCAGGTTCATTTATATATATTTATTTTTGAATTTTGTGTTTATTTTAGTTATTAAGTTAGATCAGTGCATAATTATACCGCGGCCGCATAGGATTAGTATCGGGTTTTGTGTGTGAAAATCTTTTGAAATCGATAGCGTAAAGAAAATATATGTAATCGTGTAAAAAAATTGAAAGCCGTTCGTAAATATCATTTTTCGCTTAAAGAGTTGATTGCGACGGTGGAAAATTTTAGGTGGATGCACGTCACTCATTTCTCGCTTTAGAGCGGTGGTACCTATAGTGGTTTCGGGCTGAACAAAGCGAGTGGCGCTCAAACCCACCCCTTTCTCCGTGAGCAGAGGCGCCCGAAACTACGGCCCTAACGTCCCGGTCGGACATAAAGGGTTAGAAGACGGTTTTAAAAGCTAACGGTAACAAATTGGCGGCCAACGTGGGGCCTAGCGGTGATAACGGTACCGGTGAAAATTTTGTGGCCAAGTCCCAAATTGTGGGAGGCCCGAGAGTCGCGAAGATTCAGTTAGGGAGAAGCCCTTAAGGCAAAATTTGTAATATCTCTCGCAAGGGATCGCGGTGCGAATATTTTATTTAGTAGCCCCTCGGGTCGTTTTCCAGGTTACATAGCGGTTAGTTCTTTTTAGATCTTAGATACATTGATAGATATGTTGCTGCATGGCCTTCATTGATAATGAAATATATTAGTGATCACCATAACGATACATATATTTATTGGGAATATTAGTGATCATCATATAGATGCATATATATTTATTCGAAATATAAGTGATCGCCATATAGATGCATATATGTATTTGAAATATTCGGGATCATCATATAGATACGTATATATAGATTTGAATTCTGGATTCTCAGCGTGGCTGTGTGAATTGGAGTGTGTGGCTGATATAGGAGTGAAACAAATATTGAATTGGCGTGTAAGGAAAGTGTTAAAGCGGAGAGGCGTGATTGATAAGAATTTCAGTGAAAGCAATGTAGAAGACGGTGCACATAACGGTTGTAGAGGTAGCTAGAGGAACGAGAGTCCAGGTGGATTGGGAGTAAAAGTGTAGGGTTCACAGATCAACCGGGGCTGAGACGAAGTCGGAGTTGGTACACTGAAATAAATATATAGACCTTGTCCACGCTTTTGATTTCAATTGTTTTATAGATGAAATATCTGTAGAATATATATATATTGGTTGGTGAATGTTGGTGTGATTGTGTACAGTGGTGTATACTTTGATTGAGCTAGTGAAATCCGTAATTAATTTCGCGAATTTTCAAACTGGGTTAGAAAGAAACAACCGGTTGTTTGGTATTGCGCTATCCAGAGTGGACTCAAGATTCGGGGCGCTTGTGTGTCGCAGAAGGCAGTATTCTTCTGAATTAGAATTAGGATAAGTTTGAGCGTGGGATAAGGGTATTAACCGAAATTTTAGTTTTTGGAGCGGAGATAACGCTGATATAATTCTTTTTCATTATTATTGATATCGCGGATGGATACTGGTAAAATGAAGATTAGTGTGGATAGATTAAACAAGGATGAGCTCACGTATGAGCTCGCCATTCGCGGATTCCCGTCAGATACTGTAGAGAATATGCGGAAAACGCTCAGGGCAACGCTGAAGGCAGAGACAGCTCGGGACACGTCCTATGTGGAAGCGGCCTACTCTTTTGAGTTCGAAACCGATCTCACGGAGTTGACGGCGAAGGCAGTCGAAATCGAGGATTTGGTGGCTAAAATCTCGGGTGATAAGACATCATCAGACTTTATCAAAGCCAGAGTCAAGATTGAATTTGGCTTTCGTAGACTCGGACATATGCAGGCAGTTACTCCCGAGCAGGTGGAGTGTGCGAGGAAGATACGCAATCGGCTCATTATATCTATGGGCACTTTGGTGGAGAAGACAGAAGGGGTCAGCGAAGACGAGGCGGATCTTGCTAGTGACATGACGAATATGATGGCACCACGGGAGGCGAAAGTGACAAATCCGGCAGAAGTAGCAAAATGGGGTCTCAAGTTTAGTGGGGATGCTTCCTGGTCGGTGAACGCCTTTCTTGAGCGTGTTGAGGAGTTGCGACAGGCAAGAGGACTTTCTAAGCCACAACTATTCAAGGCGGCTGTGGATCTATTCGAATCACGAGCTTTTATCTGGTTCAGGGCCAATCACGGTTTAGTGTCATGTTGGGACGATCTGGTAGATGAACTGAAGGCTGAGTTTTTGCCGACGGACTATGAGGACCGTCTACGGGATGAGATCCGCAGGCGGACTCAGGGTGAAGGTGAATCGATGGGCGTGTATGTTGCCGTAATGGAGCGCCTGTTTTCTCGTCTGAAGCAGCCCTGTTCGGAAGAGGAGAAATTGAAAACACTACGCAGGAATATCTCGCCCTTCTACTAGCAGCAGCTAAGTCTGACCGCGATATCATCGATCGCGGAGCTGGTCAGAATGGGACGGACGCTGGAAGCAACGAGAGCGTCTGTAGCGGCTTTCATACCACCCAATACGCGACCCAGACGCTGCTTGGAGCCGGACTTGGCCTATGTGAGTGCAGAAACCCCAGATCAAGTTGCTGTGCTATCCGGACGGAGTCGTCTGCAATGCTGGAATTGTAGGAGGGAGGGTCATATGTCGAGAGAATGCACAGAACCCAGGCGTTGTTTTGGGTGTGGTCGACAAGGAGTTCTGCGAGCTGCCTGCCCTACGTGTCGAGCCAGGACGAGGGAACCAGGAGCGAGAGCGCGATCAGACCCACAGGTTCCGGGAAACGGCCGGCGTGCTCACTAGGCGGCCGAGCGAGCACTAGAAGTAGGTCGCGACGAATAGCGAAGTCTTCGCGAGTGGACTATGCGCTAGCGAACAGTGGGCAGGATAGTCGCCCGCACTTGCGAGTAGAGGTAGAGGGGGTGGTCATGGAGGGCCTGCTAGACTCTGGTGCGAGTCATATAATCCTGGGGGAAAGAGGATGGTCTCGGCTGGTCAACAGAGGAGTAACGTTGAGCCAGGGCAAAGTGGAGGAAGTTGGACTGGCTAATGGGGAAAGGTGCGTGGTAAATGGAGCTGTACGGCTGGAGTTCGCGCTGAACGGGCGCAAGAGTCACTTGGTCGCACTGGTTGTTTTATCCATACCACAAGAAAAAATTCTAGGAGTGGATTTTTGGAAATGCTTCGGGGTCGTGTTGGACATGAAGGGTCGACAATGGACGTCCGTTGCGGCGGTAGAGTCCGTATCGGGAAAGATGCTGCGGAACCAATCTCATTTTTCCGAAGAGGAAACAGCGATCCTAATGAGTCTACTGACGGAGCAGTTTCAATTGATGGGGGATGGACTAGGCTGCGCCAAGTTTGTGTAGCACTCGATTAAAACGTCGGCCGTACCAATTAAACAGAGATATTACCCTATCTCTCCTGCCGTACAAAAGCAGATAAATTTGGAACTGGACGAAATGCTGCGGCTGGGAGTGGTTGAGCCGTCATCGAGCCCTTGGTCCTCGCCAATTTTATTGGTCCATAAGAAAGATGGCTCCTATAGATTCTGTGTAGACTTCCGAAAATTGAACGCGGTATCTGAGAAGGATGCTTATCCCCTGCTGTACATATCCACGACACTTGAAAAGCTGCGCAACGCGAAGTACTTGTCAACGCTGGACGTGAAGTCGGCGTACTGGCAAGTACCAATGGCAAAAGACTCTCGACAGTATACTGCGTTCACGGTGCCGGGGAGAGGCCTATTTCACTTTTTGCGGATGCCTTTTGGGCTCCACAATTCGGGGGCAACGTGGCAGCGACTGATAGATACGGTTCTGGGACCTGCACTCGAACCGTTTGTATTCACATATCTAGACGACATAATAGTTGTTACAGATACATTTGAGCGGCACGTGGAGGTGTTGCGTGAGGTCTTCGTGCGTTTGAGGGAAGCTGGCTTGCGTGTCTCAAGAGACAAATGTCAGTTCTGTAGATCGCGGCTGAAATATCTGGGATACGTGATAGATGGGGACGGCTTGCATGTAGACCCGGAGAAGGTGGAAGCCATTAGTGAATATCCTCGACCGAGAACGGTAAAGCATGTGCGACAGCTGTTAGGAATGGTATCATGGTACCGACGGTTTATTCCGGACCATGCTACCATGGTGGCACCCTTAAGCGACCTATTAAAAAAAGGTCGGAGGTTTGATTGGTCCGAGGAATGCGAGCGGGCTTTTCAAGATTTTAAACGCAAGCTGTCTACTGCCCCAGTCCTGGCATGTCCAGACTTTGACATCCCTTTTAAGGTGCAAACCGACGCTTCGAACGTGGGCATAGGAGCAGTATTAAGCCAGGCACATGCCACTGGAGAAAAAGTAGTGTGCTACCTTAGCAGAGCTTTGTCGGTTCAGGAAAGAAAGTACTCCACGACCGAAAGGGAGTGCTTGGCGGTACTATGGGCCGTGGAGAAATTTCGACCGTACATCGAGGGCACCCCATTTATAGTGATCATGGATCATGATTCGCTAATTTGGCTGAATAATCTTAAAGATCCCACGGGCAGGTTGGCGAGATGGGCGGTGCGCCTACAGCAATTCGAGTTCGAAGTTGTCCATCGAAAAGGCAAGGAACATTTAGTCCCTGATGCACTTTCACGGGTGATTGGGGAGGTGAGTAGTATCACAATACCCCAATCGTCAGATCGTTGGTACGAAGAAATGATAGTGCGGGTGCAGACTGAGCCGCAGAGATATCGCGATTGGAAAACGGTGAGTGATACTTTGTGGAAAAGATTGTCTGGTATCAAGGGAAAGGGGAAGATGGATCCTGTCTGGAAGCGTGTCGTGCCGAAGGGAGAAAGAGGTGTTATCCTCAGACGATGTCACGACGACCCAAAAGCAGGGCACATGGGTGTCACTCGGACACTGGCAAGGGTAGCGCAGAATCATTACTGGCCACGAATGCAGACGGACATTCGTGAATACGTCAGAAAGTGTAAGGTGTGCCAGGCGTGCAAGGTAGAGCGGAAGGCACCGGTGGGGCTGATATCAACGAGAGCAGGAGTGGCGAAAGCTCCGTGGGAAATGGTGTGCATAGATTTGGTTGGACCATAGCCCAGGTCGACGCGAGGTCATAGTTATATATTGACGATTTTAGATTATTTTACCAAATATTCGGTCATTCTACCAGTCCGCACTGCCACGGCATCGGCGGTCTTTCGCTTGCTAGAAGAGAATGTGTTCCTAGTATATGGCGTGCCGAAGGTGCTGGTGTGTGACAATGGAGTACAGTTTAGGGGAAGACAGTTTAGCCAAGCTGTGGAGGAATATGGGGTACAAGTAAGTTACACTGCTTTGTACCATCCCCAAGCCAATCCAGCAGAGAGACGGAACCAAGATATCAAATGTATGCTGAGATGCTACGCGACAGATAACCATCGTTCATGGGATCAAAACTTGGCCAAGATAGCATGCGCACTAAGGACGTACAAGCACGAGGTGACCGGGTTCTCGCCTTATTTCTTGGTGTTTGGGAAGAAAATGATTACGTACCGGGATCCGGTCGAATCTCCGGGTGGCGCACAACGAGACTTGTCACCATTGAGTAGAGCTCGAGCTCTAGCGGAAATCCACGAGGAAGTGGTGCGAAGAATGAAGAAATCAACTACCTGCAGTAAAGGACGCTATGATCTTCGTCGACGAGTAGGGGATTTCCAGATAGGCGACTATGTGTGGAGGAGGAATTATGTGCAATCGGATGCAAGCAAATATTTTTCTGCGAAGTTGGCTCCAGCGTTCGTGGGTCCGTTAAAAATTGCTAAACAAACGTCAGCAGGGGTCTACGAGTTAGTCGATGGCAAGGGGAAGGTATCAGGTACATGGCACGCTAAGGATCTCGAGCGGTACGTGGAGTGACACATATAAAAAGAAAGAATTGGCAATTAATTCGTATGATCAGCTACTATAGTATAGTAATTTACTATACTACTTTACTACTATAGTAATTTAGGAATTGGTGGTGGGAGTAGTCAGTAAGTGATAGGTATAATTAGCGACTATAATAATTTAAGAATCGGTGATGGGAATAGACAGTAAGAGCGATGGGCTATAGTGTAAGTATTAATGAAGATTAAGTAGTTCGAGGAAGCATGAATTAATATTAACGTTAAGTGGGTGGTGGGTCGATAGCGTAGTTAGATAGTTGGTGGTGATGGGTACGGTAGGCTAAGTTCAGCTCGTGAAGGTGTATGAAATAGAATCTAGGGATTTATATGGCGTGATTGGGTTAGTGAGGTGGCATAGACGGTGCGACTGAATTACTGGTATTACTTAGGATTAAGTGAATTAATAGAAGACTGATATTAGTATATAAGTTAAATCAATACCGTAAGTTCCCTGGTTTCCTGTTCATCGTCCGTGTCCAGCCTCAACTTTTGAGCACCCATGGGATAGTTTGGGTTTGGGCGTTCTGTGCTCTTAAGGTACGCTCCGTTATCAGCCAGTGGGTGTTTGCCAAATCCGCATCTTGGTTACATACTCGGCATGTCTGGTAGCCTGGAAGCGGCTCACCCTAAAAACGAGTTCGTGGGATATTAGTTTCTTAAATAACATGATTATCGGTGCCTTCACCTTACAAAAGAGACGTCACGAAACATATAGTCATGCAGAAAAGAAATATTGGGGGGAAAAAACAGTTACATATATTGGTGGTAGTTGTGTGAATGAAAGTTCAGTTCGAGTAGAGATTGAAAAATCTAGTGGTTGAGAATCATCCAGAATTCAAGTAGTTTTGCAGACGATTATATCGGTCGGATGGTAAGGTAACGAACTATAGACGCGCGCGTTTGATGGAGAACGAATCCGCGTATCGGAGCATAAAAATCACGTGAAAAGCGATGGAGGTAAAGGCCGAGAATTCCTCCGAAATTCTCTGAGGCGAGGGGGGTGTCACGGTCGTTTGAGTTTTGCAAGTATTAACGAAAAAAAACAAAAATATCTCCACCGACCTACTGATGCTAGGTCGATGGAGTTAGAACTGCAACCACCGAGGAATTAGCTCTCTTAGGTTTGTCAGATCTCTCACATCAATTAAATCAGTAAATGTATATGGATATGCATTAAACACTAAACGATTGGGCAGTAGCTTAGGACGCGAAATTAGCAAGCATCTAATCGACGATCTAAACATCTACACTCAACGCGACCTACGACCAGACATTTAACTCGACTGAGGACGATCTCGACAGTGTCATCTAGATGATTCGTACCATCAAGTATCGAGACACAACAACCAAAACTCAAAGACACCTGAGATTATCGATGACGAATCACGAAAGATGTTTCAAACGAATTCCGCGAGCGAAATAGTAATAGGCGGCTCAGAGACACTAATATCTAAGTCGACACGTTAATTTCGACGCACAAACACGCGGGGCATCGCACAATTTTGATCATTCGGATCGGCGGCTCCTGACCTGGGCCAACATTTGACCCAGATATGATTAGCAGGAATGCTCGATGGGAATATCACCATAGGCAAGTGACTGGGTTCATGACGGTAGAACTCAGTCTGGACAACACTCGGAGGGCAATAGATGAACGATCGACGTTCGGTGAATCAATCACAATACTACGGCGAATAGCTTAGATATCCGCCCTCACTGACACCGTAGAAATTTCGGAACGAAGATGTTCACACAAATCCCGGATCGCGCAAGATGTATTTTCTCCCCCCGGGAGCGGCACAAACTAACAAGGATCTTACTTACCTGATGAGCGAATTTCTGGGATGCACGTACGCAGAAAACTACACTCTATAACGAAATTGACAATGTCGCGAATTTCACTGTCAACACACAATTCAAATGTCACAGATGACGGATGTTCGAGCAGGGGAAATCGAGTTGTTCCAAATGGGTGGAACGTGAGGTGAAAATGAGACCTCGACGCGTGGGGAACAGCGACGGGGTGAATCAACTAAGCGGTTCAGGGAAGTCCCGATAATTTGAAAAATTTTGCTACATCGAGCGAAAGGTGAAAGCCTTTCTTTCTTTTTAAATCGAGCCAGGTACGGTAGCAGAAGTGTACGATACGATTTGGGAAAAAATTAATTGGTGATTTTTGATTTGCATGTGGATTGGAGTCAGACGGTGAAGACTATTATTCGACCTGGAAGGAGGCAAAAAGTTTGAAGGGAATTAAATATATGGTGTGATAGCGACGTCGGAATATCATTTTTTGTGCGGAATTCGTCATTTTTGATTAACCCTCCGAGAACACAGGGGGTCAAATTGACCCCAGAGACCTTTTTGACCAATCGCAGCGCTTAGGCCTGCGAGAAAAAGGGGGTACTGTAGGTTCCTTAGTGTATTTCTGTGCCTTGACTTTTAGTTTAAACCGTTCTCATACAGTCCCATGTCGTCAGTCGTCGTTGAGAAGCCTTTGAAGCAGATCAAGGGGTCAAATAGACCCCATGTGTACTCGACGTCAATTTTGAGGTAAAATTCAATATTTTTTTTACTTTATAAATCGATAGATTAATTTCAAATAGCCAAAAAATAATTGTTTTTAATATGTACCAATTTTTTCCAGCTTGTAAAAACTGTTTTTAAAAAACCGATTTTTCCTTTCGAAGCTAGATATATTTAGTTTTTGTGACAAATATCGATATTTCGAGGGTAATCTGCCCTCTTCTTCTTCAGTGTCTATCGGTCTATCGATAGACACTGACACTGACGCTACCAAAAATAAATCTGCCATTGCTGCCTTGAAAGAAGTTGTGGCTCACCTTGTCGAGCCATATTTACGAGAAAAATTAAATAATACCATTCTACGTGTAGACATTCGAAAAGGGATCGAGAATATTTTAGGAATAAATATCCCAAATGTTCCTTCAGAACGCCCAAAGCTCAGTAAAAGACCAAGATGTTTATTGTTCTCTCGAAAACAGGACCACCAAACAAAAGATATGTGCGCATCTTGCGATCGACCGATGAGCGACGAGCATCGGGCATTTTTATGCAATGGTTGTGTTGGATATGAATAATTTTTCAATTTTTTCTTTATTTTGTCATTATTTTTATATATTTTAATGAATAAAAAATAGTTTTTTCTATTCAAAAATGAAAAAATTCATTAATTTTCATACCCTCAAAATTACTTCTACCAATATGCGTAACGAATATCTTTTTTGCAACCCTTTATATAGGGATGATTTTTGTATTATTCTAACCATATAAATTTTAAGCTCAAAATATTAAAAATCAATCAATTTATTAATTTTTTTTTTAAATATGCAATTATAAAAAACCTTCAAAATCGCCACCGTAAATATGCAAAATAAATACTTTTTTTTAAAGGTCCAATATACATCTAATTTTTTTATGATTTTGTCATATCTTGAGAGTATCTGTTTAAATGTTTAGCCCAAAATATTGAAAATTAAAAAAAATAACGATTTTTTAGTAAAAAACCTGATTTTCGGCAAAACTGTTTTTCGTTAATTTTTTTTTAGGTATAGTAAGGACATTTAAGGCACGTCTTATGCATAAGAACTACTAGAAAAGGTCTCAAACTATACCTACAAATTTTTTCAAATTAAAATCTTCAGTGGTGGCGATTCTATAGACGTTCAAAAGTGCTTGGGGTCAATTTGACCCCAAGTGTTCTCCATGATCGAAAAAATAGGTGTGTACTCGGAGGGTTAACGGAAGAAAAAGGAGACTGTCGAACGACGGGAAAAAGTCTGCTAGTGGTACGAGTAGCTGCGAGGGAGAATAAGGCGGAAGAATTAGTGCGATTGTCGGCGACGAGACTTCAGGGCCCCAGCGAGGGATTCTATTAGCCAGGTTCATTTATATATATTTATTTTTGAATTTTGTGTTTATTTTAGTTATTAAGTTAGATCAGTGCATAATTATACCGCGGCCGCATAGGATTAGTATCGGGTTTTGTGTGTGAAAATCTTTTGAAATCGATAGCGTAAAGAAAATATATGTAATCGTGTAAAAAAATTGAAAGCCGTTCGTAAATATCATTTTTTGCTTAAAGAGTTGATTGCGACGGTGAAAAATTTTAGGTGGATGCACGTCGCTCATTTCTCGCTTTAGAGCGGTGGTGCCTATAGTGGTTTCGGGCTGAACAAAGCGAGTGGCGCTCAAACCCACCCCTTTCTCCGTGAGCAGAGGCGCCCGAAACTACGGCCCTAACGTCCCGGTCGGACATAAAGGGTTAGAAGACGGTTTTAAAAGCTAACGGTAACAGGCTAATTCCCAATCAATTCTCTTTTAAACGTCACATAACCTACACTGAACAATTTCATCGATTTTTAACAATTTATTCACTAATTTTCGCTCGCTGAACCTAAGAAGGTTGTATGCCTAAAGCAGGAAAATGGAGTGAAGACGAGTGGCTCGACGAGAACGATGTAGATCTTCAAAATGAAGTACCGACAGTTGAGCTTCAAGATGCTTCTCCACTTATCACTTTCGAAAACAGTAAAGTAAACCCATGGCCCGAGGACACTGATTTATGCTTTGACAGACTATGTTTTCCTAATTTTTTTGTTGTTGCTATTGGTATTATTATAATTTTTTATTTTATAACTATGATTTTCATTGCTATTATTGTTTTTACTCCAAGTGCCTTTTGGATTTACGTTGTTTTCTGTATTTTTCAAGATAAAGCCTTTCAATTTTTTAATTAAGCCGCAGCCAATAAAAATAGTCAATAAATAAATAACTGAAAAGCTAGGTATAGGCATATAAATCCTTATCAAGACCATACAGGAGTGACAACTACAATCATTTGACTACGACAAGGTGCGCTCTATCCTGCAACTTTTTCAACTCGGCGTCGATTTGGAATGGATAGCTGCGAAAAATGGAGTGGAAATGAATGATATTAAGGCAGTGACGTCATCGAAACTCTTCAAACCAACTAACACTATGTGTACAGAATGTAACTCAAAAAACGAAACGCCGAAAAGCACACGCTTCAAAATAATAGGTGGATACGGCTAAAAAAAGTTCAATTATTCATTTATATGTGATTGAAAGTTGCAGAAGTCGAAGTAGTTGCATTATTCTTATCGTTTTTTTGTCGCGAAGTTGAGTTCTACTACTAGCAGTATACACGTTATTTGAATTTTTTTATTTTATTTTTGTCTTATAGTATTTATAGCTCGAGGCTTTAAAAAAAACAAATAAAGAATTAACACTTTCAATAGCATGCTTTCAATATGCGAATGAACGTTTACGTATCAGGGGGAGGTAGGGTTAAACGGTTAGTGGTTTATATTAGTAGTTTACAGAAAAAATCAGTTGACAATCTTGCGCAAATAATTTGTCAACAACTTTTTTGAGCACTAAGCTGTGTCCTGACTCTGGTGGTCGTTTTTTTTTGTCTCAAAAATTATCCCGGCATTACTTGACCTTCGCAATCCTTACAAATTGTACAAACATTCACTTTATTTTACAAATAAAGTGATTTTTTCCTCTTGTTTCCTGAAAGGGATCCGCTTACCCACAACAAATTTTTCTAAAATATCCGAATCTACATGCATTTTTACAAGACATAAGTATCTTTGTAAAAACATCAGCTCATAATTTATTTTGAATCGTAAGAACTTTACTAGACTCAATGTGCAGTTAGTTCATTTTACCATGTCAATTTTTGATGCCCCGAAAAGTGACAGTATTTTAAAATGTTTATTGTGCGCACCATAAACTTGGCAAATGTATTAATTTTTTAAAAATTGTTGCTAGGCGTCTTCCTGTTTCCCAAAAACTAGCTAATATTTAATTTAGCTTATGGTACAATTATAAAAAAGTAACGTTTACATTACTTACCCCTACAATTATTTTTTTTTAATTTAACTTATTAAACTCTAATTGATCAACACTTTTTGCAAAGTTGCCTGTTACTTTACTATCAAGAGACGAGTTAATTTGTACAATGTGGAGCAGGTTCTTTTGAGATTCGGTTGTTTGACTTGTTTCAACTAAATTCTGCAAGAAATTTCAAATCAATCGAATTCCGTAGCATTAATCTAAAACCCAGTTTAAAATTATTTACCTTCAAGTTCTCAATAAGAAACAGCTTCGATTGAGCATTATGTTCGGGTGGAGCATTTCCAGACATTACTTCAGCTAACCATAAATAATATTATCTGTAAGAAATTAGCAGTTTTCATATTGAAACGACACAATTGTAAACGTGAAATACAATCGCCTAATGATATGGGCAATAATCGGTACTCGTTGGACATTAGTAAGCAGAATCCGATCGCACCCTCAGCGAGCAGCAAAAAGGTACACTGGGCAACACCAATCGATGATGGCGGCAGTCGTCAGACAACCAGCGTAGATTGCAGAACCAATTCGTAGATAGTGAACAAGAAATATATTGTGTAGTACACAAAATTGTTAGAAATAAAAGTTATTATAACTTCAGGTGTGGGGTCGTAACCCAAAAGTACTGAAAATGAGTCAACGCTCAAATTTTACGAAGGGTGCGGTTCCAAAAGTAAGAATGCCGTGCCGCATGCCCGAAACCGACGCCGCCATTGAAATGGCACGAGTACGACGTGGTGACGCCGCCGCCACCGAGGGGGCACCAGCCTCGCGAGACGAAACCGGTGCCAGTGAAATTGAAGCGAATCGAAGCGAAGACGCCGCGGTCACTGAGTATATGGTGGATGATCAAGATGCAGCCGCTGCTGTAGAAATGCAGATGAACCGAGGAGAAGAAACCGCCATCATGAATCACATGCCAAGCCGATGCGTAGATGCCGCTGTTAGTGGTGCAGTGCCTGAGCACAAAATATCAACCGCTGCTACCGAAGTTATTCTGAGCCGACGCAGAAGTATTGATGTTGCTGATGATATACAAGGATGTCAACGAAGAATAGCCGCCGGGGGCAGCATGACAAACTTAAGGAGATCCGCAGCTACTGTTGGAGAGGGGGATTTAACCAGAAGATATGCCGCATCTGTCGGAAATGCGTATGACAGATGGGAAGGAGCTGGTGAGCGGAAAGTGGATTATTATGGACCAGAAGATGATGCCATAGATAGCGGGAATATGTGTAGTGAATTGTCAACGTTGGAAAGTGCCAAGAAGAAATTGAAACTACAACTGGAAGTGCTTTAATTGGAGGCCGCAGTTAGCAAGGCAACTAGGGAAGTCACCGAAGACATAGTTGATGTTCGTCGAAATGAACAAAGGCACCATGAAGAAGTTAGACAGATGCCGATGGGAAGAGAAGGATTACCGATGCCAGCCGATGTTATAGCCGCATAGATAGGTGATGCCAAAATTCATCAGCCAGAGGTCGAACAACAAGAAGCACTAGTATCCGAAAGACGTCAGATGTCTTTTCTAGAGCTGCAGGCAGCTCTACCCGAGTACACAGGAGACAATGCCTTCCAACATATCATCCGATTCTTTGAGGATTTGGAGGAAGTCCTGACGTTAGCCAGAGTCCGAAGCGAGGAGAGGTTTATTTATTTGCGGAGGTCCCTTACTGGTACTGCCAAAGTGTTCTTGCGAACAGTAAAGGCTCGATCATATGAAGAACTTAAAGAATTACTCATAAGAGAGTTTTCCGCCTCGACCAGCTTAGAAGAAATATACGGCAGATTACGCCAAGCCAGATGGAATCCTGAAAATGAATCATTACACCGATTCATATTAAATCTGCATGGAATCGCTCAGTTGGGAAATGTACCGGAGACTGATTTAGTTGACATAACTGTAGGATTGGTCAGAAGTAGCGGTTATGACCCTTCGGTACTAATTGGGTCAGGAACATTGGAGGAGCTGAAGTACAGGGCTATACGTTATTACAGGCAGGTAAGCTGCAAACCAGTAGAAGAAAGATTCCGAGTGCCATCATTACAAGGTTCGAGATCAGATGTATCAAGAAACCGAAGCCCGATGAGAAATCGTTTGAGTCCGAATGTTTTTCGAAGCCCGAATATCTTCCGAAGACCGAAAGCTTCAAGAAGTCCGACTGTCTCCTGAAGTCCGAATATTTTCCGAAGTCCGCAGTTTAGAATAAACAATGAGGAAACCCGATGCTACAACTGCTGCCAGATGGGACACTTTCAGAATTGGTGTCCCCATCCGAAGAGACTGCCGGGCAGTTGTTTTAATTGTTGGAAGGTGGGACATGATCACTACGAATGTCCGACCAGCCGAAGAATTCCACCTACTGTTACTAACGCTAGCCGAGCTAGGATGTCCACCCCGAATATTCCAGTAGCCGCTGCAGCAATCGATGAAACCGAAGAACAGATGAGTCGTCTCAACATCACAAATATGGTAAGTGTCTTGTTTCAAAATGTTGAGCACGGAAACGGAATAACAATCAAATGTATTTCTCTTTTTGATACGAGTAGTCCAATCAGTTTGATTAGTTCAACCCTAGTACCGCCTGAGATAAATATTCAGCCGCAAAGTCCGATGTACCGAGGCCTAAGTGGGAATCTAATCGATTTATGCGGAAGTGTCGAAGCCGAAGTCGAAGATATACCGGTTAAGTTGTATGTTATTAATGAAAGAAAAACGCTGTTCCCGCTGATCTTAGGGAGAGATTACCTAAATCACAGTAATATTCATCTAGTTAAAGTCCGATGTTACCATTACGATAAAAACAAGTTGTTACAAATAAAAGAGAATATTGAAATGAAGAAATGTTTGTGTTTCCGTGCTCGAAATAGTGTTTTAAGGAAATTAGAGAATCTTGACTTAGTAAAGAAAGGAAAAAATGAACTAACGCTGCCACCTCAGTCTACCACCTCCGAATCTGAATTAATAAATGAAATTTTTAACATAGAGATTGATGAAGTTGAAGTATCCCCAGATGTAGATTTTAAATTGCCGCCTGATTGTTACAAAGAGTTATTAACAATAATGAATAACAAGAAAAGAGAAATAATTCCGTAACCTTTGGACTTTGAAATGAAAATTCATCTGACCTCCGATGTACCCTTCCATTGCTCACCCCGAAGGTTATCGGTGATGGAAAAGCAGAAAGTCAAGGAAATTACTGACGAGCTACTCAATGAAGGAATAATAAGGCCAAGCTGTTCCCCGTATGCTTCTGCTATTGTTTTGGTCAAGAAAAGAAATGGAACCATGAGGATGTGTGTCGACTATCGCGGTCTAAACAAGTTGACGGTGAGAGATAACTATCCGCTGCCTCTGATAGAAGACTGTCTAGAATACTTGGAGGGAAAACAAATATTTTCAGTGTTAGATCTCAAGAGCGGGTTCCATCAGGTCCGAGTCGCTCAGTCTTCCATTCAATATACCGCCTTCGTAACTACGAGTGGGCAATATGAATATATGCGAATGCCATTTGGGCTTAAAAACGCACCAGCAGTGTTCCAACGATTCATTAATACCATTTTCCGGGACCTAATCGAGAAAAGGCGAATTGTCATATATATGGATGACATCATGTTAGCATCAGTTAACTTTGAGGAACATTGTAACCTTTTGAGGGAAGTCTTATATCGAATAAATCTCCGCGGTATGAAGTTAAATATGGCTAAGTGCAAGATAGGATTTTCTGAGGTGGACTTCCTAGGGTATCAAGTAACTAAAAGTGGTATTGCTCCTAGTCAATCCCATCTTACAGCTATTCGAAATTTACAAATGCCGAAAAACGCTCGAGAAGTTCAATCAACCTTAGGTCTATTTTCCTACTTCCGAAGATTTGTGCCGAATTTTTCAAGAATGGCTAAACCTTTACAGGATCTATTGCGTAAAGATGCTCGTTATGACTTTACCGAGGCTTGTAGTTGTGCCTTTAAGCAACTCCAAAAATTATTGACAGAAGCACCTGTGTTGGCAATATACAACCCGCCAAATGAAACAGAGCTACATACCGATGCAAGTTCATTGGGCTTTGGTGCGGTATTACTGCAAAGGCAGGCAGATAAACGACTTCATCCGATAGCATACTATTCAAAAACTGCTTCAGCGGCCGAATCAAAGTATCACAGCTTTGAGTTGGAAACATTGGCCATCATCTATGCTCTAAAGCGGTTCCGAGTTTATCTAGAAGGAATTAAGTTCACCATAATAACTGATTGCAATTCGTTGACGCTAACATTAAACCGCAAACAAGTGAATCCAAGAATTGCCCGGTGGGCTTTGGAGCTTGAAAATTTCGACTATGTCATTCAACACCGAAAAGGAACGGGAATGCCCCACGTGGATGCGCTAAGTCGGAACCCCATAATAGCCGCAAGCACAAGATGTGGTGGTTGAGAATATTGATAATTATGAACTGCTAAATGGTGTAATATTCCGCAAGAAAGATGATGGAGGTCACTTATTATATGTACCCGCTGCAATGGAAGAGAATATTATTAGAAGGATTCACGAACTCATTGGCCATCAAGGGGTGGATAAGACTCATTCAAAAATTTGCACTAGATACTGGTTCCCGAAAAGTAGAGTCAAGACTGAGAACTTCATTAGGAACTGCATACCATGCATAATGTATTCTCCTCCGGCGAGTTCTACAGAACGGAATTTGTATAACATACCCAAGAAGTCAATGCCATTTGATACCTTGCACATCGATCACTTTGGGCCGTTGCTCTCTTTGAGGTCCAAAAGAAAACATATACTGGTAGTAGTTGACGCCTTTACCAAATATGTGAAATTGTACCCGACAAATAGTACGAGCACTAAAAAAGTTAAATATAAATTCAGTATTAAATATTTCAACTATTATAGTCGACCTAACCGAATCATCTCAGACCGCGGTACGTGTTTCACCTCATTGGAGTTTGCTGAATTTTTGGGACGTAACAACATAAAACATGTGCAAGTAGCTACCGCATCTCCGCAGGCAAATGGACAGGTCGAAAGAGTCAATCGGACTCTCAAAAATATGTTAGGAAAACTGACTGAAGAGATAAATCATGCAGATTGGTCTACAAAACTGGCCGCTGTCGAATATGCTATCAATAATACCATTCACACCACTACCGGACATACTCCGAGTCGCCTACTTTTTGGAGTAGATCAACGAGGTAATGAAATTGATGAACTAAGTGAATATCTGGGAAACAAATTTGATGTTAGAAGTGTTGAGATCGACCGAGTTAGAGAACCCGCTGCTAAGAATATTCAGAAGTCTCAAAGTTATACCGCTGAATACTTCAATCGACGTGTTAAATTATAGTTAGCATATTAATCAATTATATCGAATTAGATTTTGTGTGATAAAATCACTTTAATTTTGCTACATGATAAATTACCTTAATTTTGCTACAGCTACCACAATATATTAAAGCTTACTCAACAATTAATAAAGTCTAATCACCTTGATAACAATTTACTCAAATCAAGTTCATTTGCATCAAATTTCTTTCTATTCAATTTTGTCGGTTCATTACTTTTTGCTTGCATTTGCGTTCAAATTACCGTTTTTATAAATTCTTCGAGACAATGAACTATGTGGTCAGCAGTATTTCCTTCTGCAGTATTTTTACTTATTTTGTACTAAAACGCAATCGACATGTGAAGTTTCATATTGCATGTGTAAGCACAAAACCATTGATTTTAATTCAAATGCAATATGAAGCTATCAATTGGAATTTATGTTTACGTTAAGTATTTTATTAAGATATAAAGAAGCAATGATAACAAATAAATTCATTCAGTTTTAAGCGATTGAATCAAGCGTTTGATTTAAAGATTGTATCAATTCACGTAACAAGTATACGAGCTTGTTGCAATTGAGTTTCGCTAAAAGTAACAGGTAAATGAGCTTGTTGCAATTAGTTGAAAATTCTTTAAATCTAATAATTAACATTTTTTGGCGACCGTGACAGGACTCCAGTACAACAAGTTTAGGCGCTTGTTAGTTTTCATCTGGACATTCAGTACAACAACTATAGGCACTTGTTCGTTTTGAACCATAAGGACATCTTTGATTCGTCTTCGTGGGAATCCGGAATAGTCAGCAAGTATAAGTGATTGGTGGTTATAACAGGGTAGTTGTGTTCAACAAGTGTAAAGTGCTTGTTGGACGTAGTATTTTGATTTATATTCAACAAGTGTAAGTGCTTGGTGATTATAACGGTGTAGTGGTGTTCAACAAGTGTAAAGTGCTTGTTGGACGTAGTATTTTGGTTAATATCAATAAGTACAAGTGCTTGTTGGTTTTCTAAAACTCGAATCGATATAACAAGTAGAAGTGCTTGTTGTATTGATCAGCAGTAGATCAAAGGCTGTATAAGAAGCGCATTGCCGACAGACGAAAATATATCAGTCAATATAGTAGTTGACAAATACAAAGGCGTTTAAAATAAGCGCAATGGAGTTAAACGATTTATTGAATCGGCAGCAAGAAATTGGAAAGACCATTGAACAAATGGCATCCAATTTAAAAAAGGACTCCCTTGCAAGAAAAACAAGCGAATATGCGGATAAGCGCATGAAAAGCCTGACCGCATTGTGAAAAGAATTCACGTTGAATCATGCGAGGCTGGTCAAAGCAGATATTCGACATGACCAAGAACCATATTTCATAGAAAACTACTTTGAAGAGATGGAGAAATTACAATCTCGTTTCCGATCATGGCTTACTGATATCGGAGGACCTAGCCAACAAATGGGGTACTCGTCAGGAGCATCAAATGAAGTGGTCCACGAGCCACTTAGACCAGCTGATGGAGCAGGTCAACAAATGTTAGAACGATTGTTTCGAAAGCAAAACAATCTGGAATTAACCATAAAGTATTATCTGGCCGCTATTGATCGTGAAGGAGACCAGGTGCATAGTTCGCACTACTATCAACTAAAGATTGAAAGACTGCTAGCTTATGAAAATGATCTCAAAGAAATTGTCAATTTGATAATGGAAGAATCGTCGGAAGATATTCTAGAGAATATTGAGAAATCTCATGAGCTGCAAAGGCAATTACAAGACAAAATTGTTGACTTGCAACAACGGCTCGATCTACCTCAATCAATAATGGGATCGCAGCACGTTTCGTTACACAACCGGATCAATCTACCAAAGCTAACGTTACCAGTTTTCAATGGTGATTATTTATTATGGACCCAATTCCATGACCTGTATGTGCAACTCATACACACGCAGCCATTAAGTAACACTGAGAAGATGTTTTATCTGGCAAGCAACCTAAGTGGTGAAGCAAGAGCCTTGATCAGACACTTGTCAGTCACATCTGACAACTATGAAACAGCATGGAACATCATAGTTGGTCGATACAACAACACTAGGCTGATAGTAACAGCTACATTAAACAAGCTTCTTAATCAGCCCCCAATCAATTCAGATTGTGCAAATGACGTTAAGTCGCTTCACGACGTCACCAAGGAGTGTTATCTAGCACTCAAAAATCGTCAGATTGCCGTGGACACATGGAATCTAATCTTGTTGCATCTGTTGCTTAAAAAATTGGACAAAAATACGCACACTCTCTATGAGCAGAGTTTAGAAAACCCGAAAGAGTTCGGAGACCTTGAGGACTTTCTGCAATTTCTTGAAAGTCGATTCCATACACTGGAAACAGTGCAGAGAGATGAAATATCGAAGCGTCAAAGACCTCCTGGCCATCAAAAATCAAAAATCAAAGAGCGATTTAACAGCAAATACCCAACAAGATTGCTTGTGCACACCACAGCAGCACCATCGACTATTCCATTGCAAAGAATTTCTTTCTTTGAAGCCCGATAAACGAGTACAATACCTCATCAAGACATCGCGATGTCTGAATTGTTTAAAAACCGGGCACTTCGCAAATCAATGTACTTCTCGTGGCTGTTTAAAATGCAACAAGAAACATAACACGTTGGTTCACCTTCCAGAATTATCGAAGACGAAACAACCAATGGATACTACGTTATCAGAACATCCATCAAGTACGAATACTGCTACGCTGACCACCAGCATTGAAAGAGCCAAACCTGGATACGTGCTACTTGGTACAGCGGCAGTCAGAATTTCCGTCGGAGAAAACAAGTTTATAACATGCAAAGCCTTATTAGATTCAGGATCTCAAATCAACATAGTTACGGAAAAGTTGGCCCGAAAACTCGGAATCGAACAAACGCGAAATTCTGTAGTGATAAAAGGCGTCGGCAATACATTTCAACGAGTTTCTGGTAGGATAAATGTTCACGTAACATCAACCAGTACCAACTTTGCTGTGCACATGGAGGCATTTGTCCTGAAAAAGATAACGGGGATACAGCCTGCTGATCACATTAATACTCAGTCTTGGCCTATTCCAACGAAATTTCAACTAGCCGATGCAAACTTTAACCAGCCTGGCCGCATAGATTTGCTTATTGGAGCGGAGTTTTATCATCAGCTCATGCTACCAGAAAAACATACAATGAGCCCTGAGCTACCGATTCTTCAAAATTCTCTGCTGGACTGGATTGTTACTGGAAAAGTGGTCGATTCAGATATTAAAGCAAATGACTGCAATATTTGCACTGCTTGTGACACAGATACCAATCTATCGAAGCAAATAGAACGATTTTGGCGCCTTGAGGAAACTAACATGAAACATCACTTCACAGAAAGTGAGGAAAGGTGCGAGAGACAGTTCAAACAGGAAACATCTCGTGATGATCAAGGACGTTTCGTTGTAAGACTGCCTTTTAAAGAAGGAACCGATTGCTTGGGTGAATCAAAAGATACGGCATTAAGAAGGTTTTTTTGCATTAGAAAGAAGATTAGCCGCAAACAAGGACGTCAAGAAGCAATATGTAGAATTTATGAACGAATATCTACAGGTTAACCATATGAAGCCGGTGAAAATGGCTGAACTGAGCCCACCATACTATTTTTTACCGCACCATTTCGTGTGTAAACCAGATAGTACAACTACTAAACTGAGGGTTGTTTTCGACGCTTCAGCAAAAACAACAACAAACATATCACTTAATGATGTTCTTGCGAAAGGACCCGTTATTCAAGACGAGCTGTTCTCTATACTGCTCCGATTCAGAATGCCTCGCTTCGTGTTTACGGGAGATATAGAAAAAATGTACCACCAGGTATTACTACACGATGACGATCAAAGATATCAGCTGATATTTTGGAGGAATGACGCTGAGGAAGAACTCAAGTGCTATCAACTTACTACTATTACTTACGGCACTACTTCAGCTCCTTACTTAGCCATCAAAAGCTTACAAACACTTGGAGAACAACGATCAAAGCAATACCCTTTCGGATCCAAGGTCGTTAAACGAGGTTTCTACGTGGACGATGTTATGACGGGTTCAGATAGCATAACAGAAGCCTTTCAAATGCAGACAGAATTAATTGCATTGTTGAAAGAAGGTGGTTTCCGGCTGCGCAAATGGTGTGCAAATCATCCTCGTCTGCTTGAACGATTCCAACCTCAAGACATGGAAGTCGTGCTAAACTTCAACGACGACTCAGATGAGCGTATTAAAACGCTTGGATTAACCTGGTGCCCGAAGCAAGATGTCTTTAAAGTGAAACCACATGTACCCGTCAGAGACAGAATCACAAAAAGAACCGCATATTCAGATATAGCGCACATATTCGATCCTTTAGGAATTCTTTCACCTGTTGTAGTTACTGCCAAGTTGCTACTTCAACAAATGTGGACGCTCAAATCTGATTGGGATGACCAACTTCCATCACAACTAGAACTTCAATGGAGAGAATTCAGGAGCAGTCTGGACCACCTAAAAGAGTTTGCATTTCCACGACATGTTTTTGATCATCATCTCCGTAAAAATATTCAACTGCACACCTTTGCTGACGCATCAGAAAAGGCCTTTGGTGCAGCAGTTTATGTACGATTTTTTACCAAAGACAACCTGCTACTCGTACGGCTACTTTGCGCCAAGTCGAAAGTAGCTCCTACGAAGAAAGAGACCATACCGCGTTTAGAGCTTTGCGCGGCAAAACTTGCGGCTGATTTATGCAATCGGGTTAAAGCAGATCTCGATCTAGGTAGTGTCGAGGAATTTTACTGGACGGATTCTACGATTGTACTGGCCTGGTTGAATCAACCATCATCATCTCAGCAAACTTTCGTAGCTAATAGAGTAGCTGTTATTCAGAGAATGACAGTTGCAAAAAATTGGAGGCATGTCGAATCACAAGAAAACCCAGCTGATGTCCTATCCAGAGGTACAACCCCTTCAAAATTCAAAAAATTTTCCATCTGGTTTTATGGTCCAGTATTTTTACATGGAGCTGAATCATCTTGGCCACCAGCATACTCTCCTCATACAACAAAGGCACTTCCAATAGCTTTAACACCTGAGCTGGCGAGTACAATTAAAGGGATTGAGCATGGAAATTCATTTGCGAAACTGCAACGCATTTTGGCATACGTAATTCGTTTTTCGAAAAGAGCACGAAGAGTAACTAACCACCAGGAGCATTTAACTCCAGAAGAACTTGAGATAGCTCTATATATGCTAGTTAAATCAATGCAACAAGAAGAGTTTGCCAATGACATACGACATTTGCAGCGATCCGCAGAACCGACAAAAGACAGCGCATTACACGGTTTGACTCCGTTCATCGACGAACATGGCATAATCCGAGTAGGAGGCAGACTTCAAGAAGCCCAAATATCGTTTGACGCCAAACACCCAATGCTGCTGCCATACATGCATCCAATAACCAAAATGATTATGGTAGATCTACACCTAAAAAATTGCCATGCTCCTCCGCAAACATTACTATCAATTACGAGACAAAAATTTTGGCCAATCAAAGGAAAAATTTTAGCCCGTTCAATAGTTCACCATTGCGTTCGATGTGCAAAATCCACTCCCAAGCTACAGCATCAGATATTGGGCAATCTTCCTCCTGCACGAATTCTACCTGCAAGGCCTTTTATAACATCAGGTGTCGATTTCTGTGGACCTTTTTGGACGCATTTCCGAGTTAGAGGCAAACAACCTGTGAAATCATACATCGCAATATTCTGCTGTTTTGCCACAAAAGCCGTGCATCTTGAAGTAGTTACGGATCTTACTACTAATGCATTTCTTGGCGCATTGAGCAGATTTATAAGCCGTAGAGGTCACGTAAAAGATATTTATTCAGATAATGCAACAAATTTTGTTGGAGCCAACAACCATCTGCATGAGGTTTACGAGTCCATTTATAGTGCCAACGCCAAAGAACAAATCACAAACACTTGTGCCAAGAAAGGAATCACTTTCCATTTTATCCCTCCTAGAGCTCCACACTTTGGAGGCCTATGGGAGGCAGCTGTTAAATCGACTAAAAGACTTATGCGTGAACAGCTCAGATCAGCTTCATTGACCTATGAGGAGCTGGAAACCTTGGTGGTACAGATTGAGGCAATTCTCAATTCTCGTCCTCTTACGCCAATGTCTGAAGATCCAAACGACCTCACGCCTTTAACGCCAGGACATTTTCTAATCGGCGAACCATTGGTCAACAACGTGGATCCCACAGCTGCTCCTTTTACTGCAAAGCTTGACAAAAGATGGGAAGCAGTACGCCAAATTAGAAATGCATTCTGGCAAAAATGGTCGAAGGAGTATTTATATCTCCTTCAAAAGCGGCAAAAATGGAAAGATGGCCAGTCAAATATCGAACCAGGTACGGTGGTCATGGTACATGAAGACAATACTCCTCCACTTCGTTGGCCTTTGGGCAGAATCATAGGAGTTCATAAAGGTCCAGATAACCGAGTACGAGTTGTTGACATCAAAACTGCAACTCAAACAATAAAGCGGCCTATTCACAAAATTGCACTTTTACCCATTGAAATGCATGATACCAATAGTCCCATTAAACACGAAGCAGAGCCACTTGAGGAAACTAGTAAAAACCTAAACCATAGCAATGAAGACGCACCACCAAGGAAAAAACGACTAAAATTAGGGTCAGTTGTCACTACCATTCTGCTAGCCTGCTTGATTGTTCCCAATGTCAGGGGTTCAAACATCGAAATAGAAACTTTCAATGAGACTCGACCGACCGTTTACTTTGAAAATCTCGGACGCGCTAGCATAATCTCTAGCGAATGGGAAATAGTGGTCTACTATAACATGACAAGCTACTGGAAGGAATACACTACTTTGACCAATGCAACGAATATTTTATCAGATCTTTGCGGGAAACTAGTCGAACCAGGACCGTGTACCGAGACAGTGCGAAGAATCCAACAACAGCTAAAAAAACTGGCAGAAGATGATGCACTGATGCTTCACAAACCAATCTCTCCTAGAGTTAAAAGGGGTGCTCCCAACATAGTGGGCAATGTTGCAAACAGCCTGTTTGGAGTCTTGGATTCAGACTACGCTGACAAAATGGAGAAGATCATTGATGACACCACCACCAACCAACAACGCCTTTCTCATCTGTTGAAGAACCAAACGTCAATACTTGACTCAACCGTAAACATTATGCGAAGCAACTACAATCGCATCAATGAGCATTTCCATCAGCTTACAGCCCTTGCCAACACGCAGATGGAAAAATTGAATCACATAGACCAAGAAGTTCACCAGCAGAAGTTGTTTGCCATCTACATGTCCCACGCATTTCAACTTTTCATCGCTGCTAACGATTTGCAACAGACACATAATGCGTTATTAGACACGGTGATGGATGCCCACCACGGGAAGGTTAACTTAAGAATATTATCTCCCCAGCAGCTGCTTCAAGAATTACGAACTATAAGAAGTCTATTGCCGAAGGCACTGACACTTGCTTTGCCAGATGACGACATCGCACAATTCTATAAGTTAATGACAATAAAGGCAAAGCCCGGATCAAAATATACCATTGTTCAGCTGAAGATTCCATTAGAGTCTAACGATGAGTTCGAGTTATACCGACCAATCCCAATTCCAGCGCTCATGAACGAAGAAATGTGGATTATCAAGCTAGCAACACCATACATAATTGTCAGCCTTCACAAGGATCAGTACTACCCGCTTGAAAATTTTGAACAACTAGCATGCAAACATGGAAGTAACAATCATTTATTCTGTAACCAGCAGCATCCAATTTACAAAGCTGGATTTGGGCCCAACCAATGCGAAATAAGTCTTTTCAATCGGGAGACAGACAATGACAGCTGCAAGCTACAGCTAACCCCCACAAAGGCCCATTGGATTCAGCTCTTCGCGTCTAATAAGTGGCTCTTCTCCCTTTCCACGCGAACGACAATCAACGGAGTATGCAACGGCGAGCCCACACAATTAATGCTACATGGCTCAGGGATCATCACCTTAGGAAGCGGCTGTATTATAAAACAGCCTCGCTTAACCATTCAGTACCACACGACGTATTCAAGCATAATCCAACGATCGTATACGGCCTCCATAAATTTCACTGCACCATCAACGGACCCTCCAATCGAAACGGCGACAGTGCCTCAGATGCCAAATATCCCTATTAACGAACTGGACAACATGCATAAAAAACTTAAAGATCAGGAGGTTGTTGATGACAACATTGGTCTTAACCAGCACCATATACACCACTATTCAGTTGGCTACCTCGCTCTCGGACTAACTCTGTCAACGATCATTTTGATATACTGCAAATTCGCTAAGCGAGATCCTTCGCGACACAAGCCATCTGCGCAACCAGCATCTTCATTCAGAATAGAACCTGACACTCTCAATGAATCTTGAACTAGTGTTCAACGCGGGGAGGATGTTAAATTATAGTTAGCATATTAATCAATTATATCGAATTAGATTTTGTATGATAAAATCACTTTAATTTTGCTACATGATAAATTACCTTAATTTTGCTACAGCTACCACAATATATTAAAGCTTACTCAACAATTAATAAAGTCTAATCACCTTGATAACAATTTACTCAAATCAAGTTCATTTGCATCAAATTTCTTTCTATTCAATTTTGTCGGTTCATTACTTTTTGCTTGCATTTGCGTTCAAATTACCGTTTTTATAAATTCTTCGAGACAATGAACTATGTGGTCAGCAGTATTTCCTTCTGCAGTATTTTTACTTATTTTGTACTAAAACGCAATCGACATGTGAAGTTTCATATTGCATGTGTAAGCACAAAACCATTGATTTTAATTCAAATGCAATATGAAGCTATCAATTGGAATTTATGTTTACGTTAAGTATTTTATTAAGATATAAAGAAGCAATGATAACAAATAAATTCATTCAGTTTTAAGCGATTGAATCAAGCGTTTGATTTAAAGATTGTATCAATTCACGTAACAAGTATACGAGCTTGTTGCAATTGAGTTTCGCTAAAAGTAACAGGTAAATGAGCTTGTTGCAATTAGTTGAAAATTCTTTAAATCTAATAATTAACATTTTTTGGCGACCGTGACAGGACTCCAGTACAGCAAGTTTAGGCGCTTGTTAGTTTTCATCTGGACATTCAGTACAACAACTATAGGCACTTGTTCGTTTTGAACCATAAGGACATCTTTGATTCGTCTTCGTGGGAATCCGGAATAGTCAGCAAGTATAAGTGATTGGTGGTTATAACAGGGTAGTTGTGTTCAACAAGTGTAAAGTGCTTGTTGGACGTAGTATTTTGATTTATATTCAACAAGTGTAAGTGCTTGGTGATTATAACGGTGTAGTGGTGTTCAACAAGTGTAAAGTGCTTGTTGGACGTAGTATTTTGGTTAATATCAATAAGTACAAGTGCTTGTTGGTTTTCTAAAACTCGAATCGATATAACAAGTAGAAGTGCTTGTTGTATTGATCAGCAGTAGATCAAAGGCTGTATAAGAAGCGCATTGTCGACAGACGAAAATATATCAGTCAATATAGTAGTTGACAAATACAAAGGCGTTTAAAATAAGCGCAATGGAGTTAAACGATTTATTGAATCGGCAGCAAGAAATTGGAAAGACCATTGAACAAATGGCATCCAATTTCAAAAAGGACTCCCTTGCAAGAAAAACAAGCGAATATGCGGATAAGCGCATGAAAAGCCTGACCGCATTGTGGAAAGAATTCACGTTGAATCATGCGAGGCTGGTCAAAGCAGATATTCGACATGACCAAGAACCATATTTCATAGAAAACTACTTTGAAGAGATGGAGAAATTACAATCTCGTTTCCGATCATGGCTTACTGATATCGGAGGACCTACCCAACAAATGGGGTACTCGTCAGGAGCATCAAATGAAGTGGTCCACGAGCCACTTAGACCAGCTGATGGAGCAGGTCAACAAATGTTAGAACGATTGTTTCGAAAGCAAAACAATCTGGAATTAACCATAAAGTATTATCTGGCCGCTATTGATCGTGAAGGAGACCAGGTGCATAGTTCGCACTACTATCAACTAAAGATTGAAAGACTGCTAGCTTATGAAAATGATCTCAAAGAAATTGTCAATTTGATAATGGAAGAATCGTCGGAAGATATTCTAGAGAATATTGAGAAATCTCATGAGCTGCAAAGGCAATTACAAGACAAAATTGTTGACTTGCAACAACGGCTCGATCTACCTCAATCAATAATGGGATCGCAGCACGTTTCGTTACACAACCGGATCAAGCTACCAAAGCTAACGTTACCAGTTTTCAATGGTGATTATTTATTATGGACCCAATTCCATGACCTGTATGTGCAACTCATACACACGCAGCCATTAAGTAACACTGAGAAGATGTTTTATCTGGCAAGCAACCTAAGTGGTGAAGCAAGAGCCTTGATCAGACACTTGTCAGTCACATCTGACAACTATGAAACAGCATGGAACATCATAGTTGGTCGATACAACAACACTAGGCTGATAGTAACAGCTACATTAAACAAGCTTCTTAATCAGCCCCCAATCAATTCAGATTGTGCAAATGACGTTAAGTCGCTTCACGACGTCACCAAGGAGTGTTATCTAGCACTCAAAAATCGTCAGATTGCCGTGAACACATGGAATCTAATCTTGTTGCATCTGTTGCTTAAAAAATTGGACAAAAATACGCACACTCTCTATGAGCAGAGTTTAGAAAACCCGAAAGAGTTCGGAGACCTTGAGGACTTTCTGCAATTTCTTGAAAGTCGATTCCATACACTGGAAACAGTGCAGAGAGATGAAATATCGAAGCGTCAAAGACCTCTTGGCCATCAAAAATCAAAAATCAAATAGCGTTTTAACAGCAAGTACCCAACAAGATTGCTTGTGCACACCACAGCAGCACCATCGACTATTCCATTGCAAAGAATTTCTTTCTTTGAAGCCCGATAAACGAGTACAATACCTCATCAAGACATCGCGATGTCTGAATTGTTTAAAAACCGGGCACTTCGCAAATCAATGTACTTCTCGTGGCTGTTTAAAATGCAACAAGAAACATAACACGTTGGTTCACCTTCCAGAATTATCGAAGACGAAACAACCAATGGATACTACGTTATCAGAACATCCATCAAGTACGAATACTGCTACGCTGACCACCAGCATTGAAAGAGCCAAACCTGGATACGTGCTACTTGGTACAGCGGCAGTCAGAATTTCCGTCGGAGAAAACAAGTTTATAACATGCAAAGCCTTATTAGATTCAGGATCTCAAATCAACATAGTTACGGAAAAGTTGGCCCGAAAACTCGGAATCGAACAAACGCGAAATTCTGTAGTGATAAAAGGCGTCGGCAATACATTTCAACGAGTTTCTGGTAGGATAAATGTTCACGTAACATCAACCAGTACCAACTTTGCTGTGCACATGGAGGCATTTGTCCTGAAAAAGATAACGGGGATACAGCCTGCTGATCACATTAATACTCAGTCTTGGCCTATTCCAACGAAATTTCAACTAGCCGATGCAAACTTTAACCAGCCTGGCCGCATAGATTTGCTTATTGGAGCGGAGTTTTATCATCAGCTCATGCTACCAGAAAAACATACAATGAGCCCTGAGCTACCGATTCTTCAAAATTCTCTGCTGGACTGGATTGTTACTGGAAAAGTGGTCGATTCAGATATTAAAGCAAATGACTGCAATATTTGCACTGCTTGTGACACAGATACCAATCTATCGAAGCAAATAGAACGATTTTGGCGCCTTGAGGAAACTAACATGAAACATCACTTCACAGAAAGTGAGGAAAGGTGCGAGAGACAGTTCAAACAGGAAACATCTCGTGATGATCAAGGACGTTTCGTTGTAAGACTGCCTTTTAAAGAAGGAACCGATTGCTTGGGTGAATCAAAAGATACGGCATTAAGAAGGTTTTTTGCATTAGAAAGAAGATTAGCCGCAAACAAGGACGTCAAGAAGCAATATGTAGAATTTATGAACGAATATCTACAGCTTAACCATATGAAGCCGGTGAAAATGGCTGAACTGAGCCCACCATACTATTTTTTACCGCACCATTTCGTGTGTAAACCAGATAGTACAACTACTAAACTGAGGATTGTTTTCGACGCTTCAGCAAAAACAACAACAAACATATCACTTAATGATGTTCTTGCGAAAGGACCTGTTATTCAAGACGAGCTGTTCTCTATACTGCTCCGATTCAGAATGCCTCGCTTCGTGTTTACGGGAGATATAGAAAAAATGTACCGCCAGGTATTACTACACGATGACGATCAAAGATATCAGCTGATATTTTGGAGGAATGACGCTGAGGAAGAACTCAAGTGCTATCAACTTACTACTATTACTTACGGCACTACTTCAGCTCCTTACTTAGCCATCAAAAGCTTACAAACACTTGGAGAACAACAATCAAAGCAATACCCTTTCGGATCCAAGGTCGTTAAACGAGGTTTCTACGTGGACGATGTTATGACGGGTTCAGATAGCATAACAGAAGCCTTTCAAATGCAGACAGAATTAATTGCATTGTTGAAAGAAGGTGGTTTCCGGCTGCGCAAATGGTGTGCAAATCATCCTCGTCTGCTTGAACGATTCCAACCTCAAGACATGGAAGTCGTGCTAAACTTCAACGACGACTCAGATGAGCGTATTAAAACGCTTGGATTAACCTGGTGCCCGAAGCAAGATGTCTTTAAAGTGAAACCACATGTACCCGTCAGAGACAGAATCACAAAAAGAACCGCATATTCAGATACAGCGCACATATTCGATCCTTTAGGAATTCTTTCACCTGTTGTAGTTACTGCCAAGTTGCTACTTCAACAAATGTGGACGCTCAAATCTGATTGGGATGACCAACTTCCATCACAACTAGAACTTCAATGGAGAGAATTCAGGAGCAGTCTGGACCACCTAAAAGAGTTTGTATTTCCACGACATGTTTTTGATCATCATCTCCGTAAAAATATTCAACTGCACACCTTTGCTGACGCATCAGAAAAGGCCTTTGGTGCAGCAGTTTATGTACGATTTTTTACCAAAGACAACCTGCTACTCGTACGGCTACTTTGCGCCAAGTCGAAAGTAGCTCCTACGAAGAAAGAGACCATACCGCGTTTAGAGCTTCGCGCGGCAAAACTTGCGGCTGATTTATGCAATCGGGTTAAAGCAGATCTCGATCTAGGTAGTGTCGAGGAATTTTACTGGACGGATTCTACGATTATACTGGCCTGGTTGAATCAACCATCATCATCTCAGCAAACTTTCGTAGCTAATAGAGTAGCTGCTATTCAGAGAATGACAGTTGCAAAAAATTGGAGGCATGTCGAATCACAAGAAAACCCAGCTGATGTCCTATCCAGAGGTACAACCCCTTCAAAATTCAAAAAATTTTCCATCTGGTTTTATGGTCCAGTATTTTTACATGGAGCTGAATCATCTTGGCCACCAGCATACTCTCCTCATACAACAAAGGCACTTCCAATAGCTTTAACACCTGAGCTGGCGAGTACAATTAAAGGGATTGAGCATGGAAATTCATTTGCGAAACTGCAACGCATTTTGGCATACGTAATTCGTTTTTCGAAAAGAGCACGAAGAGTAACTAACCACCAGGAGCACTTAACTCCAGAAGAACTTGAGATAGCTCTATATATGCTAGTTAAATCAATGCAACAAGAAGAGTTTGCCAATGACATACGACATTTGCAGCGATCCGCAGAACCGACAAAAGACAGCGCATTACACGGTTTGACTCCGTTCATCGACGAACACGGCATAATCCGAGTAGGAGGCAGACTTCAAGAAGCCCAAATATCGTTTGACGCCAAACACCCAATGCTGCTGCCATACATGCATCCAATAACCAAAATGATTATGGTAGATCTACACCTAAAAAATTGCCATGCTCCTCCGCAAACATTACTATCAATTACGAGACAAAAATTTTGGCCAATCAAAGGAAAAATTTTAGCCCGTTCAATAGTTCACCATTGCGTTCGATGTGCAAAATCCACTCCCAAGCTACAGCATCAGATATTGGGCAATCTTCCTCCTGCACGAATTCTACCTGCAAGGCCTTTTATAACATCAGGTGTCGATTTCTGTGGACCTTTTTGGACGCATTTCCGAGTTAGAGGCAAACAACCTGTGAAATCATACATCGCAATATTCTGCTGTTTTGCCACAAAAGCCGTGCATCTTGAAGTAGTTACGGATCTTACTACTAATGCATTTCTTGGCGCATTGAGCAGATTTATAAGCCGTAGAGGTCACGTAAAAGATATTTATTCAGATAATGCAACAAATTTTGTTGGAGCCAACAACCATCTGCATGAGGTTTACGAGTCCATTTATAGTGCCAACGCCAAAGAACAAATCACAAACACTTGTGCCAAGAAAGGAATCACTTTCCATTTTATCCCTCCTAGAGCTCCACACTTTGGAGGCCTATGGGAGGCAGCTGTTAAATCGACTAAAAGACTTATGCGTGAACAGCTCAGATCAGCTTCATTGACCTATGAGGAGCTGGAAACCTTGGTGGTACAGATTGAGGCAATTCTCAATTCTCGTCCTCTTACGCCAATGTCTGAAGATCCAAACGACCTCACGCCTTTAACGCCAGGACATTTTCTAATCGGCGAACCATTGGTCAACAACGTGGATCCCACAGCTGCTCCTTTTACTGCAAAGCTTGACAAAAGATGGGAAGCAGTACGCCAAATTAGAAATGCATTCTGGCAAAAATGGTCGAAGGAGTATTTATATCTCCTTCAAAAGCGGCAAAAATGGAAAGATGGCCAGTCAAATATCGAACCAGGTACGGTGGTCATGGTACATGAAGACAATACTCCTCCACTTCGTTGGCCTTTGGGCAGAATCATAGGAGTTCATAAAGGTCCAGATAACCGAGTACGAGTTGTTGACATCAAAACTGCAACTCAAACAATAAAGCGGCCTATTCACAAAATTGCACTTTTACCCATTGAAATGCATGATACCAATAGTCCCATTAAACACGAAGCAGAGCCACTTGAGGAAACTAGTAAAAACCTAAACCATAGCAATGAAGACGCACCACCAAGGAAAAAACGACTAAAATTAGGGTCAGTTGTCACTACCATTCTGCTAGCCTGCTTGATTGTTCCCAATGTCAGGGGTTCAAACATCGAAATAGAAACTTTCAATGAGACTCGACCGACCGTTTACTTTGAAAATCTCGGACGCGCTAGCATAATCTCTAGCGAATGGGAAATAGTGGTCTACTATAACATGACAAGCTACTGGAAGGAATACACTACTTTGACCAATGCAACGAATATTTTATCAGATCTTTGCGGGAAACTAGTCGAACCAGGACCGTGTACCGAGACAGTGCGAAGAATCCAACAACAGCTAAAAAAACTGGCAGAAGATGATGCACTGATGCTTCACAAACCAATCTCTCCTAGAGTTAAAAGGGGTGCTCTCAACATAGTGGGCAATGTTGCAAACAGCCTGTTTGGAGTCTTGGATTCAGACTACGCTGACAAAATGGAGAAGATCATTGATGACACCACCACCAACCAACAACGCCTTTCTCATCTGTTGAAGAACCAAACGTCAATACTTGACTCAACCGTAAACATTATGCGAAGCAACTACAATCGCATCAATGAGCATTTCCATCAGCTTACAGCCCTTGCCAACACGCAGATGGAAAAATTGAATCACATAGACCAAGAAGTTCACCAGCAGAAGTTGTTTGCCATCTACATGTCCCACGCATTTCAACTTTTCATCGCTGCTAACGATTTGCAACAGACACATAATGCGTTATTAGACACGGTGATGGATGCCCACCACGGGAAGGTTAACTTAAGAATATTATCTCCCCAGCAGCTGCTTCAAGAATTACGAACTATAAGAAGTCTATTGCCGAAGGCACTGACACTTGCTTTGCCAGATGACGACATCGCACAATTCTATAAGTTAATGACAATAAAGGCAAAGCCCGGATCAAAATATACCATTGTTCAGCTGAAGATTCCATTAGAGTCTAACGATGAGTTCGAGTTATACCGACCAATTCCAATTCCAGCGCTCATGAACGAAGAAATGTGGATTATCAAGCTAGCAACACCCTACATAATTGTCAGCCTTCACAAGGATCAGTACTACCCGCTTGAAAATTTTGAACAACTAGCATGCAAACATGGAAGTAACAATCATTTATTCTGTAACCAGCAGCATCCAATTTACAAAGCTGGATTTGGGCCCAACCAATGCGAAATAAGTCTTTTCAATCGGGAGACAGACAATGACAGCTGCAAGCTACAGCTAACCCCCACAAAGGCCCATTGGATTCAGCTCTTCGCGTCTAATAAGTGGCTCTTCTCCCTTTCCACGCGAACGACAATCAACGGAGTATGCAACGGCGAGCCCACACAATTAATGCTACATGGCTCAGGGATCATCACCTTAGGAAGCGGCTGTATTATAAAACAGCCTCGCTTAACCATTCAGTACCACACGACGTATTCAAGCATAATCCAACGATCGTATACGGCCTCCATAAATTTCACTGCACCATCAACGGACCCTCCAATCGAAACGGCGACAGTGCCTCAGATGCCAAATATCCCTATTAACGAACTGGACAACATGCATAAAAAACTTAAAGATCAGGAGGTTGTTGACGACAACATTGGTCTTAACCAGCACCATATACACCACTATTCAGTTGGCTACCTCGCTCTCGGACTAACTCTGTCAACGATCATTTTGATGTACTGCAAATTCGCTAAGCGAGATCCTTCGCGACACAAGCCATCTGCGCAACCAGCATCTACATTCAGAATAGAACCTGACACTCTCAATGAATCTTGAACTAGTGCTCAACGCGGGGAGGATGTTAAATTATAGTTAGCATATTAATCAATTATATCGAATTAGATTTTGTATGATAAAATCACTTTAATTTTGCTACATGATAAATTACCTTAATTTTGCTACACCTACCACAATATATTAAAGCTTACTCAACAATTAATAAAGTCTAATCACCTTGATAACAATTTACTCAAATCAAGTTCATTTGCATCAAATTTCTTTCTATTCAATTTTGTCGGTTCATTACTTTTTGCTTGCATTTGCGTTCAAATTACCGTTTTTATAAATTCTTCGAGACAATGAACTATGTGGTCAGCAGTATTTCCTTCTGCAGTATTTTTACTTATTTTGTACTAAAACGCAATCGACATGTGAAGTTTCATATTGCATGTGTAAGCACAAAACCATTGATTTTAATTCAAATGCAATATGAAGCTATCAATTGGAATTTATGTTTACGTTAAGTATTTTATTAAGATATAAAGAAGCAATGATAACAAATAAATTTATTCAGTTTTAAGCGATTGAATCAAGCGTTTGATTTAAAGATTGTATCAATTCACGTAACAAGTATACGAGCTTGTTGCAATTGAGTTTCGCTAAAAGTAACAGGTAAATGAGCTTGTTGCAATTAGTTGAAAATTCTTTAAATCTAATAATTAACATTTTTTGGCGACCGTGACAGGACTCCAGTACAACAAGTTTAGGCGCTTGTTAGTTTTCATCTGGACATTCAGTACAACAACTATAGGCACTTGTTCGTTTTGAACCATAAGGACATCTTTGATTCGTCTTCGTGGGAATCCGGAATAGTCAGCAAGTATAAGTGATTGGTGGTTATAACAGGGTAGTTGTGTTCAACAAGTGTAAAGTGCTTGTTGGACGTAGTATTTTGATTTATATTCAACAAGTGTAAGTGCTTGGTGATTATAACGGTGTAGTGGTGTTCAACAAGTGTAAAGTGCTTGTTGGACGTAGTATTTTGGTTAATATCAATAAGTACAAGTGCTTGTTGGTTTTCTAAAACTCGAATCGATATAACAAGTAGAAGTGCTTGTTGTATTGATCAGCAGTAGATCAAAGGCTGTATAAGAAGCGCATTGTCGACAGACGAAAATATATCAGTCAATATAGTAGTTGACAAATACAAAGGCGTTTAAAATAAGCGCAATGGAGTTAAACGATTTATTGAATCGGCAGCAAGAAATTGGAAAGACCATTGAACAAATGGCATCCAATTTCAAAAAGGACTCCCTTGCAAGAAAAACAAGCGAATATGTGGATAAGCGCATGAAAAGCCTGACCGCATTGTGGAAAGAATTCACGTTGAATCATGCGAGGCTGGTCAAAGCAGATATTCGACATGACCAAGAACCATATTTCATAGAAAACTACTTTGAAGAGATGGAGAAATTACAATCTCGTTTCCGATCATGGCTTACTGATATCGGAGGACCTAGCCAACAAATGGGGTACTCGTCAGGAGCATCAAATGAAGTGGTCCACGAGCCACTTAGACCAGCTGATGGAGCAGGTCAACAAATGTTAGAACGATTGTTTCGAAAGCAAAACAATCTGGAATTAACCATAAAGTATTATCTGGCCGCTATTGATCGTGAAGGAGACCAGGTGCATAGTTCGCACTACTATCAACTAAAGATTGAAAGACTGCTAGCTTATGAAAATGATCTCAAAGAAATTGTCAATTTGATAATGGAAGAATCGTCGGAAGATATTCTAGAGAATATTGAGAAATCTCATGAGCTGCAAAGGCAATTACAAGACAAAATTGTTGACTTGCAACAACGGCTCGATCTACCTCAATCAATAATGGGATCGCAGCACGTTTCGTTACACAACCGGATCAAGCTACCAAAGCTAACGTTACCAGTTTTCAATGGTGATTATTTATTATGGACCCAATTCCATGACCTGTATGTGCAACTCATACACACGCAGCCATTAAGTAACACTGAGAAGATGTTTTATCTGGCAAGCACCCTAAGTGGTGAAGCAAGAGCCTTGATCAGACACTTGTCAGTCACATCTGACAACTATGAAACAGCATGGAACATCATAGTTGGTCGATACAACAACACTAGGCTGATAGTAACAGCTACATTAAACAAGCTTCTTAATCAGCCCCCAATCAATTCAGATTGTGCAAATGACGTTAAGTCGCTTCACGACGTCACCAAGGAGTGTTATCTAGCACTCAAAAATCGTCAGATTGCCGTGAACACATGGAATCTAATCTTGTTGCATCTGTTGCTTAAAAAATTGGACAAAAATACGCACACTCTCTATGAGCAGAGTTTAGACAACCCGAAAGAGTTCGGAGACCTTGAGGACTTTCTGCAATTTCTTGAAAGTCGATTCCATACACTGGAAACAGTGCAGAGAGATGAAATATCGAAGCGTCAAAGACCTCCTGGCCATCAAAAATCAAAAAGCGTTTTAACAGCAAGTACCCAACAAGATTGCTTGTGCACACCACAGCAGCACCATCGACTATTCCATTGCAAAGAATTTCTTTCTTTGAAGCCCGATAAACGAGTACAATACCTCATCAAGACATCGCGATGTCTGAATTGTTTAAAAACCGGGCACTTCGCAAATCAATGTACTTCTCGTGGCTGTTTAAAATGCAACAAGAAACATAACACGTTGGTTCACCTTCCAGAATTATCGAAGACGAAACAACCAATGGATACTACGTTATCAGAACATCCATCAAGTACGAATACTGCTACGCTGACCACCAGCATTGAAAGAGCCAAACCTGGATACGTGCTACTTGGTACAGCGGCAGTCAGAATTTCCGTCGGAGAAAACAAGTTTATAACATGCAAAGCCTTATTAGATTCAGGATCTCAAATCAACATAGTTACGGAAAAGTTGGCCCGAAAACTTGGAATCGAACAAACGTGAAATTCTGTAGTGATAAAAGGCGTCGGCAATACATTTCAACGAGTTTCTGGTAGGATAAATGTTCACGTAACATCAACCAGTACCAACTTTGCTGTGCACATGGAGGCATTTGTCCTGAAAAAGATAACGGGGATACAGCCTGCTGATCACATTAATACTCAGTCTTGGCCTATTCCAACGAAATTTCAACTAGCCGATGCAAACTTTAACCAGCCTGGCCGCATAGATTTGCTTATTGGAGCGGAGTTTTATCATCAGCTCATGCTACCAGAAAAACGTACAATGAGCCCTGAGCTACCGATTCTTCAAAATTCTCTGCTGGACTGGATTGTTACTGGAAAAGTGGTCGATTCAGATATTAAAGCAAATGACTGCAATATTTGCACTGCTTGTGACACAGATACCAATCTATCGAAGCAAATAGAACGATTTTGGCGCCTTGAGGAAACTAACATGAAACATCACTTCACAGAAAGTGAGGAAAGGTGCGAGAGACAGTTCAAACAGGAAACATCTCGTGATGATCAAGGACGTTTCGTTGTAAGACTGCCTTTTAAAGAAGGAACCGATTGCTTGGGTGAATCAAAAGATACGGCATTAAGAAGGTTTTTTTGCATTAGAAAGAAGATTAGCCGCAAACAAGGACGTCAAGAAGCAATATGTAGAATTTATGAACGAATATCTACAGCTTAACCATATGAAGCCGGTGAAAATGGCTGAACTGAGCCCACCATACTATTTTTTACCGCACCATTTCGTGTGTAAACCAGATAGTACAACTACTAAACTGAGGGTTGTTTTCGACGCTTCAGCAAAAACAACAACAAACATATCACTTAATGATGTTCTTGCGAAAGGACCTGTTATTCAAGACGAGCTGTTCTCTATACTGCTCCGATTCAGAATGCCTCGCTTCGTGTTTACGGGAGATATAGAAAAAATGTACCGCCAGGTATTACTACACGATAACGATCAAAGATATCAGCTGATATTTTGGAGGAATGACGCTGAGGAAGAACTCAAGTGCTATCAACTTACTACTATTACTTACGGCACTACTTCAGCTCCTTACTTAGCCATCAAAAGCTTACAAACACTTGGAGAACAACGATCAAAGCAATACCCTTTCGGATCCAAGGTCGTTAAACGAGGTTTCTACGTGGACGATGTTATGACGGGTTCAGATAGCATAACAGAAGCCTTTCAAATGCAGACAGAATTAATTGCATTGTTTAAAGAAGGTGGTTTCCGGCTGCGCAAATGGTGTGCAAATCATCCTCGTCTGCTTGAACGATTCCAACCTCAAGACATGGAAGTCGTGCTAAACTTCAACGACGACTCAGATGAGCGTATTAAAACGCTTGGATTAACCTGGTGCCCGAAGCAAGATGTCTTTAAAGTGAAACCACATGTACCCGTCAGAGACAGAATCACAAAAAGAACCGCATATTCAGATACAGCGCACATATTCGATCCTTTAGGAATTCTTTCACCTGTTGTAGTTACTGCCAAGTTGCTACTTCAACAAATGTGGACGCTCAAATCTGATTGGGATGACCAACTTCCATCACAACTAGAACTTCAATGGAGAGAATTCAGGAGCAGTCTGGACCACCTAAAAGAGTTTGTATTTCCACGACATGTTTTTGATCATCATCTCCGTAAAAATATTCAACTGCACACCTTTGCTGACGCATCAGAAAAGGCCTTTGGTGCAGCAGTTTATGTACGATTTTTTACCAAAGACAACCTGCTACTCGTACGGCTACTTTGCGCCAAGTCGAAAGTAGCTCCTACGAAGAAAGAGACCATACCGCGTTTAGAGCTTTGCGCGGCAAAACTTGCGGCTGATTTATGCAATCGGGTTAAAGCAGATCTCGATCTAGGTAGTGTCGAGGAATTTTACTGGACGGATTCTACGATTGTACTGGCCTGGTTGAATCAACCATCATCATCTCAGCAAACTTTCGTAGCTAATAGAGTAGCTGCTATTCAGAGAATGACAGTTGCAAAAAATTGGAGGCATGTCGAATCACAAGAAAACCCAGCTGATGTCCTATCCAGAGGTACAACCCCTTCAAAATTCAAAAAAAATTCCATCTGGTTTTATGGTCCAGTATTTTTACATGGAGCTGAATCATCTTGGCCACCAGCATACTCTCCTCATACAACAAAGGCACTTCCAATAGCTTTAACACCTGAGCTGGCGAGTACAATTAAAGGGATTGAGCATGGAAATTCATTTGCGAAACTGCAACGCATTTTGGCATACGTAATTCGTTTTTCGAAAAGAGCACGAAGAGTAACTAACCACCAGGAGCACTTAACTCCAGAAGAACTTGAGATAGCTCTATATATGCTAGTTAAATCAATGCAACAAGAAGAGTTTGCCAATGACATACGACATTTGCAGCGATCCGCAGAACCGACAAAAGACAGCGCATTACACGGTTTGACTCCGTTCATCGACGAACACGGCATAATCCGAGTAGGAGGCAGACTTCAAGAAGCCCAAATATCGTTTGACGCCAAACACCCAATGCTGCTGCCATACATGCATCCAATAACCAAAATGATTATGGTAGATCTACACCTAAAAAATTGCCATGGTCCTCCGCAAACATTACTATCAATTACGAGACAAAAATTTTGGCCAATCAAAGGAAAAATTTTAGCCCGTTCAATAGTTCACCATTGCGTTCGATGTGCAAAATCCCCTCCCAAGCTACAGCATCAGATATTGGGCAATCTTCCTCCTGCACGAATTCTACCTGCAAGGCCTTTTATAACATCAGGTGTCGATTTCTGTGGACCTTTTTGGACGCATTTCCGAGTTAGAGGCAAACAACCTGTGAAATCATACATCGCAATATTCTGCTGTTTTGCCACAAAAGCCGTGCATCTTGAAGTAGTTACGGATCTTACTACTAATGCATTTCTTGGCGCATTGAGCAGATTTATAAGCCGTAGAGGTCACGTAAAAGATATTTATTCAGATAATGCAACAAATTTTGTTGGAGCCAACAACCATCTGCATGAGGTTTACGAGTCCATTTATAGTGCCAACGCCAAAGAACAAATCACAAACACTTGTGCCAAGAAAGGAATCACTTTCCATTTTATCCCTCCTAGAGCTCCACACTTTGGAGGCCTATGGGAGGCAGCTGTTAAATCGACTAAAAGACTTATGCGTGAACAGCTCAGATCAGCTTCATTGACCTATGAGGAGCTGGAAACCTTGGTGGTACAGATTGAGGCAATTCTCAATTCTCGTCCTCTTACGCCAATGTCTGAAGATCCAAACGACCTCACGCCTTTAACGCCAGGACATTTTCTAATCGGCGAACCATTGGTCAACAACGTGGATCCCACAGCTGCTCCTTTTACTGCAAAGCTTGACAAAAGATGGGAAGCAGTACGCCAAATTAGAAATGCATTCTGGCAAAAATGGTCGAAGGAGTATTTATATCTCCTTCAAAAGCGGCAAAAATGGAAAGATGGCCAGTCAAATATCGAACCAGGTACGGTGGTCATGGTACATGAAGACAATACTCCTCCACTTCGTTGGCCTTTGGGCAGAATCATAGGAGTTCATAAAGGTCCAGATAACCGAGTACGAGTTGTTGACATCAAAACTGCAACTCAAACAATAAAGCGGCCTATTCACAAAATTGCACTTTTACCCATTGAAATGCATGATACCAATAGTCCCATTAAACACGAAGCAGAGCCACTTGAGGAAACTAGTAAAAACCTAAACCATAGCAATGAAGACGCACCACCAAGGAAAAAACGACTAAAATTAGGGTCAGTTGTCACTACCATTCTGCTAGCCTGCTTGATTGTTCCCAATGTCAGGGGTTCAAACATCGAAATAGAAACTTTCAATGAGACTCGACCGACCGTTTACTTTGAAAATCTCGGACGCGCTAGCATAATCTCTAGCGAATGGGAAATAGTGGTCTACTATAACATGACAAGCTACTGGAAGGAATACACTACTTTGACCAATGCAACGAATATTTTATCAGATCTTTGCGGGAAACTAGTCGACCCAGGACCGTGTACCGAGACAGTGCGAAGAATCCAACAACAGCTAAAAAAACTGGCAGAAGATGATGCACTGATGCTTCACAAACCAATCTCTCCTAGAGTTAAAAGGGGTGCTCTCAACATAGTGGGCAATGTTGCAAACAGCCTGTTTGGAGTCTTGGATTCAGACTACGCTGACAAAATGGAGAAGATCATTGATGACACCACCACCAACCAACAACGCCTTTCTCATCTGTTGAAGAACCAAACGTCAATACTTGACTCAACCGTAAACATTATGCGAAGCAACTACAATCGCATCAATGAGCATTTCCATCAGCTTACAGCCCTTGCCAACACGCAGATGGAAAAATTGAATCACATAGACCAAGAAGTTCACCAGCAGAAGTTGTTTGCCATCTACATGTCCCACGCATTTCAACTTTTCATCGCTGCTAACGATTTGCAACAGACACATAATGCGTTATTAGACACGGTGATGGATGCCCACCACGGGAAGGTTAACTTAAGAATATTATCTCCCCAGCAGCTGCTTCAAGAATTACGAACTATAAGAAGTCTATTGCCGAAGGCACTGACACTTGCTTTGCCAGATGACGACATCGCACAATTCTATAAGTTAATGACAATAAAGGCAAAGCCCGGATCAAAATATACCATTGTTCAGCTGAAGATTCCATTAGAGTCTAACGATGAGTTCGAGTTATACCGACCAATTCCAATTCCAGCGCTCATGAACGAAGAAATGTGGATTATCAAGCTAGCAACACCCTACATAATTGTCAGCCTTCACAAGGATCAGTACTACCCGCTTGAAAATTTTGAACAACTAGCATGCAAACATGGAAGTAACAATCATTTATTCTGTAACCAGCAGCATCCAATTTACAAAGCTGGATTTGGGCCCAACCAATGCGAAATAAGTCTTTTCAATCGGGAGACAGACAATGACAGCTGCAAGCTACAGCTAACCCCCACAAAGGCCCATTGGATTCAGCTCTTCGCGTCTAATAAGTGGCTCTTCTCCCTTTCCACGCGAACGACAATCAACGGAGTATGCAACGGCGAGCCCACACAATTAATGCTACATGGCTCAGGGATCATCACCTTAGGAAGCGGCTGTATTATAAAACAGCCTCGCTTAACCATTCAGTACCACACGACGTATTCAAGCATAATCCAACGATCGTATACGGCCTCCATAAATTTCACTGCACCATCAACGGACCCTCCAATCGAAACGGCGACAGTGCCTCAGATGCCAAATATCCCTATTAACGAACTGGACAACATGCATAAAAAACTTAAAGATCAGGAGGTTGTTGACGACAACATTGGTCTTAACCAGCACCATATACACCACTATTCAGTTGGCTACCTCGCTCTCGGACTAACTCTGTCAACGATCATTTTGATGTACTGCAAATTCGCTAAGCGAGATCCTTCGCGACACAAGCCATCTGCGCAACCAGCATCTACATTCAGAATAGAACCTGACACTCTCAATGAATCTTGAACTAGTGCTCAACGCGGGGAGGATGTTAAATTATAGTTAGCATATTAATCAATTATATCGAATTAGATTTTGTATGATAAAATCACTTTAATTTTGCTACATGATAAATTACCTTAATTTTGCTACACCTACCACAATATATTAAAGCTTACTCAACAATTAATAAAGTCTAATCACCTTGATAACAATTTACTCAAATCAAGTTCATTTGCATCAAATTTCTTTCTATTCAATTTTGTCGGTTCATTACTTTTTGCTTGCATTTGCGTTCAAATTACCGTTTTTATAAATTCTTCGAGACAATGAACTATGTGGTCAGCAGTATTTCCTTCTGCAGTATTTTTACTTATTTTGTACTAAAACGCAATCGACATGTGAAGTTTCATATTGCATGTGTAAGCACAAAACCATTGATTTTAATTCAAATGCAATATGAAGCTATCAATTGGAATTTATGTTTACGTTAAGTATTTTATTAAGATATAAAGAAGCAATGATAACAAATAAATTTATTCAGTTTTAAGCGATTGAATCAAGCGTTTGATTTAAAGATTGTATCAATTCACGTAACAAGTATACGAGCTTGTTGCAATTGAGTTTCGCTAAAAGTAACAGGTAAATGAGCTTGTTGCAATTAGTTGAAAATTCTTTAAATCTAATAATTAACATTTTTTGGCGACCGTGACAGGACTCCAGTACAACAAGTTTAGGCGCTTGTTAGTTTTCATCTGGACATTCAGTACAACAACTATAGGCACTTGTTCGTTTTGAACCATAAGGACATCATTGATTCGTCTTCGTGGGAATCCGGAATAGTCAGCAAGTATAAGTGATTGGTGGTTATAACAGGGTAGTTGTGTTCAACAAGTGTAAAGTGCTTGTTGGACGTAGTATTTTGATTTATATTCAACAAGTGTAAGTGCTTGGTGATTATAACGGTGTAGTGGTGTTCAACAAGTGTAAAGTGCTTGTTGGACGTAGTATTTTGGTTAATATCAATAAGTACAAGTGCTTGTTGGTTTTCTAAAACTCGAATCGATATAACAAGTAGAAGTGCTTGTTGTATTGATCAGCAGTAGATCAAAGGCTGTATAAGAAGCGCATTGTCGACAGACGAAAATATATCAGTCAATATAGTAGTTGACAAATACAAAGGCGTTTAAAATAAGCGCAATGGAGTTAAACGATTTATTGAATCGGCAGCAAGAAATTGGAAAGACCATTGAACAAATGGCATCCAATTTCAAAAAGGACTCCCTTGCAAGAAAAACAAGCGAATATGCGGATAAGCGCATGAAAAGCCTGACCGCATTGTGGAAAGAATTCACGTTGAATCATGCGAGGCTGGTCAAAGCAGATATTCGACATGACCAAGAACCATATTTCATAGAAAACTACTTTGAAGAGATGGAGAAATTACAATCTCGTTTCCGATCATGGCTTACTGATATCGGAGGACCTAGCCAACAAATGGGGTACTCGTCAGGAGCATCAAATGAAGTGGTCCACGAGCCACTTAGACCAGCTGATGGAGCAGGTCAACAAATGTTAGAACGATTGTTTCGAAAGCAAAACAATCTGGAATTAACCATAAAGTATTATCTGGCCGCTATTGATCGTGAAGGAGACCAGGTGCATAGTTCGCACTACTATCAACTAAAGATTGAAAGACTGCTAGCTTATGAAAATGATCTCAAAGAAATTGTCAATTTGATAATGGAAGAATCGTCGGAAGATATTCTAGAGAATATTGAGAAATCTCATGAGCTGCAAAGGCAATTACAAGACAAAATTGTTGACTTGCAACAACGGCTCGATCTACCTCAATCAATAATGGGATCGCAGCACGTTTCGTTACACAACCGGATCAAGCTACCAAAGCTAACGTTACCAGTTTTCAATGGTGATTATTTATTATGGACCCAATTCCATGACCTGTATGTGCAACTCATACACACGCAGCCATTAAGTAACACTGAGAAGATGTTTTATCTGGCAAGCACCCTAAGTGGTGAAGCAAGAGCCTTGATCAGACACTTGTCAGTCACATCTGACAACTATGAAACAGCATGGAACATCATAGTTGGTCGATACAACAACACTAGGCTGATAGTAACAGCTACATTAAACAAGCTTCTTAATCAGCCCCCAATCAATTCAGATTGTGCAAATGACGTTAAGTCGCTTCACGACGTCACCAAGGAGTGTTATCTAGCACTCAAAAATCGTCAGATTGCCGTGAACACATGGAATCTAATCTTGTTGCATCTGTTGCTTAAAAAATTGGACAAAAATACGCACACTCTCTATGAGCAGAGTTTAGACAACCCGAAAGAGTTCGGAGACCTTGAGGACTTTCTGCAATTTCTTGAAAGTCGATTCCATACACTGGAAACAGTGCAGAGAGATGAAATATCGAAGCGTCAAAGACCTCCTGGCCATCAAAAATCAAAAAGCGTTTTAACAGCAAGTACCCAACAAGATTGCTTGTGCACACCACAGCAGCACCATCGACTATTCCATTGCAAAGAATTTCTTTCTTTGAAGCCCGATAAACGAGTACAATACCTCATCAAGACATCGCGATGTCTGAATTGTTTAAAAACCGGGCACTTCGCAAATCAATGTACTTCTCGTGGCTGTTTAAAATGCAACAAGAAACATAACACGTTGGTTCACCTTCCAGAATTATCGAAGACGAAACAACCAATGGATACTACGTTATCAGAACATCCATCAAGTACGAATACTGCTACGCTGACCACCAGCATTGAAAGAGCCAAACCTGGATACGTGCTACTTGGTACAGCGGCAGTCAGAATTTCCGTCGGAGAAAACAAGTTTATAACATGCAAAGCCTTATTAGATTCAGGATCTCAGATCAACATAGTTACGGAAAAGTTGGCCCGAAAACTCGGAATCGAACAAACGCGAAATTCTGTAGTGATAAAAGGCGTCGGCAATACATTTCAACGAGTTTCTGGTAGGATAAATGTTCACGTAACATCAACCAGTACCAACTTTGCTGTGCACATGGAGGCATTTGTCCTGAAAAAGATAACGGGGATACAGCCTGCTGATCACATTAATACTCAGTCTTGGCCTATTCCAACGAAATTTCAACTAGCCGATGCAAACTTTAACCAGCCTGGCCGCATAGATTTGCTTATTGGAGCGGAGTTTTATCATCAGCTCATGCTACCAGAAAAACATACAATGAGCCCTGAGCTACCGATTCTTCAAAATTCTCTGCTGGACTGGATTGTTACTGGAAAAGTGGTCGATTCAGATATTAAAGCAAATGACTGCAATATTTGCACTGCTTGTGACACAGATACCAATCTATCGAAGCAAATAGAACGATTTTGGCGCCTTGAGGAAACTAACATGAAACATCACTTCACAGAAAGTGAGGAAAGGTGCGAGAGACAGTTCAAACAGGAAACATCTCGTGATGATCAAGGACGTTTCGTTGTAAGACTGCCTTTTAAAGAAGGAACCGATTGCTTGGGTGAATCAAAAGATACGGCATTAAGAAGGTTTTTTTGCATTAGAAAGAAGATTAGCCGCAAACAAGGACGTCAAGAAGCAATATGTAGAATTTATGAACGAATATCTACAGCTTAACCATATGAAGCCGGTGAAAATGGCTGAACTGAGCCCACCATACTATTTTTTACCGCACCATTTCGTGTGTAAACCAGATAGTACAACTACTAAACTGAGGGTTGTTTTCGACGCTTCAGCAAAAACAACAACAAACATATCACTTAATGATGTTCTTGCGAAAGGACCTGTTATTCAAGACGAGCTGTTCTCTATACTGCTCCGATTCAGAATGCCTCGCTTCGTGTTTACGGGAGATATAGAAAAAATGTACCGCCAGGTATTACTACACGATGACGATCAAAGATATCAGCTGATATTTTGGAGGAATGACGCTGAGGAAGAACTCAAGTGCTATCAACTTACTACTATTACTTACGGCACTACTTCAGCTCCTTACTTAGCCATCAAAAGCTTACAAACACTTGGAGAACAACGATCAAAGCAATACCCTTTCGGATCCAAGGTCGTTAAACGAGGTTTCTACGTGGACGATGTTATGACGGGTTCAGATAGCATAACAGAAGCCTTTCAAATGCAGACAGAATTAATTGCATTGTTGAAAGAAGGTGGTTTCCGGCTGCGCAAATGGTGTGCAAATCATCCTCGTCTGCTTGAACGATTCCAACCTCAAGACATGGAAGTCGTGCTAAACTTCAACGACGACTCAGATGAGCGTATTAAAACGCTTGGATTAACCTGGTGCCCGAAGCAAGATGTCTTTAAAGTGAAACCACATGTACCCGTCAGAGACAGAATCACAAAAAGAACCGCATATTCAGATACAGCGCACATATTCGATCCTTTAGGAATTCTTTCACCTGTTGTAGTTACTGCCAAGTTGCTACTTCAACAAATGTGGACGCTCAAATCTGATTGGGATGACCAACTTCCATCACAACTAGAACTTCAATGGAGAGAATTCAGGAGCAGTCTGGACCACCTAAAAGAGTTTGTATTTCCACGACATGTTTTTGATCATCATCTCCGTAAAAATATTCAACTGCACACCTTTGCTGACGCATCAGAAAAGGCCTTTGGTGCAGCAGTTTATGTACGATTTTTTACCAAAGACAACCTGCTACTCGTACGGCTACTTTGCGCCAAGTCGAAAGTAGCTCCTACGAAGAAAGAGACCATACCGCGTTTAGAGCTTTGCGCGGCAAAACTTGCGGCTGATTTATGCAATCGGGTTAAAGCAGATCTCGATCTAGGTAGTGTCGAGGAATTTTACTGGACGGATTCTACGATTGTACTGGCCTGGTTGAATCAACCATCATCATCTCAGCAAACTTTCGTAGCTAATAGAGTAGCTGCTATTCAGAGAATGACAGCTGCAAAAAATTGGAGGCATGTCGAATCACAAGAAAACCCAGCTGATGTCCTATCCAGAGGTACAACCCCTTCAAAATTCAAAAAATTTTCCATCTGGTTTTATGGTCCAGTATTTTTACATGGAGCTGAATCATCTTGGCCACCAGCATACTCTCCTCATACAACAAAGGCACTTCCAATAGCTTTAACACCTGAGCTGGCGAGTACAATTAAAGGGATTGAGCATGGAAATTCATTTGCGAAACTGCAACGCATTTTGGCATACGTAATTCGTTTTTCGAAAAGAGCACGAAGAGTAACTAACCACCAGGAGCACTTAACTCCAGAAGAACTTGAGATAGCTCTATATATGCTAGTTAAATCAATGCAACAAGAAGAGTTTGTCAATGACATACGACATTTGCAGCGATCCGCAGAACCGACAAAAGACAGCGCATTACACGGTTTGACTCCGTTCATCGACGAACACGGCATAATCCGAGTAGGAGGCAGACTTCAAGAAGCCCAAATATCGTTTGACGCCAAACACCCAATGCTGCTGCCATACATGCATCCAATAACCAAAATGATTATGGTAGATCTACACCTAAAAAATTGCCATGGTCCTCCGCAAACATTACTATCAATTACGAGACAAAAATTTTGGCCAATCAAAGGAAAAATTTTAGCCCGTTCAATAGTTCACCATTGCGTTCGATGTGCAAAATCCACTCCCAAGCTACAGCATCAGATATTGGGCAATCTTCCTCCTGCACGAATTCTACCTGCAAGGCCTTTTATAACATCAGGTGTCGATTTCTGTGGACCTTTTTGGACGCATTTCCGAGTTAGAGGCAAACAACCTGTGAAATCATACATCGCAATATTCTGCTGTTTTGCCACAAAAGCCGTGCATCTTGAAGTAGTTACGGATCTTACTACTAATGCATTTCTTGGCGCATTGAGCAGATTTATAAGCCGTAGAGGTCACGTAAAAGATATTTATTCAGATAATGCAACAAATTTTGTTGGAGCCAACAACCATCTGCATGAGGTTTACGAGTCCATTTATAGTGCCAACGCCAAAGAACAAATCACAAACACTTGTGCCAAGAAAGGAATCACTTTCCATTTTATCCCTCCTAGAGCTCCACACTTTGGAGGCCTATGGGAGGCAGCTGTTAAATCGACTAAAAGACTTATGCGTGAACAGCTCAGATCAGCTTCATTGACCTATGAGGAGCTGGAAACCTTGGTGGTACAGATTGAGGCAATTCTCAATTCTCGTCCTCTTACGCCAATGTCTGAAGATCCAAACGACCTCACGCCTTTAACGCCAGGACATTTTCTAATCGGCGAACCATTGGTCAACAACGTGGATCCCACAGCTGCTCCTTTTACTGCAAAGCTTGACAAAAGATGGGAAGCAGTACGCCAAATTAGAAATGCATTCTGGCAAAAATGGTCGAAGGAGTATTTATATCTCCTTCAAAAGCGGCAAAAATGGAAAGATGGCCAGTCAAATATCGAACCAGGTACGGTGGTCATGGTACATGAAGACAATACTCCTCCACTTCGTTGGCCTTTGGGCAGAATCATAGGAGTTCATAAAGGTCCAGATAACCGAGTACGAGTTGTTGACATCAAAACTGCAACTCAAACAATAAAGCGGCCTATTCACAAAATTGCACTTTTACCCATTGAAATGCATGATACCAATAGTCCCATTAAACACGAAGCAGAGCCACTTGAGGAAACTAGTAAAAACCTAAACCATAGCAATGAAGACGCACCACCAAGGAAAAAACGACTAAAATTAGGGTCAGTTGTCACTACCATTCTGCTAGCCTGCTTGATTGTTCCCAATGTCAGGGGTTCAAACATCGAAATAGAAACTTTCAATGAGACTCGACCGACCGTTTACTTTGAAAATCTCGGACGCGCTAGCATAATCTCTAGCGAATGGGAAATAGTGGTCTACTATAACATGACAAGCTACTGGAAGGAATACACTACTTTGACCAATGCAACGAATATTTTATCAGATCTTTGCGGGAAACTAGTCGAACCAGGACCGTGTACCGAGACAGTGCGAAGAATCCAACAACAGCTAAAAAAACTGGCAGAAGATGATGCACTGATGCTTCACAAACCAATCTCTCCTAGAGTTAAAAGGGGTGCTCTCAACATAGTGGGCAATGTTGCAAACAGCCTGTTTGGAGTCTTGGATTCAGACTACGCTGACAAAATGGAGAAGATCATTGATGACACCACCACCAACCAACAACGCCTTTCTCATCTGTTGAAGAACCAAACGTCAATACTTGACTCAACCGTAAACATTATGCGAAGCAACTACAATCGCATCAATGAGCATTTCCATCAGCTTACAGCCCTTGCCAACACGCAGATGGAAAAATTGAATCACATAGACCAAGAAGTTCACCAGCAGAAGTTGTTTGCCATCTACATGTCCCACGCATTTCAACTTTTCATCGCTGCTAACGATTTGCAACAGACACATAATGCGTTATTAGACACGGTGATGGATGCCCACCACGGGAAGGTTAACTTAAGAATATTATCTCCCCAGTAGCTGCTTCAAGAATTACGAACTATAAGAAGTCTATTGCCGAAGGCACTGACACTTGCTTTGCCAGATGACGACATCGCACAATTCTATAAGTTAATGACAATAAAGGCAAAGCCCGGATCAAAATATACCATTGTTCAGCTGAAGATTCCATTAGAGTCTAACGATGAGTTCGAGTTATACCGACCAATTCCAATTCCAGCGCTCATGAACGAAGAAATGTGGATTATCAAGCTAGCAACACCCTACATAATTGTCAGCCTTCACAAGGATCAGTACTACCCGCTTGAAAATTTTGAACAACTAGCATGCAAACATGGAAGTAACAATCATTTATTCTGTAACCAGCAGCATCCAATTTACAAAGCTGGATTTGGGCCCAACCAATGCGAAATAAGTCTTTTCAATCGGGAGACAGACAATGACAGCTGCAAGCTACAGCTAACCCCCACAAAGGCCCATTGGATTCAGCTCTTCGCGTCTAATAAGTGGCTCTTCTCCCTTTCCACGCGAACGACAATCAACGGAGTATGCAACGGCGAGCCCACACAATTAATGCTACATGGCTCAGGGATCATCACCTTAGGAAGCGGCTGTATTATAAAACAGCCTCGCTTAACCATTCAGTACCACACGACGTATTCAAGCATAATCCAACGATCGTATACGGCCTCCATAAATTTCACTGCACCATCAACGGACCCTCCAATCGAAACGGCGACAGTGCCTCAGATGCCAAATATCCCTATTAACGAACTGGACAACATGCATAAAAAACTTAAAGATCAGGAGGTTGTTGACGACAACATTGGTCTTAACCAGCACCATATACACCACTATTCAGTTGGCTACCTCGCTCTCGGACTAACTCTGTCAACGATCATTTTGATATACTGCAAATTCGCTAAGCGAGATCCTTCGCGACACAAGCCATCTGCGCAACCAGCATCTTCATTCAGAATAGAACCTGACACTCTCAATGAATCTTGAACTAGTGTTCAACGCGGGGAGGATGTTAAATTATAGTTAGCATATTAATCAATTATATCGAATTAGATTTTGTATGATAAAATCACTTTAATTTTGCTACATGATAAATTACCTTAATTTTGCTACAGCTACCACAATATATTAAAGCTTACTCAACAATTAATAAAGTCTAATCACCTTGATAACAATTTACTCAAATCAAGTTCATTTGCATCAAATTTCTTTCTATTCAATTTTGTCGGTTCATTACTTTTTGCTTGCATTTGCGTTCAAATTACCGTTTTTATAAATTCTTCGAGACAATGAACTATGTGGTCAGCAGTATTTCCTTCTGCAGTATTTTTACTTATTTTGTACTAAAACGCAATCGACATGTGAAGTTTCATATTGCATGTGTAAGCACAAAACCATTGATTTTAATTCAAATGCAATATGAAGCTATCAATTGGAATTTATGTTTACGTTAAGTATTTTATTAAGATATAAAGAAGCAATGATAACAAATAAATTCATTCAGTTTTAAGCGATTGAATCAAGCGTTTGATTTAAAGATTGTATCAATTCACGTAACAAGTATACGAGCTTGTTGCAATTGAGTTTCGCTAAAAGTAACAGGTAAATGAGCTTGTTGCAATTAGTTGAAAATTCTTTAAATCTAATAATTAACACGACGTCATAAGCCGGCTAGGCAGTTCAAATTGGGGGAATATGTGGTGATGAGAAATGTTGACACTACCCCAGGTCAAAATAAGAAGTTTATTCCCAAGTTCCGCGGACCCTTTGTTATTCATAAAAGTTAAGGCAATGATCGATATGTCGTTAGAGACATCCCGGATTGTCAACAATCCCAGCTTCCATATGATGGAATTGTTGAGGCAGGTAGATTGAAGAGATGACAAGCTATTCCTGTAGTCAGTCAAGATCCTTTGAACACTGAACAAGACGCTTTAATAACCAGTGAATCGGAAAATATGATACCAAGTGATTCGGGCTCTAATGAGATGGAATATACCAACGAGGAATGGTTGGACGAGGAAGAATGGGACGCGGAGTACCTGGACGAGTTTAATTTGCATACCGCCGTTACTGAAACAGAAGCCACTTCCGATGCTCTCCCGATCGAGGTCGATCGGTTGTCAGGTCGGCCGAGTTGTAAGCGTGGAATACAATCGCCTAATGATATGGGCAATAATCGGTACTCGTTGGACATTAGTAAGCAGAATCCGATCGCACCCTCAGCGAGCAGCAAAAAGGTACACTGGGCAACACCAATCGATGATGGCGGCAGTCGTCAGACAGCCAGCGTAGATTGCAGAACCAATTCGTAGATAGTGAACAAGAAATATATTGTGTAGTACACAAAATTGTTAGAAATAAAAGTTATTATAACTTCAGGTGTGGGGTCGTAATCCAAAAGTGCTGAAAATGAGTCAACGCTCAAATTTGAAGGGTGTGGTTCCAAAAGTAAGAATGCCGAGCTGCATGCCCGAAACCGACGCCGCCATTGAAACGGCACGAGTACGACGTGGTGACGCCGCCGCCACCGAGGGGGCACCAGCCTCGCGAGACGAAACCGGTGCCAGTGAAATTGAAGCGAATCGAAGCGAAGACGCCGCGGTCACTGAGTATATGGTGGATGATCAAGATGCAGCCGCTGCTGTAGAAATGCAGATGAACCGAGGAGAAGAAACCGCCATCATGAAACATATGCCAAGCCGATGCGTAGATGCCGCTGTTAGTGGTGCAGTGCCTGAGCACAAAATATCAACCGCTGCTACCGAAGTTATTCTGAGCCGACGCAGAAGTATTGATGTTGCTGATGATATACAAGGATGTCAACGAAGAATAGCCGCCGGGGGCAGCATGACAAACTTAAGGAGATCCGCAGCTACTGTTGGAGAGGGGGATTTAACCAGAAGATATGCCGCATCTGTCGGAAATGCGTATGACAGATGGGAAGGAGCGGAAAGTGGAAACTGGTGAGCGGAAAGTGGATTATTATGGACCAGAAGATGATGCCATAGATAGCGGGAATATGTGTAGTGAATTGTCAACGTTGGAAAGTGCCAAGAAGAAATTGAAACTACAACTGGAAGTGCTTTAATTGGAGGCCGCAGTTAGCAAGGCAACTAGGGAAGTCACCGAAGACATAGTTGATGTTCGTCGAAATGAACAAAGGCACCATGAAGAAGTTAGACAGATGCCGATGGGAAGAGAAGGATTACCGATGCCAGCCGATGTTATAGCCGCATTGATAGGTGATGCCAAAATTCATCAGCCAGAGGTCGAACAACAAGAAGCACTAGTATCCGAAAGACGTCAGATGTCTTTTCTGGAGCTGCAGGCAGCTCTACCCGAGTTCACAGGAGACAATGCCTTCCAACATATCATCCGATTCTTTGAGGATTTGGAGGAAGTCCTGAGGTTAGCCAGAGTCCGAAGCGAGGAGAGGTTTATTTATTTGCGGAGGTCCCTTACTGGTACTGCCAAAGTGTTCTTGCGAACAGTAAAGGCTCGATCATATGAAGAACTTAAAGAATTACTCATAAGAGAGTTTTCCGCCTCGACCAGCTTAGAAGAAATATACGGCAGATTACGCCAAGCCAGATGGAATCCTGAAAATGAATCATTACACCGATTCATATTAAATCTGCATGGAATCGCTCAGTTGGGAAATGTACCGGAGACTGATTTAGTTGACATAACTGTAGGATTGGTCAGAAGTAGCGGTTATGACCCTTCGGTACTAATTGGGTCAGGAACATTGGAGGAGCTGAAGTACAGGGCTATACGTTATTACAGGCAGGTAAGCTGCGAACCAGTAGAAGAAAGATTCCGAGTGCCATCATTACAAGGTTCGAGATCAGATGTATCAAGAAACCGAAGCCCGATGAGAAATCGTTTGAGTCCGAATGTTTTTCGAAGCCCGAATATCTTCCGAAGACCGAATGCTTCAAGAAGTTCGACTGTCTCCTGAAGTCCGAATATTTTCCGAAGTCCGCAGTTTAGAATAAACAATGAGGAAACCCGATGCTACAACTGCTGCCAGATGGGACACTTTCAGAATCGGTATCCCCATCCGAAGAGACCGCCGGGCAGTTGTTTTAATTGTTGGAAGGTGGGACATGATCACTACGAATGTCCGACCAGCCGAAGAATTCCACCTACTGTTACTAACGCTAGCCGAGCTAGGATGTCCACCCCGAATATTCCAGTAGCCGCTGCAGCAATCGATGAAACCGAAGAACAGATGAGTCGTCTCAACATCACAAATATGGTAAGTGTCTTGTTTCAAAATGTTGAGCACGGAAACGGAATAACAATCAAATGTATTTCTCTTTTTGATACGAGTAGTCCAATCAGTTTGATTAGTTCAACCCTAGTACCGCCTGAGATAAATATTCAGCCGCAAAGTCCGATGTACCGAGGCCTAAGTGGGAATCTAATCGATTTATGCGGAAGTGTCGAAGCCGAAGTCGAAGATATACCGGTTAAGTTGTATGTTATTAATGAAAGAAAAACGCTGTTCCCGCTGATCTTAGGGAGAGATTACCTAAATCACAGTAATATTCATCTAGTTAAAGTCCGATGTTACCATTACGATAAAAACAAGTTGTTACAAATAAAAGAGAATATTGAAATGAAGAAATGTTTGTGTTTCCGTGCTCGAAATAGTGTTTTAAGGAAATTAGAGAATCTTGACTTAGTAAAGAAAGGAAAAAATGAACTAACGCTGCCACCTCAGTCTACCACCTCCGAATCTGAATTAATAAATGAAATTTTTAACATAGAGATTGATGAAGTTGAAGTAACCCCAGATATAGATTTTAAATTGCCGCCTGATTGTTACAAAGAGTTATTAACAATAATGAATAACAAGAAAAGAGAAATAATTCCGGAACCTTTGGACTTTGAAATGAAAATTCATCTGACCTCCGATGTACCCTTCCATTGCTCACCCCGAAGGTTATCGGTGATGGAAAAGCAGAAAGTCAAGGAAATTACTGACGAGCTACTCAATGAAGGAATAATAAGGCCAAGCTGTTCCCCGTATGCTTCTGCTATTGTTTTGGTCAAGAAAAGAAATGGAACCATGAGGATGTGTGTCGACTATCGCGGTCTAAACAAGTTGACGGTGAGAGATAACTATCCGCTGCCTCTGATAGAAGACTGTCTAGAATACTTGGAGGGAAAACAAATATTTTCAGTGTTAGATCTCAAGAGCGGGTTCCATCAGGTCCGAGTCGCTCAGTCTTCCATTCAATATACCGCCTTCGTAACTACGAGTGGGCAATATGAATATATGCGAATGCCATTTGGGCTTAAAAACGCACCAGCAGTGTTCCAACGATTCATTAATACCATTTTCCGGGACCTAATCGAGAAAAGGCGAATTGTCATATATATGGATGACATCATGTTAGCATCAGTTAACTTTGAGGAACATTGTAACCTTTTGAGGGAAGTCTTATATCGAATAAATCTCCGCGGTATGAAGTTAAATATGGCTAAGTGCAAGATAGGATTTTCTGAGGTGGACTTCCTAGGGTATCAAGTAACTAAAAGTGGTATTGCTCCTAGTCAATCCCATCTTACAGCTATTCGAAATTTACAAATGCCGAAAAACGCTCGAGAAGTTCAATCAACCTTAGGTCTATTTTCCTACTTCCGAAGATTTGTGCCGAATTTTTCAAGAATAGCTAAACCTTTACAGGATCTATTGCGTAAAGATGCTCGTTATGACTTTACCGAGGCTTGTAGTTGTGCCTTTAAGCAACTCCAAAAATTATTGACAGAAGCACCTGTGTTGGCAATATACAACCCGCCGAATGAAACAGAGCTACATACCGATGCAAGTTCATTGGGCTTTGGTGCGGTATTACTGCAAAGGCAGGCAGATAAACGACTTCATCCGATAGCATACTATTCAAAAACTGCTTCAGCGGCCGAATCAAAGTATCACAGCTTTGAGTTGGAAACATTGGCCATCATCTATGCTCTAAAGCGGTTCCGAGTTTATCTAGAAGGAATTAAGTTCACCATAATAACTGATTGCAATTCGTTGACGCTAACATTAAACCGCAAACAAGTGAATCCAAGAATTGCCCGGTGGGCTTTGGAGCTTGAAAATTTCGACTATGTCATTCAACACCAAAAAGGAACGGGAATGCCCCACGTGGATGCGCTAAGTCGGAACCCCATAATAGCCGCAAGCACAAGATGTGGTGGTTCAGCATCTTAAAGAAAAACTCCAAGTTGAGAATATTGATAATTATGAACTGCTAAATGGTGTAATATTCCGCAAGAAAGATGATGGAGGTCACTTATTATATGTACCCGCTGCAATGGATGAGAATATTATTAGAAGGATTCACGAACTCATTGGCCATCAAGGGGTGGATAAGACTCATTCAAAAATTTGCACTAGATACTGGTTCCCGAAAAGTAGAGTCAAGACTGAGAACTTCATTAGGAACTGCATACCATGCATAATGTATTCTCCTCCGGCGAGTTCTACAGAACGGAATTTGTATAACATACACAAGAAGTCAATGCCATTTGATACCTTGCACATCGATCACTTTGGGCCGTTGCCCTCTTTGAGGTCCAAAAGAAAACATATACTGGTAGTAGTTGACGCCTTTACCAAATATGTGAAATTGTACCCGACAAATAGTACGAGCACCAAAAAAGTTACCGCAGCCCTTAGTAAATATTTCAACTATTATAGTCGACCTAACCGAATCATCTCAGACCGCGGTACGTGTTTCACCTCATTGGTGTTTGCTGAATTTTTGGGATGTAACAACATAAAACATGTGCAAGTAGCTACCGCATCTCCGCAGGCAAATGGACAGGTCGAAAGAGTCAATCGGACTCTCAAAAATATGTTAGGAAAACTGACTGAAGAGATAAATCATGCAGATTGGTCTTCAAAACTGGCCGCTGTCGAATATGCTATCAATAATACCATTCACACCACTACCGGACATACTCCGAGTCGCCTACTTTTTGGAGTAGATCAACGAGGTAATGAAATTGATGAACTAAGTGAATATCTGGGAAACAAATTTGATGTTAGAAGTGTTGAGATCGACCGAGTTAGAGAACCCGCTGCTAAGAATATTCAGAAGTCTCAAAGTTATAACGCTGAATACTTCAATCGACGTCATAAGCCGGCTAGGCAGTTCAAATTGAGGGAATATGTGGTTATGAGAAATGTTGACACTACCCCAGGTCAAAATAAGAAGTTTATTCCCAAGTTCCGCGGACCCTTTGTTATTCATAAAAGTTAAGGCAATGATCGATATGTCGTTAGAGATATCCCGGATTGTCAACAATCCCAGCTTCCATATGATGGAATTGTTGAGGCAGGTAGATTGAAGAGATGGCAAGCTATTCCTGTAGTCAGTCAAGATCCTTTGAACACTGAACAAGACGCTTTAATAACCAGTGAATCGGAAAATATGATACCAAGTGATTCGGGCTCTAATGAGATGGAATATACCAACGAGGAATGGTTGGACGAGGGAGAATGGGACGCGGAGTACCTGGACGAGTTTAATTTGCATACCACCGTTACTGAAACAGAAGCCACTTCCGATGCTCTCCCGATCGAGGTCGATCGGTTGTCAGGTCGGCCGAGTTGTAAGCGTGGAATACAATCGCCTAATGATATGGGCAATAATCGGTACTCGTTGGACATTAGTAAGCAGAATCCGATCGCACCCTCAGCGAGCAGCAAAAAGGTACACTGGGCAACACCAATCGATGATGGCGGCATTCGTCAGACAACCAGCGTAGATTGCAGAACCAATTCGTAGATAGTGAACAAGAAATATATTGTGTAGTACACAAAATTGTTCGAAATAAAAGTTATTATACAATGAAACTATAATCTATGTCGTCTTGTAATTTCACTTCGGTGAAACTCTCAGAGGCAAGAATTGCTGTTAGGACCACTCGTAGCTCAAAGCCGCAGTTGACATGGAATCAACAAAATCATCGGTTTTTATCAATTTATTAAATATATACAACGCGAACCGGACTAACTTTTATTGTCGCGATTAACTCAACATGTTTCGCGGGTCTCACGTTCATTTTACTCGAATATAGCACGTGCAACCCGCACAATTTAGATATTCACGCGGGCCAGTCACAATATTTACACCACCAGTCACCATTTTTCCGAAATGTTAAAACAAGACAAGACAGAGAATCCGGACCAGGGCTGCCAGGTGTACGGTAATTACCGTATTTGTACAGTAATATCAAACGCCGTACGGTTAAAGGTAATAACTTATTACCGCACGGTAATTTTGGCTTTTTCTCTAAATGGCTGACTTTATGTATGTTAACTTCTGTTACCTGATCTTCTTGAAAACTCCACCAAATAATATTCGAAGCAACCCAACAAATTTATTTCGAAAATGTTATGCACTTGCAGTTTCGTATACTTCGTGTAGTTGCATCCTTAGTATCCTTAGCTATCAGCTGTAAAGTAAACATTCCCCGAAAAATTTTATATACTCTTCACGGGTTACAACAATAGAGGTATAAGACTTTAGAGTGGCGGTATCCGTGTAAACGCCTGTAGGTGTGTGTCTCGAGCATTCTTCTCCCCCTCACCTTCACCTCTCAAGCTTTACGGGGTGCTGTCAAGTACCCAGGAGTCAATGTCAAATCGCACACACAAACAAACCAAACAATTTTCAAGTATGCTATTGATTTTGAGATGAAATTAGCTTGAACAAACTGTGTTTTCAAATCAAATTTAGTGACGCGAGTGCTGAGAAGCGTAGAAAGTTATTAGAAGTATTAAATACGGTTAAAAGTGGCAGTGACACCTTCAGTTTCTATCAAAACACCGGCAACGAAATGTGAAGTGAAGAGTTGTTCAAAAAATACGGGCTCCTGCCTGCCTGGGTAAACTTTCTACAGGTAAGTACTTTTACATACATTTACCTTTGTACATTTACCTTATGGTAAAGTCTGTAGTCCAAATTAAGTAGATTTGAGTACTTGGCGTGGCTGAAAACCAGTAATTTTAGTGCAATTGTCTGATGCCGATTCAAGTGCTCGTCTGCGGGCCCACGTATGTGACACCTGGGTACCTGACAGTTTCTCTTGGATTCCAAAATGGCGGAAATGCCAATGAAGTAGGCTTAGAAGCTCATTCACAAGGGGCAACTGATTTTAGTTTGAAGAATTCAAAAATAATGTCGGTCGACCTAAATAAAATTCGAACAGAAAAAAAATCTACGATTATTAGTAACGTACATTTATAAGGAAAAAATTCTAATTTTTGGAAAAATTTGTGCTGTTTACTATTATAACATATGCTAAAATAAGAAACTTATTAAAATGGTATGGTTTCGACTTTCATAAATTCAGGTTAATTTTAGAAGAATGAATTCATGTAAATAAAAAGAGCCTAGAAAATTCTGCGTTTTGCCTTAATTCCGCCGAAGCCGGTCCCCAGCCCGGTTAAAAAGGAAGAGGGAGGTAGTAGAAAATTTGGCACCTCATTTGCATACAAAAGTTCAGATTTATCATTGTAAGCAACCGTAATGAAATGATAATAATTTTCTCATTAACCTGCGCACAGGGGTTAAATAGCGTTAATGCAATTAATGAAAATGTTGCAAGATAATAATATATAGTTCTTCAACAATAAGATTCGTTTCGTTCTACTTTTTAGAAGCAAATATTTTCATTTAATGACTAATTTTTCCTTGAGAAGCCATAGATTTCAATTTATTGAAAAATATTAATACTGAAGAACAATGACCGGCCACAATGTAGAGTGCAGATTACCTTCAAATTATAAATATACGCATATTGTTCCATGAATTTTAATATTTTCCTATTTTTTCAAATATGCGCGCCAAGTTAATGCCCCCAAAACGAGCAACTGATCTACACCCCGAAAGATATTTCGTTGTATTGAAATAATTTGTGGATATGGGTGACCTCGAGACAGAGTGCTTCTTTACCACCACTCTTAATGTCTTATACATCTATGGTTACAACAGAGACATAGTTCCGGTTTGGTTTTTTATATATTTATGGATATATATCTTTCTATGAATGAAAAATTGTCCCCTTAGACAAAATTTATCTTTCTCATTGTGTGTAGCTGATTTCGAGCAGGAGAATCAAAGTTTTATCCGGAATTGCACCCAATTTTATAAGATTGCTTGCGTAGAAATTAAAAAGCAATTTGATTTTTGCAGCACACTTTTGTCTGGAATGCATATTTCAAAGCCGAAACTGGTAGTAGACGTCTCAAAAAGAGACGAATACCCCCCTTGAAATACTCATGCAGCTTTTATCCCAGAATATAGTCAAAACATGTTGATAAATTTTGCTAGTTAGAATAGATAGTTCCTCGAATAAATTATAGTTTTTGACTGAAAACCCACCTTTTCTCTCTCAATCATTATTATGTTTTTGTATTTCGACCGAAAAGCTATAATATTTTTGGAGCCACGTTCTGTTTCCTTCTTGCTCAGAAGTTGCAAAATGAAAAACATGGCTCCTAAGAAAACTATATTACAATTAGCTAATAAAAGAATCATACTCATGAAGCAAATGAATGTTCTATCAAAAACTCAAATGTTTAGGTCAACACAAATACAAAGTAATGACGTGCGGTCAAAATGTGAAAATCAGGTAATTTTTGAACATTTGTACGGTAATTAAAGCCAGAAGACCTGGCAGCCCTGATCCGGACAGTCTATCTTGATCTCTTATAACTGCTACAATATGTCAGCTAAAACACTGACGTCATAATCTGTTATACCAATGCCTCCTAGAAGTACGGACCGTCAGGCTACGTAATCGCTTTAGCTATGACGTCAGTTATTCGGGGAGTTTTGACATTTCCACGAGGCAGTGCCGATGTACACGGAGATTTCACTTGCGGTTTTTTTACTTAAATATGAATAAAACGTTAATTTTTTGTGCGTGAACGCGTTATAATAATAATATTTAGTCATAACTTTTATTTTGTGTCAATCAATTGAACCGACAGTGAATCGACACAAAACGTCACATAACCTTACACCAGCCGAAAAACATTTCGTAGCGAATTTTTCCAATTATACCGCACGCACCCCATTAATTTGTATTTCAGCTGTTCACTAGCACTATTCCGCGGGTCTCACTTCGTTTTCACTTCAATCAGTTTAACCCAACCTGTACAATTAACATTTTCCCGCGGACGTCCTATAAGACTACGTGTGTTTTTCGCGACATTGTTCCCGCAAACTCTGACGTCATCATTCTGCATTACGGCCCGTAATTCTAGGAGGCATGGGTTATACGGAGATCAAGACCAAGTCAGAGACACGAATTCGGAAAGGCCCATGGTATACATAATTTGAATTTGGCAAAAGATCTTTTAGATATGTTTTTTATGATATATTTCTGATTTCAATTTCGAAATACACCGGCATGCTACTTTTGCAACCTAGCTATCACCAGCCAACTCGTTAATACAATAAGTACGATGCCTTTGTGCTTTTGATTTGTGTGCGGTTTTTTTACAGCTACATATATTAGGTCTGTTCCCGTATTACGATTAATTGCAATTAATTGCAATTAATCGTAGTACGGGAACAGACCTAATGTAGCAAATAGATATTGGCCGAGGCCAGGCGAGCCGAAGTCAGACGAGGCCGCCAACATGTGGACGGCATTTGACAGCTCGTCACGAATCGCCTTGGCTTGTGCCCAAAACCATGGCCTTCATATAAAAGGCCTATCGCGACTTGCAATCTGACAGGTATTAAGCTACTTTTTAAAATGGTGTAGTCCTCTCGTTATTAAGATTTATTGGGAATTGCACAATGACAATTGTTTGACATTTCTCTGACAATTAGTAATGTGAATGGTGCTACTCGGTTGAATCAGGGAATAGAGTCTATTTTCCTATTATCCGGAGACTGGTTCCGCAGTTTTGTGTGATGTGTTTATTGTGCTGTGATGTGTTTATTGTGCTGTATACGCGAGAAAATTGCAATTTGGAATACCTGCCACCTACTCTCGGCAATGTGAATTGTAAACAATTGCCGTTTGTGGTTGGTAGGATTTATTCCACTTTAAAAATCATCAAAATCATCATCTTCTATACAAACGATATTTCGGATAAGTGTCCCGATGAATTGAGATCTGATGCTAAAGACTTTTTATATCTAAATTGCTTGTGAAAGATCCCAAAACAACATTGATTGACATGACATATGAGTATCTTCATATCTCCTGTAGGTTGATCTCGTGAATTTCTTTATAACCATAAAAAAACATCACTGTGTGGACTGGTTGGGAAAAGTAGCTTAGGTCCGCCATCTTGTAGGTAAATTGCTTTTGCGATAGGCCTTTTATATGAAGGCCATGCCAAAACCCATTCCGATCGGAAGTCGCACGAGCGCCTGTGACACCTGTCAAAGTCGCTTGTCTGGACCGCCCACACACTCGGTTCGCCTGGGCTCGGACAATATGTATTTTCCACATAAAGAATGCAAAAAATGGCAGCACTAATAGGCCTGTTTCCGTACTTCAGCAAACTGCAGCAGTAACAGAATTTGGCAGCTGGCTTCTTTTTGCTGCAAAATTTGGCTTGCAGCAAAAGTACGGAAACGGCTTGCTGCGAATCTATTTTAATATATTATAATAGATTCAAGTACGGAAACAGACCTAATAGGTCTGTTCCCGTACTACGATTAATTGCAATTAATTGCAATGAAGCGTACTAAAACGGACTAAAAAACTCTGTTTTAGTACGCTTCATTGCAATTAATTGCAATTAATCGTAGTACGGGAACAGACCTAATAGGTCTGTTCCCGTACTACAATTAATTGCGATTAATCGCGATTAATTGTAATGAAGCTGTTCCCGTACGCCGTTTTACTGAAAAATTCCCCTCTCTCAGTAAAATTCAATAGGGTCCGAGCTACTGAAAAATACTGAAGTGTCAAACGGAGTAAATATTTTCAAATGTGCGCGGCAATCAACATATTTTTTGCGTAATTTTGCTATGAAGGTCGATTATTTTTGTGGCGATAATTTATCACCGCTCAGGATAACCGTACAATCACTATTGTTCTTCCAAAAACCGAAAACTGACACTTTTGTTTGTCAATTTTCAGGAAATGCAATGAGAGCGTTCCCGTACTTTTCATGAATTTCCCCCACCACATGATTCAGGAAAATTCAGTGACTGAAAGTCCGGGAACAGACCTAATATCTCTATGGCCATATCCTCTAGTGTTATATCTGTGCCGCATGGAAATCCACATTACCTATCCATTTCTTCTATATCTTTAAAATAAAGCGAGCCAGTTGTGCTAGCTGTAGTCGCACTTAGTTGATTGAGTTTGTGGCGTTCCAGTTGAAAGGACTATTCTTCGAGTGCTCGATCCAACGAGGTAAACAATCCAGTGAACGAAAAAAATACCGTACCTTAAGCGTACTGTACACGAAAAGTACACATACCCTATCTCAGTCTGATATACCGAATGAAACAGACACGATACAAATGTACGCTACGATTGAATACTTTACTGTACAAAGTACACAAACCTTATCCTCTAAAATACGGAATGTGTACTCGTACACAACCCGTACACAAACGATATACACTAAACGTACCGTACGTTTAGTGTACTTTTGCGCTTCATTTACATGAAAAGGAAAAACACTTTTAAAGTGATAGCACTGAGTCAAAAATATTGAACTTCACAGGAGAGCATAACCAATTCATTTCGGCTACGGCATTATCACTTTTATCAGTAATTTTTTCCCAGTTCATATAAATGAACCGCAAAAGTACACTAAACGTACAGTACGTTTAGTGTACACCGTTTGTGTACGGGTTGTGTAGGTGTACACATTCCGTATTGTAGAGGATAAGGTTTGTGTACTTTGTACAGTACAGTATTCAATCGTAGCGTACATTTGCATCGTGTCTGTTTCGGTGGGTATATCGGTTGCGTACATGTACGCAAACATTATAGACTGAGGTAGGGTATGTGTACTTTTTGTAGTGAATGTGTTTGCGTACGGGCGCCAAAAATGTACGGTACAGTACACTAAGGTACGGTACCATAAGGTTTTTTTTCGTTCACTGAAACAATCTCTTGCGTCGTCCTCACAAGAATAATGTTCACTCAATTTCCTCACTGAACTTTTACGAGGAAAACAGAATACGAGTTGACATAGATTTTAGGTCTGTTCCCGTACTACAATTAATTGCGATGAATTGCAATGAAGCCGTTCATACTGTACCTGAATCTATTATAACATATTCAAATAGATTCGCATCATTGCTTCGAGCCAAATTTTGCAGCAAAAAGAAGCCAGCTGCCAAATCATGTTACTGCTGCAGTTTGCTGAAGTACGCGAACAGACCTTTTATAACGTCGCACTAATTCAATTAACCAACCAGCTGATTAAAGTGCTTCCTAGTAAACTTATCTGCCAAAAAAACCAAATGTGCTGGAAATTCATTGCTTCAAGTTCTGCACGAACTATCTTACCCATAAAATTAGTTAATTTCTCGACAGAAAGTTCCGACGTACAACAAATTTCAAATTTTCAAACAAAATTCAAATTTGACGCGCATTCAAAATGGCCAAAATGATTGCTTAATAAGCCGTTCACACTACACTCTAAATCAAGTAGATTTAGAAGCTGTCAAAGTTAATCAGGTAATATGCCGTTCACACTACACTTCTAAATCAGGTAGATTTAGAATCTGTTAAGTTAATCAAGTAAGCGTTCACACTACCCGAAGTGATTTAGAATGAGGAG
>OZ022264.1:183953801-183968801 GCA_963978885.1 Nemotelus pantherinus | reverse complement strand
ATGATTGTGTAGAATATGGTTGCTTGTTGTACGGGATCCAGTTTTATTATTTCAGTCCTTCGACTTCGGATCCCTATTTTCCTTGCATTTCTTTTTGAAAAGAAACTCGCCTCTGCAACTGTTCAGAAAGTATTTGGTTCCTTAAATTTTTTATGAACTATTATACGTATAATCTTTCAATGTTCAAGAATATAATATAACTTGTTGATAATTTTGAAGCTTTGTTTGACAATATACTTTTAAAGTTGGTGTGAGTGTTTTTGGCGTAAATTACTTAAATATCAAATAAATACCATTCGTAATAATGGAATGTATAAAGGCATTGTAAATCAACAATTTCCTCCGTGATGGAAGAAATCTAAATATCAGAATTCCTATAATGGATACCACTTTACACCTGATGGTGTTAATATTGGGTAACTATATCATCTAATAATCAAGAACTAGTCCCAGGTATTCAAAATCTACCAATTGTACTTCTCGATCTTGGATTTATGATTTAATACGACGCTTGGTATTTTACTGAAATATCATATACTTCATATACTTTACTAACATTATATAAATTGTTTTAAATGTTTATTACTAATTTACTTTGTTTCTAGCCGGTCGACTTATTACTGTAGCTCCATATTTATGTTGCTCTCTAGTGTCGACTTATCTCCCCTGGAATAAACAAAGAGAGTATAATTTGCAAATAAATTAATTTTGTCTTTTGAATGTCTTGAATAATTCTAATAAATAGGAGAAATAGTTGCGAACGAAGGATATACCCTTGGAGAATGCGCATATGTTCACTGTTTCAGTCTTAGCTAACGTATATTGAGTTTATTGTCATTAATCTTCTACCTAGTAGGTAATTTTTAATTAGTTGCTTCAGTTTTTGGCCATTATTTAATTGATATAATAGAATTTCGTGACCGATAGTGCCAAATGCTTTTTTCCAATTGGCAAAGCCTTCCGCCACATAAAATATTGACAAAAATATTTTTAAAAACATTTACTTTTATTAAAAAATTTAAATTATTATTTACGCGGACAATGTTTTTGGGGAGTACCAAGGAGACTAGACTATCGAGGATTGGCCAAATATTTAAGGCCAAATAAGTGCTCGAGAAATACTGGGAGTTTAAAATTGACGTTTACCAGATTTTCGCATACTTTAGTAAAGAATATGACAGTATTGACCGAAATTTACTGTACACAACAATGCTGCACTTTGATATCCAAGCAAAACTAGTCCGACTAACCAAAATGACGATCATCAACAGCATCACAAGTCTGAATCTCTTCATCGTGCAAACGTTTGCTGATGCCAGCAAACGCTGATGAACCATTAACTTGACATCTTGCGGTTGAAATTCGCATTTGTTGTATTTATTATCTATTTTCGGCTATCTTTGCGCAGTGTACTTTTCGTCTCTTAGATAATAGTTGATAATCGTTGAATTATCTTTGAATCGCCGTTGAATTATCATTCAATTATCGTTTTACAATGATCCAGTGCAGTACTACTCCTTGCGCCACTAAATCCGAAAATGTACTTTATGTTATCTGTTCGGGTTTCTGCGGAAAACGTTTCACGTTGGTTGCGTGGGCCTCTCAGGACGTATCGGGGACGCGCTTAACGATACTGCTGGGCTGTATTGGTTCTGCAGTTGCTGCCGGTCATATTCTATGGCGCATTATGTGAGTAAATTACGTGCTGCTAAACAATGTCTTGAAGATGTTGCTAAAACACTTATTGCTTCTGAAGAGATAGTTAATGTAACTCTTAAAAGCCTCCAGCCACTGCTGGATATGGCTATGTCTGTTGATTCTGGTGAAATCACTGACAGAGTTGAAGCTCCAAAATCTCCTGCTGGTGTCACGACTCGGAACATGAGCACATCTCGTGCCCAAGCTCCGCAATCACTTTCACTGCAATCGCCTCAGCCTATTTTTAACGAACATCAACCGCAGCAACAGCCTCGCGATCGACCTCCTACCTCACCGCTATTACTATTGGACATTCCTACCACTTCCGCACCGACCCAATGTGCATGTCGAATCTTCTGGGCCAAATGGTGCACTTCCCCACGTTAATGTGGTGAGTCCACCGCTGCAAGTCTTCATATCCCGCATCGATTACAATACTTCAGCCAAGACGATTAAACAATTTGCAGCTGCTAAGCTTGGCTACATGCCACCACTTCTGATCTGCAAAAAACTGACGCCTGACAACTTACCAAACCAAGAAGTGGCTTCTTTCCGTATAACGGTATCTGCTGATATCAACGAGCTTCTACGAAAGGACTTCTGGCCTCCTGGTGTTCTGGTCAAAGAATTCACCAGAATTCCTCGTAAGAATTTTCATCCGAGAGGAGCAAGGAGCTCCAGAACTTAGGATTAGGACTGTATTATCGAAATGTCCGCGGTTTGAGGACCAAAATGAATGAGTTCAGGCTCTCTGCCACTTTAGCTTGGGATGACATAATATGTCTTACAGAAACCTGGCTTACTGATGATATCTTCGATTCGGAAATCTTACCTGACCACATGGTTTTCCGTAAAGACAGGGATCGTGTGAATAGTGGGAAATCCGATGGTGGAGGTGTACTCATCGGTATTAATAAGGCACTCAACGGAACACTATGTCGTGATATTCCTTTCTGTCCTCTTGTTGAGTGTATTTTACTCGAGACTACAGAAGGACAGAAGACTACTTCTGTCCTCCTGTAGAGTGTATTGTACTCGAGACTACATTACAACTTCAAGTGCAAACGTCAGTGTGAAGCTCCCCAGTGGATTCGTATTTTTCGGCTACTTACTTTGACCCATTAGATCTTGTTCATCTTGACGGTTTTCTTAATTTCCGCGAGTGCTTTGGTCATATTGTTTGCTTTCTCTTGGTCACTTTTTTTCTTTCTTTATTGTGCTCGTGTTTATCTTCTTACTGAGTGCGCGAGTACTGGTTTTTTCTTTAAAGCCGTTAATTTTAACTTTGTTTGACTACATCATCGACGTGCCAAAATCCCCACGTTAATGTGGTGAGTCCACCGCTGCAAGTCTTCATATCCCGCATCGATTACAATACTTCAGCCAAGACGATTAAACAATTTGCAGCTGCTAAGCTTGGCTACATGCCACCACTTCTGATCTGCAAAAAACTGACTATCTAAATCTTGTTGGTTTATGACCAACAAAATAACAAGAACTTTCTTTACGTTTTATCTACACAATTTATTACAAAAACCAAATGAAATTACATAAACAAGATAACACGAACTACTCATATCAACGGCTCATAAGTAACAGGACTAATCCTTTTCGATCTCTGCTTTTACTAACAGCGACGATTATGTTGCAGCGGCAAAGGGTAGAACTACCGCTTTTTCGGTGCTGCCACAGCACTCCCCCTTCAATCTGACACAGGCTCATACTAAACTTACCCGAGACACTTACTGCTTACTTTCCGGAGATACTTAATTACCATAAGCTCAAACGGCCGGAGAGCCGCTTGAAGAAGAGTCTGTCGCCTGTCCGAGGACGACATCTGACGTGCAATCGGATGTTGAATCCCTCTCTGTTGATGGGGTTAGCATCGGTACTACCTCCAAGTTGGGTGGCTGCCTGGACCTCATGACTCTGGATGCAGAGCAAGGGGTTGAGGAGGCTTCTATGTCCGAGGAGGACCCCCACCTAACCCTCATCAACTAAAGCATGATGGTGAAGGTACTGCAGGTGAACCTACACCATTCCATAGCAGCATCAGCTGCCCTGCTGCTCCGCTTGTCCAAAACAGAGGAGGAGTTAATCCTAATCCAAGAACCATGGGTTGCCAAAAACCGGGTTTGCGGGTTACGTACCAATGGATACAGACTGATAGCACCTGACGGCTTGCACAAGCCACGTGTCTGTATTCTTGCCAAGAAAACCATTAACGTCCTTGTACTGCACAATTTCTGTGACAAGGATAACATGGCTGTCGCAGTGGAAATCGATCAGAGATCATACTCGTTTGTTTCTTCCTACATGGCACACGATCATGGAAATAGCCCTCCTTGCGACATTGTCAAGGGTGGTGTGGCTGAAGCCATGAAAATTGGGGTGCCTCTTTTTCTGGGGGCTGATTCTAAAGGTAGAACTATAATGCAATTAAGTGAACTTTAAGTAGCTTAAGTGACAGTACGGTTGCATAGAAAGCAAGCGGCATACCCATTATGTACTTATCTGCCGTTTCGTTAAGTTTCGTTCAATTCGGGCCACTTAAGTGGCGTACGACTGGGACCGTACATCAATTAAGTAAATTTGACAAGAGGTTTGCGTAACGACTACAACCAATAGTAAAATATTTGAATATGTTTTCGTGGATCGCTAGGTATTTTTGAAGGAGGTAGAAGTAATGATCGTTCGTATGCGGTATTGTAGACGCAATAATAGGTATGTGAAATATTTGAATATTTTAGGTCTGTTCGCGTACTTTCAGTGACTGAATTTTACTGAATTTTCCTGAATCATGTGGTAGGGGACATTCATGAAAAGTACAAAAACGCTCACATTGCATTTCCTGAAAATTGGCAAACAAAAGTGTCAGTTGTCGGTTTTCAGGAGAACAATAATGATTATAAAGTCATCCTAAGCGATGATAAATTATCGTCACAAAAATATTCGTCCTTCATAATATTATAACATTAGGCCAAAAACCGTGACAGTTTTCAGTATTTTGAAGTAGCTCAGACCCTACTGAAAAAGGGGAAATTTTCCGTTTTCAGTAACACGGAGTGCAAAAACGCCTTCATTTCAATTAATTGCAATTAATCGTGGTACGCGAACATACCTTTCATTGTTAAACGGTTCATTGACAGTTTACAATATAGGAAGTAGTAATTAGATGTCTCGAATATGATTCTGCGCGAAATTGTAAACAGAATAACCGGTATCTAAAATATTTTTTCGTCGATCACATAAATGCTATTTTTACAGGAGTTAGAAATAATGAGTTTGAAACATAATTTCAAAGAAAAAACGCGTTGAACAACATACGAAATAATAAATTATATAGTAGTTTATTTACTTGTATCTTTAAATTACTTACTTTTAAAAATACAAGTACATAAACTACTGAAAATGACGTCTCACAGCTTTTTTCATTCAAAGAATAACCACACACCATGCTTCAGCTGTCCACTATTGAATATTAAACTTCAGCAGTAAAGACCTTGTTGATTAAATATATTCCGGTTGCATACCAATATTGCTCAAAAAACATTTCTTTCGTACACTTATTTGAATATAAGTACAAATTAAAAGCCTGCACTAAGCCCATCTTTATAGATCTAATAAAATACAGCAAAGTGCCGAGGTTCAGCTCAGCTACAATTTTCTACGATTTCTCGCAACATAGCTAGGAAGCTATGAAGACAACTATATTTCAATTGCAGCAAAAATCTATTCAAATATATTGCGTAAACGCTCACATCAGTTGATCTCATAAGCCTGCAAATTCAAATTCATATTCGCCACTCTGGTGGCAGCTTCATGAACCTTCACTTAATTCTATTATGGGCAAATTAACCGATCGACATCAATTGAGTGAATTTTCGTTCAGTTTCAGCGCTCACTTAAGCTACTTAAAGTGCATTATAGTTGGACCTTAATGCGCATCATGAAGTATGGGGTAGCTCCAAAACAAATGGCCGTGGTGAGGAATTTTTTGACTTCATCCTTGCCCACGACCTTTCCATCGCCAACACTGGCAGTGAACCAACCTTCATTACCTCAAATCGTAGGGAGGTTCTTGACGTTACCTTGGTCAGTGGGCGTCACTCACATTTGCTCCGTGACTGGAGGGTTCTACAGTAGTGCTCTTACTCCGACCATAGGTACATTTCGTTTAACGTGGCTGGCCACAGCTCTGATGTGCAGGTAGCCTTTATTAACAGAAAAAAGACGAACTGGAACTTATTTAAAGTTCTGGTCCGATCCTCACTGGAAAATGCTCCGAAGAGCATTGACTGCTACCATGAATTAGATCAGCCGGTTGACACCCTCACTAGTTCTCTCAATTCCGCGTCTAGGGCAGCGTGTAAACCACCCATAGTCAGGGGGAATCCCAAGCCTCCCTGGTGGAACATGGAGATCCGCACCTTGCGAAGAGAATGTAGGAGGGAGTTCAACAACTCGAAAAGTTCTAATGACTGGTAGATGTACAAAACGAAGCTCAAGGCTTTTAAGTATGCCGTACGCAAGGCAAAGAGGTCCTCGTGGAGATCTTTCTGTAGAAACGTAGAGTCTCAGCGAGGCAAATCGCCTTCGCAAGGTCTTAAGCACGACACCGAAGGCTATGGGGTGCATCATGAACCCTGAGGGCATTTGGACTAGTTCGGGCGAAGATACATTAAACATTCTTATAGACGCGCATTTTCCGGGCAATTATTGCCCTCTAAAAGCGGTGCATCAAACGGAGCAAGCTCACAATTCAACAACGCCGTTCAGAATTTCAAATTCTCAACTAAGGTAGGCTATAAACTCCTTTGAGCCGTTTAAATCTCCAGGGCCTGATGGCGTTCTTGCGGCTGACATTCAGCAGTCCATGGAAGTATCGCTACCATGGCTCAGAGAGATCTACAAAGCTTGCCTACGCTTCTCGTATGTTCCCTCCAGCTGGCGGGAAACTAGAGTTGTGTTTATCCCTAAAGCAGGAAAAGTTTCGCATGTTAAGCCGAAGGACTATCGTCCAATAAGTCTTAACTCTGTATTGCTTAAAATTTTGGAAAGGATCATTGATTACCATATAAAAAAATCAATAGATCCTGTGCTGATCTCGCAGTCTCAGCGCGCCTATACCAGAGGCAAATCGGTTGAGACTGCTCTTCACGTCCTCATTGAGCAAGTTGAGAAATCTCTTGCTCTAAAGGAATATACGCTTGCTGCCTTTTTGGGCATTGAGGGAGCGTTCAGCAACGTAAAGTGTAACCCAATTGTTGAGGCACTCTCGGTTCTACACGTCGATGAGCGGCTGATCGCTTTTATTGTGCAGCTTCTTAAAAGTAGAGTGGTAATCTCTTCCCTGGGGGATGACAGCGTAAGACGAGGAGTCAGTACGGGCACATCTCAGAGTGGGGTCCTCTCTCCCCTGCTGTGGAACATCACAGTGAATATTTGCCTGATGAGACTGGAATGTGCCGGTTACAAAGTGATTGCTTACCATATAAAGACGATTGCTAGACGACATATCTGTGGCAGTGTCGGGAAAGTTTTTATCTACTTTATCGGAGAGGTTAAATCACTCTCTTGACATACTTTCACGTTGGAGTCGTTAGTGCGGCTTGAATGTGAATCCTAGTAAAACGGAGCTAGTACTGTTTACAAGAAAGTACGAAATTCCCTTATTTGAGTTAGCCAAACTAAATGGGGTCTCCATTGGACTGAGCCAGAAGGTCAAGTACTTAGGGCTTATCCTTGACTCGAAGTTACTGTGGACCTACAATGTAGCAGAAAGAGCGCGGAAGGCTTTCAATGCACTCTACTGCTGTAAAAGAGCCATAGGAGCGAATTGGGGATTACAGCCTCGTACTGTTGCTTGGCTTTATACTACTGTGGTTGAGCCAATTCTATTGTTTGGGGTAGCGTTCTGGTGGCAGGCTGCTCTTAAGGCAACCTGCAAACGGCAGCTTGAAAAAGTGCGGAGGATGGGTGCACTGCTGGTAACTGGAGCGCTCCGATCCACTCCTACTAAGGCACTATTCGTGCTGCTTCATTGGCTGGCAACCAAACTACTTATCTTACAGCAAGCCAATCTTGCTGCTGTGAGACTTAATTGCATCTCGGCATGGAATAGAACAGAAGTCGGCCATGCGAGAATTTTGGCCGAGGGAGTTCCCGCTCCAGCGGGTGTTGACTACATCGCACCGCAATGCCTACTATATCTGGAGTTCACAACTCGCATTCCTGGTAGGGATGAATGGCATCACCCTCGAAAGTGGGCTTGTCCATGTGTACACCGACGGCTCTAAGCTTAACAACAGAATCGGGTGTGGTGTATACTCGGATGAGCTGAATCTTAAGCTGTCCCTCCGTCTGCCAGACCACTGTAGTGTCTTTCAGGCAGAGGTTGCGGCTATTTTTCAGGCTATCGACTGGCTTCTGTGTAATCGACTATTCGGGGTCAATATTGGTATTTTCACAGATAGCCAAGCGGCTATTAGGTCCCTTGCTGGACTTTGTACAGTGTCCATCATTGTTGCTGAATGCCGTGCATCTCTTAGGGAGATATCGCGACATTCGGTTGTTCAATTGATTTGGGTACCTGGACATAGGGGTTTTCAGGGCAACTGTGAGGCCGATGAGCTAGCAAGGCTTGGAACCTTGTTACCGGAGGTCTCTTGCTCCACAATAGGAATACCGATGGCATCGGTGAAATTGGCCATTAGGCAAAAATACCTTGAGGACGCTAGAAAGTCCTGGGCAGAGGAATCAACCTGTGCGATAGCAAGCCAGTCCTGGTTATCCATGGATGCGCATCGCACCAGGCAGCTTTTAGGCTTAACTCGAAGCGCTCTGCGTTGCACTGTCGGTGTGCTAACCGGCCACTGCCTCATAGGGCGGCACGCGCAACGGCTTTGCGTAGAGTTTAACGATTTTTGTCGGAGTTGTGGCTCTGAGGATGAGGAGGAAACCGTCCTCCATCTCATGTGCCAGTGCCCGGCTTTGGCAAGGAGAAGGTTGGCGGCACTTGGTGCACCCTTTCTCTCAAACCTGACGGAACTGCCCCCGGTCAATTTAAAGGCGATAGTCCGTTTTATCAAAGGAAGCAGATGGTTTCCTGATTTTAGTGAGTAGGAGAGGGTCACTAATTTAGTATGGTATCACAACGGGGCTCTCTTGTGCCTATGTGTGCCGGTCGTCAGGTCTGTGGGGATCGGCAGCCATTTCAACCTAACCTAACCTACCATAAGCTATCTGAGACATCGCTTAGCGTGGACACTTTTCAGTAACTTTCGTTATTAACCCATCGTTATTAGCCATTCATTTTTTTTCTCGCGGTTTATCACATAATAAAAATTTGATCTTTATGTTTGGATAATATGGAAGTGTTGCAACAATCTCTTAATGCACCGCAACGGCTACCACGCCCGTGAATGCCAGCGGCTCAACCTTTGCCTGTGTCCACTGCCCTACTTTTACAACCTGCTACTTCTGTGCAATGCACCAACTCGACCTTGCATCAAGAAACGCTGAATCAGATACCTTCGGCACCTACTTTGATTGCTGGTACGCCTCCTCTACAAGTCTTTGTGACTACGCTTACTTATGAGACCAGTACTGCTGCTGTCAAGAAATATATCCATCACAAACTTGGATTTGTACCAGCCCTTCTGGACTGCACTAAACTCACTCCTGACAACATCGCTGGAAGATTGATCAGCTCATTTAAAATAATAACCACCGCTGATAACAAGGAACTACTGGATGCCAATTTCTGGCCCCCGGTATAATTGCCAAAACCTTCATCAGAAGACCTCGTTCGAATTTTCAACGGAAAAGGAAAGCACCTGTTCCAACCTAAACTCAAAAAATTGTAAAATATCCTTATACTACCAAAACGTGCGTAGCTTGAGATCGAAGCTCCAATCTATATCCTTTAACTCTTCACTCGCCCTAGATAACATTATCTGCCTCACGGAAACTTGGGTTTCTAGCGATATTAATAGCAGTGAAGTTCTCCCTATGCACCAGGTATTTCGTGTTGATCGGAATTGTTCTATTGCCAACAAATCGCATGGCGGAGGTGTATTGATTGCTATACGCGAACCTCTTCATGGAGCACTCTGTCGTAATTTTCATCCTTCACCTCCTGTTGAATGCGTGATGGTCCGTACTTGTTTTCCTAATAACCTTCACTTAATAATTATCTCTCTCTATGTTCCTTGTAACAGTTCTTGTGCTGTGTACGAAAATTTTTTTACCAAGCTATCTTCTTACCTTCTTAAATTTTTTCCTTTTGACCTATTAATAATCTGTGGCGATTTCAATATGCCTTCTATTGATTGGAATCCGGTTTCAAATTGCATCCGGTCTAATGATCAGCTCTCCTTAGTACTTTCTTCTTTCCTTTCCCTCAACTCCCTTTCGCAGATTAACACTATACGTAACTTGAATGGTCGTATTCTTGACCTTATCCTAACTAATATTCCCTCTACTGATATATCTGTATCCCCCGTGTTCCATCCCTATGTTCTAGTAGACGCTCACCACCCTCCTCTTTCTCTTTATGTTCCATTGTCATGTTCCTCAGAGAAAGGAATCTCAGCAGCTCCTCGATACAATTTTCGTAAGGCTAATTACTCAGGAATGACATCGGAGTTTCAAAAAATTAACTGGTTTTCGTTTTTCCGTGGGCTAAATATTGATGATGCACTCTCCAAATTTTATTCCTTCCTCTATGACGTTATCTCTACCTATACCCCTACCTTCTACCCTCGTAAATCTACAGATCCTCCATGGTTAACCCAACGAGTTTTGAGGGCAATCCAACTAAAAAATGTTGCTCGGAAAAAGTTTCGAAGATCGAATTCTGCCTCTGATCTTGCCGTATTTCGGTCCCTGCGATCCTCCGCTAAAATCGAAATGAAGCAGGCAATGCAAGATTATTTTGCTAGTTGGAGTCTTCTATTTCTTCTTCCAATACTAAACCTTTTTGGTCTTACATTCGGTCCTTGAAGAAAAATTCTTCCATCCCTAACCAAGTAACTTTCAATGGCTCTACCTCCTCGTCTCCACAAGAAGTATGTGAGTTTTTCGCTAACTTTTTTTCTTCTTCCTTTAAAAGTTCTACCTCTCTTGTACATCCACTGATTTTTCCTTCCTCTCCTCCTTCTCTTTCTCTAATCCAAACTAATCCGATTGAAGTTGAGAATTTATTGCTCAGCTTTTATCGGAATTCCGGTGGTGGTTCTGATTGTATTCCTAATTTTTATGCGTGGTCTATGTCTACCTCATAGTGCGTCCCCCTCTCTATCCTTTTCAATGTAAGCCTATCATCCGGTATTTTTCCTTCCGCCTGGAAAATTTCTATTATTTACCCTATTTTCAAAACTGGCGATGTTTCCTCCGTCTTGAATTATAGTCCTATTTCTCTTCTCCCCTGTTTTAGCAAACTCCTTGAAAAAATTGTCTTCCCTAGAATGTATCCCATGATTCATCCTATTCTAGCTCCAGAACAGCATGGGTTCGTGAGTGGTAACTCTACTTTGACTAACATTATCCTCTTCTCAAACACAGTTGCTCTTGCCTTAGATCGTCAGGAACAAGTGGACGCAGTGTACACAGACTTTTCTAAAGCCTTTGATACTGTCGACCATAGTATATTACTCAGTAAAATTTCATAGTTCGGTTGTTTCGGGCCAATCCTTTCTTGGTTTTCATCCTACCTCAGTAACCGTAAGTGCAAAGTTACTATTAACAACCTTTCCTCTTCTCCTTTTCATCTCTCTTCTGGTGTTCCACAAGGGTCTATCATTGGTCCTTTGTTTTTCTTAATTTTTATTAATGACCTTCCTGCCACTATTGATTCCCCTTGTCTACTGTATGCTGACGATCTAAAATTGTTCCGAGTCATCAGGTCAACTGATGACTGTATTATTCTCCAGAATGATCTTTGTGCTCTTCTTAATTGGTGTAACCGCAATTCTTTGTCCTTAAATGTTAGCAAATGTAAACATATGACTTTTTCCCTCAAATCATCTCCTATTTCTTTTTCTTATTCTGTTTGCACTAACTATCTGTCGTCCGTTAATCAATTTAAGGACTTGGGTGTGACTTTTGACCCTAAATTAAAATTTAATTTCCATGTTGCTGAAGTCACCGCTAAAGCCTCCCGTGTCTCTGGATTGGTACTTCGCTCTGCCTCTAAATCGTTGACATCCGTACTTGTGTTCGTCTTTTTTTAATGTTAGTTCGTTGTGTCCTCGAATATGCTTGTCAAGTGTGGTCTCCACGTTTCCTATACCTTTCTGAGGCCATCGAGTGTGTGCAGCGTAGGTTCACACGCTCTTTATTTTTTAAATATAATATCCCTTACATCCCATATGTTTCCCGTTTGTCCTTCCTTCAAATTCCGACTTTGGAGTCACGGCGGCTGTTACTTGACGAGTGCTTCCTGTGCAAATCGCAGCGAGGTATAGTATCAAGCTTAACCGATATATTCCGACCTCGCAGCTCGTTACGGGGCTACAGGTCTCGGGAAGTCTTCACTGTTCCGTTCGCGCGTACAAATGTATACTTCTTTTCTCCTTTCGTCAGAATCCCTAGACGTTATAATGAATTGGGGCTTGGAACTCGGCCACAATCGTTCTTTACCTTTAAAAGATGTTTAAAAGTATTTATTCTAGACCTGAGCGTTGGGTCATTAGTTTATTGAATCATATTTTTCTTTTTGTATACATTAATCTTTATCTTTTTTAATCTTTATTTTTTTTATCTTTATCTTTTTTAATCTAAATTTTTTTTTCTTTTATCCATTTCTTATTTCATTGCCATAATTGAAATTTGTATTCTGTTGTGATGAATTTCGAATTAAATAAATAAATAAATAAATGTTTGTGCGTATTTCCTTGCCTTCTGCCAAAACCTTAGTTGTTGCTTCAATATATATCCCCTGCAACCTTCCTCTGTCGATTCATGAACAATTCCTGTTGGAACTCTCTTCTTACCTCAACAGTAATTTTCCCACCGCTTACGTTCTGCTATGTGGTGATTTTAATCTCCCTACGCTAGATTGGGATGTTGACTATTCGGTTATCATCTCGACTAGTAGTGTTTCTCTAATAACGTCTTCGTTTCTCTCATTTTGTTCCCTCTCTCAGCTCAACAATATACCAAATGCCAGCAACAGAATTCTGGATCTCGTTTTGTCCAATCTTCCAAAGTCATCACTTTCTTTAAGTGCTTCTCTCTTTCCTTATGTTCCTCCTGATTCTCATCACCCCCTTTTATTCTGGAAATTTCTAATATTCGTTCTATGAGGAATAAAATCCCATCCTTAATACGTTTCCACTTTCACAGGGCTGATTTCACCGGCATGGCGATTGAAATAAATAGATTTAACTGGTTTTCTTTTTTTCGTGGCCTTGACGTTGATGATGCTTTGTGCAAGTTGTATAATTTCCTATCTAACCATATTCCACTATTCACACCAACTAATCGTCCTAATAAACGGAATGATGCTCCATGGTTCAGCAGTGAAATTTCAGTCGCACTTGAAGCCAGAAATGCAGGTCGTTACTTATATAAAAGATCAGGTTCACCTGTTGACCTCCTTTTGTATAAGGATCTTCGCTTCAAAGCGAAAGAAGTTGTCAGACAGGCGATGCGCTCTTACATTGCTGGCGTTGAATCATCAATTAGAACCAATCACCCGAAATCCTTTTGGTCAATCATCCGTTCCTTGAAAAATTATCCTAGTATTCCCAATGGTATGCACTTGGGTGATACAGCTGCCTCCACTCCACAAGAAGTGTGTGAGCTTTTTGCTTCTTACTTTTCCTCTTTTTTCTCACAATAATCGTCTTCTAATTCCTTAAATCTTCCCTCCACATTCTCTCCTCACACTCATTTCGAACGAACCCTATTGAAATCGAACTTCTGTTGAACGATATCGATGCCAATACCGGTAGTGGTTCCGACGGTATTCCAAATATCCTGGCTAAATCTCTTTCATCATCTCTGTGCGTCCCTCTTTCTATCCTGTTCAACTTAAGTATATTTTCTTGCTCTTTTCCTTCTCGCTGGAAAATTGCCAACATCTTTCCTATACATAAAGCCGGTGATTGTACATGCATCTCAAACTACCGTCCCATTTCCCTTCTTCCTTGCTTTAGCAAGATCCTTGAAAAAGTGGTTTACAAGCGAGTCTACTCCTTTATCCAGCCTACTCTCGCTCATGAGCAGCATGGTTTTGTCAAAGGTAAATCCACTTTAACCAACTATCTTTCCTTCACACACACGGTCGCATCCGCTCTTGACCATCAAAAACAGGTTGATGTACTTTATACCGACTTTTCCAAAGCCTTTGACACCGTCAACCATAACCTCCATCGTCAAAAGCTAAGGTACGATGGCATTGCTGGTCCTCTTCTTTCCTGGTTTCTCTAACATCCTCGACCGTACCTGTATTATAACTGTTAATTCCTCCTCTTCAATTCCTTTTTATCCTGCATCAGGTGTTCCGCAAGGGTCTATCCTTGGTCCTCTTCTCTTTCTTTTGTTCATAAACGATCTCCCTCCTTTAATCCATTCTTCTTGTCTTTTGTATGCCGACGATTTCAAGATGTTCCGAGTGATTGAGTCACAAGATGACTGTATGGTTTTACAAAACGATCTCAACAGCCTACAGACTTGGTGCGCTTCCAATGCTCTTACTTTGATAATCGCGAAATGTCACAAAATGTCTTTCTCTTTGAAAATTTCACCTTTGATGTTCTCCTACTCTGTTTGTGGCTATCCTAAGTTTTAGAGATCTTGGCGTAATGTTTGATCCTAAGCTCAAATTTTATCAGCATATTTCTTATATTACTGCCAGGGCCTCTAAATTATCCGGTTTTATTATTAGATCCTCTAAAGCTTTCGTTAATATTTCCACCTGTGTACACCTTTTCCTCTCCTTTGTACGTAGTATCCTTGAATATTGCTGTCAAGTTTGGTGTCCTCGTTTTGTCTATTTAAATACTGCGTTGGAGTCGGTTCAACGCAGATTTACTCGCACCCTTGTTTATAAATTTCAGCTTCTTTACCGTCCTTATAGTGATCGTCTGTCGTTCCTTCATCTCCCTTCCCTCGAATCACGGAGACTTTTCTTGGATAAGTGCCTACTCTTCAAATTGTTTCATAGGTTGGTAGATTCCGACATCAGTAGCCATGTTTTTGTTCGTATTGCAGTGCATTGCACCCGCTCTTCGTTTGAGTTTAGTGTGCCATTTGCGCGCAATGATATCTTTTTTTATTCTCCGCTGTTACGAT
>OZ022264.1:183920720-183953601 GCA_963978885.1 Nemotelus pantherinus | reverse complement strand
AAACCTAAAAAAATCATTTTATCAAAAAAGATTTTAAATATCATCAAGCAGAACTCCTTCACAGGAAATATAGGAACTATCTCAACTAAACTTAAAGAGATTGTCATGGAAAATCAAATTAATAATCCAACTTTAAAACATACAACTAAGAGCTGGTGGAGCCCAGAATTGAGAAATTTCTGGATTATAAAAAAAACACTGCTGTGTCTCTATAAGGCTTCCAAGAGAATGGAGGATTTTTATGGCTATCTGAGAGCAAAACAGTTGTGGGATACTAAAGTGAGAGAAAGTAGAAGAAATGGATGGGTTAATAGAATCACAAAAATAGCGACTAAAGGCAACATTAAAGAATTCTGGACCTTTGCCAGAAATAATAAAAAAATTGGCTCCAGTGTTCCTTCCTTCTGGAATCCAGAAAATAACACTGCATATTTAAATCTAATTAAAAGTAAAAGTAATAATAGTACTTTCAACCTGGAAGTAATGCCTATTCCCATTAATAAAATTGAGTTTACATTCAATGAATTAAAAAATACCATTTTTGCGCATAGAAAAAAATCAGCGCCAGGTCCAGATATGATTACATATGACATGTTAAATGTTATGAATGATCGAAGTTTAGAATCAGTACGAATGGCTTTAAACAATCTGGTAAATTCCTTCCCTATTAGTCCAGAAATTTTAAGAATAAAAATAGTGCCTATCTTGAAACCTGAAAAAAACCCGGCGGAGCTAGGGAGCTTCAGACCTATTTCACTACTCAATGTTTTTGTTAAAGTAGTTAACAGAATTTTAAAAGATAGAATAATTGAAAAATGCAAAATTCTTGATAAACTCCCGAGAAATTCTTTTGCTTATACTAAAAATAAATCGGTCAGTATGTGTCTTAATACGATAGATCAGTGGTTGTGTCAGGCTAAAAAAGATAAAAAATATTCGATGTGCATGGTGCTAGATATTTCAAATGCATATGAAAGCGTTGATATAGTCATTTTAAAAAGAAAATTGGAACAGTATAATATTCCGAGAGAATATATTTTTTGGATTGTATATTTTTTGAGTCAGAGAAGTATGCTACTGGGTTCAGAGAATATTAAGGTCAGCAATGGGATTCCGCAGGGGGATGTGCTGAGCCCGCTACTATTTAACATATACACGGCGGATTTTCATAAGAATATAGGTCACTCAACTAGGATGGCTCAATATGCGGACGATTTTGTAATCTTGACATCACATTCTGGTAAATCTAAGTGTTTTGATATACTTCAAGAGGAATGCTCTAAATTCGCTAATACAGCAAAAAAATTTCTACTACCCCTCAATCCGGATAAGTGTAAAGGAATCATTTTATGCAGAAACCAGGTTTTCCCGAATAAAATCCAGATTGATAGCAAAAACATTCCTTGGGTTAGTAGCATCAAATTCCTTGGCAAAATCATTAAATATAATCATTCTGACATGGATTTCCAAAAAGATAAATTAGCTAGCATCACGCCTGAAATAAATGCTGTTAAAAGAGTCACGGGAGCTAAAAGTGGTCTGCCTCCTGATAAAGGTTTAGTTTTGTACAAATCATTTGTAAGATCAAAACTGGAAAGTCATGTGTCAACATATGTTAAAGCCCCAAACTATTTAATTCACAGTTTTGATAGCCTTAAGGCAAAAGTTCTTAAAATATGTCTGGGGTTGGCAAATCAAACGCCAAATATAATCACTTTTGATATAGCAAATGAACTCCTGACGTTTTTTAGAGCTAACCAAATGCTAGCCAAGGAAATTATGAAAATTAAAATGTCAAACAATGAGCAATTTAGAGAATGTGCGAGAGGAGTAAATGGATCAAACTATGCAATGTTCTATAACAAATACAAGAATATTATAGACAGGGTAGTTGTAACAGTACCAGTGGAAAAACCTTTCAATCTGTCGGTAGTTGGAAAGAATATTGGTATTTTTAGGGACGTGAGACACATGGAACAGTCTGAAATAATACAAAAATATGATCGACTAATACTGGATGAACGTAGAGAAAATCATAGCGTATTCTTCTCGGATGGGGCAAAATCCTGCCTAGGTGTGGGCTGTGCGATTAGAAATTTTAATGGTGACATTTCGGAAATTTACTCTCTAAATGCTCAGATGACGATAATAAATGCGGAGTTGGAAGGTATTTTCTTAGCTTTGTCTGCTGGCATTAACATACAACAACAAAAGATAACGGTATTCACGGATTCTAATATAGCCTGTAGCGAATTAGTCAATAACCCAAATAATAAAGCAGTGATCAATAAAATTTATAGTCTCTGTGCATCTTTTATTCTTTCAAGGTTCAAAGTAGTGTGGATCCCGGGTCACAAAAATATTAAAGAAATGTGTCAGGTAGACTCAGATGCCAGAGAAGGGACGTATAATGGAGTAATGGTTGAAACATATTATGAATCAGATGAGACAATCTTAGATATACACTCGAAAATAAATGAGGAATGGAGAGAGTTTCGCAGAGGGGAAATGTCCAAAATAAAACAAAGTTCATGGAATAAGGCTTGTTTAAGTGGAAAAAACCAATTATGGTTTAAGAAATTTAATTTCAAGAGCAATACAATTAAACAAATAAATAGACTCTTTACCAATAAATGTTATAATAGGAAGCGCCTATTTTCTATGAAAGTAGTGGATAACCCGTTTTGCAATTTCTGTAATACCTTGGATGATTTGGATCATCAAATTTTTATTTGTCGGGAACATATTAATATTAGAAAAAAATTCCAAATTTTCATGCATTATAGATCAGTTGACTCGATTTTGGTCACACATAATAAAGAACACATCACTGAACTAGCTAGTTTTTTAGACTTAGCCAAACTAGATATATAAGTAATTAAGGAATCATCTATTAATATTATTAAAATAGTAACTAACAATAGTAACTAAAAAAATAACAATAATATTATAAAAGTTACTTATTCATGTTTATGTTTATGTTTGTGTTTTTTATGTAAATTATATAATATGAAAATAGTTACATTACCAATGCCTTATATTGAGCCAGTAACCTAAAGACTTGATAACAAATGGTTTTTTTTGTTTTTTTTTCTCTCCCTTCTAGGAATACTATTATCGTTACATCGTACAAATGTTCATCGTAGAAGCAGATATTGTAATTACTTAAGAAATAATAAGTACTTAGTTACAGTATAGATATTAAAAAAAAAAAAAAATATTTTAATTATTTGTGTGTTTTTATATTTATGAGAGTTATAAATATTGTAAATAGGAATTAGTTCTTCCTATCATAATTTGAATCTGTTAAGTAATAAGGTCAAACCTACACTATGGTGGTATCGCAACTCGATGGCTGATACGAATCGTCATAAGCCAACATAATCCTTGTCAAAAGGGATCTAGTAATTAAAAAAAAAAAAATGTTGCAAGTTTTGAAAGTGAAAATCGTGACGCGAAAGTTTGTCGGCGAAATATTTTGCACAAAACCGTTTCGAGTGTCGTGTAGAATGAAGTGTGTAGTGAAAAATTGTGTTTCAGCGTGGGAAAAGGGAGCTGAAAACGTTGGCTTCCACTGGTGAGTATTTATTTTGTAAGTTCAGTTGCCGCGGACGTTAAAGAACGGTGAAATTAGGAAGTGAAAGTGCGAAAAATTGAAATCTTACTTTGTTTCGTGTTCTGTGTGTAAATCAAAACACAACAAGCGTCATGATGCTCGTGATATCGGTTCAACAATCGATTGCTACCGTTCGCCACAGTATTTTGATGTGATAGATTTATTGATAGTTTTCGTTAAAATAAGTCGGTAAATACAAAGAATTATTTTTCATTGATAACAAATGTGCGTTCCAATTTCGAATTTTATTCCAATGTGGTTAAGAAGTAACATTTTTATTTATAAACTCGTGCCTAATGTTGTCATAAGTGCGTCAAGTGATTTTCAAATGGCTGTCGGTGCGTTTAAATTTGGCGATTTTCCGTTTAGAATGCAAAATTGTGCTTTTCGTTTTGTCGTCTATTATTCCGCATCGAAAAATAGTAAAATTTCATTTAGTTTTCTTATAAAAGTGTTGAAAATTTATTCGCGGCATGATATGAGAACATATCATGTTCGAAGATATTCAGTGGCGCGCGAGTTGCAAATTTCATCGTTTCGAAAATAGTTTTTGATTTTTAAAAACGGGGCGGGATTTTAAAAGTAATCAAATTTATTTTAAGTATTGAACTATTTCAATGTGCAATTCATAATTTCTCATCATTCCAGTTTCTCAACAATAAGAAACCATAGAAACCATACCTTTGCTGGCTTTTCTGGAATGTCTGACGGAATGCTGTGACGATGGGCAGGTCCTGATGTAGTTTGATTTCGAAGCTAAGAAGACTATGGTGAAATTTTTATTATTAAATTCGGATGGGCATTTCAGTGAACTAGTGAAAAAGTGTCAATCGGTATGATAATTTCATTTCCATAAAACGATGATTATTTAGAATATTATATTTTAAGGTCATAGTCGCTGGTGGTACAATGAGGCCAACCACTCTTCAAATCATGTCAAGATAGCGTCAAACAATACTTTTACGATCAGGTTGTACCTACTGATGCCGTTCTCCCTTTAGCGGGTTGTCGAGCTCCAACTGGCAAAAAACTCCATTTCAACTACGCAGACCGAAATAACCCGGACATGGTTCGTCAAAAATCCTCAGAAAATTACGTGAAACTAAACAAATCTGTAGTTGTAGATACTTGAACTAGGAATGACCCTTCAAAACATTTGCAATGTAGTGCCGGCAGGATTATACGACAATTTGGATATTGTCTATAAACTTTTGAGCGAAAAGCCAATATTGTTAAATTATAGTTTGAAATTATAGTTTGAAATTGAAATTATAGCCAATATTGAGAAGAAGAAAGATGTATTCCGGGATCCTCGTGCGGCCGAACAACAAGTCGAAAGGATATTAGCTGAATATGCAAAAGCGATTGCAGATGATCGTCGACTGGGCGCAATATTATTTAGCGTTGTCAGAGGAAGTTAAGCGAAGGGCTGAATTTTGCCGATGATTTGGGAAGTTGTGTTATTGTTGCCGGCATGCCATACCCGAATAAAAATAGCCCTGAGTTACAGGGAAAAATGAAATATTTGCAAAATACAATTAGTTCTAGTGCTGGATCTGAGTTCTACGAGAATTAATGTATGAAGGCTGTGAATCAGTGCATAGGCTGGATATTTTTTTAATGAAGTCTATGAATCTCAAATATTTTTCTTTTCAAGTCGGTCTGTTCGTCATATCAACGACTATGCAACCGTTTTGCTCGTTGACGAACGGTATAGCAGCGGGCATATTCGCAACAAACTACCACAATTGATATCTCATTTCCTGTTAGAACGTTTTTTAAAGAAAAAAATTAATAATCTGCTTGTATGTAAAAATAATTTATGTAAACTGTATTTGTATTATGTTTCTGCATAGTTCAAATATCTCATATTATGAACATTGAATTGAGAAATATAGCTTTAGTAAAGAAGAATATTGTGCCATTACTGAAAATGATAAACTATATTTTATTAAATAGAGGGTCATGGACATAAAAAGCATGAAATAATAGGCTGGGAAGTTAGTTTTAATGGAGAATTCGAATTATTATTGCAAGGATCAGTAGTAATGGTGCTCTACTTAATTCGCCTACGTGGTTCATCCATTTCTTTGAGCAAAGCTTGAGGATGTAGTTGAAATCTTGCAGCTAGCTACAATGCCGATCGGGATATCCACCTTCTTCATCGTTATATCAAGTGCCTTACATTAGGTGATGATTTAAAATGACTGGAAGGTTTTTCTTTTTTCTATATCAATATTTTCAACTTTCTATACACAAAATATAAACAAAAATACATAAATATACATACAAAAATATATATTCATATATATATATATATATATATATATATATATATATATATATATATATATATATATATATATATATATATAATAATATATATATATATATATATATATATATATATAAATATATAATATATATAAATATATATATATATATATATATATATACAGTAAACCCTCGTTTATCCGTCCCTCGTTTAACCGTTCCTCGGTTTAACCGCTCCCTTTGTTTTTTAAAACTATGTATGTATCTCCTTCAATCATCCGACTGATGAACGGATAAACGAGGGAGAATGTCGTGCACATTGCATTCTATTGTGAAATTCATTCGTCATATACGTTGTATACATATATCGAGACGTTTAGTAGAGTTTTCTGCGATTTTATCAAAAGTTTTCTATTGGGCAATTCATTCGTCGTCATATTCGTTCGTGCATTTAAATTCTTTTTCTTCCACTGTTTTGTAACGGCTGAATAATGTCTAAGAATATCAATAACTTGAAAAGAAAACGAACGGTTTTGTCCATTGGCTCTAAGAACGAAATTTTGGATAGGATTGATAAAGGTGTTCCTGTTAGTGTTGTAGCACAGGACTTTAATATCGGTAAAAGTACGGTTCGGGACTTAATAAAAAAGAAAAGTCAAATTCGCGCTGCCCAAATGCATAGTTCGTTCTCTAAAAAAACTCTTCGAACATCGAAAAACATCGATATAGAGGATGCTGTGTTAAAATGGTATAAGCAGCAAAGATCCTCTGGCATCCCAATTCGTGGTCCTGAGCCTAAAAGTGCTGCATTAAGATTCGCGGAACGGTTTGGGTGTTCCGATTTTAAAGCCAGTGAAGGGTGGTTGTGGCGGTTCCGGAAAAGGCACAACATCAGAAACGTTCGTATTCAAGGTGAGGCGATGAGCGCTGATGTAGGAAGTATCGAGCCATTTCGCGAAAAGCTAAAATCCATTATGTCATCTACCGGGCTTAACAAGAGTCAGTTGTATAACGCTGATGAAACTGGTTTATTTTTTAAGTCTTTGCCACAAAATACACAAGCGTCTAAGGAAGAAAGCCACGTTCCAGGTCGCAAAGCGTGTAAAGAGAGGCTGTCGGCATTGGTATGTTCTAATAGTGACGGTAGCCATCGTGTAAAGCCAGTAATTGTGGGTAAATCGAAGCGGCCTCGAGCTTTGAAAAATTGCATGGATGACTTGCCCTTAATTTATTACAATTCAACCAAGGCTTGGTTTACACAATCGATATTCAAAGATTGGTTCCAGCGACATTTCGTCCCGGAAGTGCGAAGCTTTCAAGAAAATCGAAAGATTGAAAGAAAAGATATTAAAGCGTTATTAGTCTTGGATAATGCCCCGGCTCATCCGGCAGAAGATGAACTTTGTAGCGAAGACGGACAGATTCGATGCATTTTCCTACCACCCAATACGACGTCAGTTTTGCAACCGATGGATCAAGGAATTATCGAGGCTACCAAAAGGTTGTACAGAAAAAAGATGCTAGCAGAAGTCCTCGTATATTTTCAAGATGACGACGAAGAAGTTGATAAAAGGGGTATGTTAATTAGTGTTGATATATTTTTATGTTAAATTCTATATTTTGACGTAAGGAGAACGAACGCTAAAAAATTTAAAAAATTACACAATCAAATCCGCCATTTTCAATTGGGACAGAGCATGGAAAGATGTCAAGGAAACCACTCTCATTCATGGTTGGAATATGCTTTTAAAAGATGACAGCGACGACGACTACAATGAAAATCATGAAGGCTTGACTGCAGTCGATTTTGATGAAATGTTAACGTCAGCTGGTGAAAACGGGGTAACTATAGACGACATCGAGGAATGGTTGGAGGCGGATATGCAGGATCCCGGCTATCACTTTTTGAGTGAAGATGATATCGTGCAGCATATCTCAAAAGGCCAAGAGGACGTTTCAGAGGATGACGATTTGTTTGAAGAGACAGAAACTGAAGAAAAAATTAAACTAAAGGACGCACGCGATTCATTAGATTTACTTATTAAGTTCATTGATTCATCAGATGGCAAAAACTACAACCAATTTTATCATTCCGTAATATTGTTTAGAGAGGAAGTAATTAAAGAACAGCAGGAACGCATCAGTCAAACCAAAATTACGTCTTTCTTTCAAAAATGATTTACAATGCACATTTTCATTCGAACTATCACACGTACTGATTGCAGTTTTTGTCATTTTGTTGTTAAATAAAGTCCTACGAATATGCTTGGAAAAAATATGTATCTACATATTTATATGTATGTATGTGCAATATAGATATGTACATATTATTCTGTAATTACTAGTGATTTTATTTCTGAAAAATTGGCTCCCTCGATCAACCGTTTTTTCGGTTTATCCGCGCCTTGCCTGGAACCAATTAGCACGGATAAACGAGGGTCTACTGTATATATATATATATATATATAAATATATAATATATATAAATATATATATATATATATAGATATATATATATATATATATATATATATATATATAGATATATATATATATATATATATATATATATATATATATATATATATATATATATATATATATATATATATATATATATATATATATATATATATATATATATATATATATATATATATATATATATATATATATATATATATATATATATATATATATATATATATATATATATATATATATATATATATATATATATATATATATATATATATATATATATATATATATATATATATATATATATATATATATATATATATATATATATATATATATATATATATATATATATATATATATATATATATATATATATATATATATATATATATATATATATATATATATATATATATATATATATATATATATATATATATATATATATATATATATATATATATATATATATATATATATATATATATATATGGATGTATATTGTACATATATATATTAATGTATATACATATGACCTTTTGCTGTTCCACTTTTTATCATTGCCCCCATTTTCGAAAATAGAATATAGTGCGCCACTGGTTGACTGCACTAATACTTTTAAAGAAAATTTTTATCTGGCTTCAGAGATAGACTCAATGTCATCTCTACTATATTAGTACTCTGAGATTGGCATAAAAATTGTAAACACATTGTAGACCGGCAATGAACATCTACCTGGTATACGGATTTAATTTTCGTACACTGAGGCAATAAAAAATGGGTAACGAAAAAAAGGCATTTTTCAGCGCGTCAATAGAATAGCCCAGGTGGCAAAAACAGCCGAAAAGAATAAAATAAAAACAAAATTTGCTATTCTTAATAATGGGCGTGTCCCCCTTTCACTTTTTTTACTTAAAAACTTCTATTTTTTAAACTTTTGTATAGAGTTTGCAGGTACTTTATTGGAATTTGTTTCCACTCCTCTTGAATGGCGGCTATCAGCTCTTCCCGGTGGTCAAATTGTCTTTCGCCTATGTAAACTTTCCGACTTAAGTATCCCCATACGTCTTCAATAATATTCAAGTCGGGTGACATCGCAGGCCAGTCTAAAACGTTTAAATTTACGGACTCGAACCAATTTTCCACTATACGCGCGGTGTGAATTGGGGCATTATCCTGCTGAAGAATGGTATCCTGGATTTCCAAAACCTCGCGACATCTTACTGCTTCGCTTTTCATTGATTCTAGGTAATTGCAGCATTCTGACGACCGGAAAAAAAAACCAAAACCACGACCCCAATGAAGAAAATTCCTCCCCAGACCATGACTGATCCAACCGCTGCGTTACGTCAAGACAATACCAATTCTTCCTTTCGTAAATCGTGAAAATAATATGAAAAGCCATCGGGTCCGTCAAACTTAAACTTTTTTTCGTCGCTAAATATGACTTTTTGCCATTTTCTAGTCCAAATCATATGCTTCTTTGCGAATGCCAGGCGCGCTACCTTACGACGCTTATATGTTCGGAGATCCTTCATTAATTCGACGAACCGTTCAAACACTTGCTGTAACTCCAATTTTTGCACGGATTTTGCTCACAGAGTCCTTCGAATTAGATGCTTCCCTCAAAATTCTTGGCCGTTCTTGCTCTGTTGCCACTTTATTAACACGTCTCACATAATTTTTACCATAATTATCCTCCTTTAAAAAGTTTCCCACTACTTTATTACTTCTGTTAATTCGCCTGGCAATTTCATTGTTATTTAAGTTTTCTCCCTTTAAAACCGAGATGGTAGTTTTTTCTTCGCCACTCAATGATTTTCCGCGTCCCATTTTGCACAGCAACACGTTGATCTCTCTCAAAAAATGAGTTTTAAAATAGAAACAGTCCGCAAATTCAAGAACTGAAATAAATACTAACCGGAGATTGATACACTCGACACACAGTACAGACAAATACTAAGTGGGCTATTCTATAGACGCGCTGAAAAATTCATTTTTTTCGTTACTCATTTTTCAAATCCCAATACCAGAGATGTTCATTACGGTCTACAATGTGTTCACGATTTTTATGCCAATATTCTCGGAAAAAAGTGGGCTATTCAAGTGATAAAGAGTGTATATATATATATATATATATATATATATATATATATATATATATATAAATATATATATATATATATATATATATATATATATATATATATATATATATATATATAAATATATATATATATATATATATATATATATATAAATATATATATATATATATATATATATATATATATATATATATATATATATATATATATATATATATATATATATAAATATAAATATATATATATATATATATATATATATATATATATATATATATATATATAAATATATATATATATATATCTATATATATATATATATATATATATATATATATATATATATATATATATATATATATATATATATATATATATATATATATATATATATATATATATATATATATATATATATATATATATATATATATATATATATAAATAGTTTTAGTAAAAAAATCTCAGGAAATCGCGCCATCCGATTGAACTGAGATTTTCAGAATACTTTTGTGTATATGCAGAATAGTGCCAGGTTTCACAAAAAGTTGATAATATTTAACCCTTTGGCGCCGGCGGCCATTTTAGTGACATTTTAAATATACTTATTTTTCTGTCAAAAAATAACTTTTGCTAAAATAACGGCTATGTCATGAATTCTGAACGTGTTTTATACGTGAATATGATAATATTTTTGAAATTTTTAACCCTATGTGTGCGCTAGGCGCCTAAAATGAGATTGGGAAAATTTGAAAATGTTTGAATTGCGATAACTTTTTATTAGATCATCAGATCAATATGAAACTTACAGGACATATTAATGTTGTTAAGTTGCGCATTTGCGCATTTGCATAGTTTTTGATGAACGTGCTGGCAACCCTGTAGCTACGGCAGACACTGAAAGTGAAAACATTCAAACCAACGAATCTCCTAAAAAATGCCCGTTTCTCACAATGAAAACCATCTTGTATACAAATCTTATGCTTTGTCTACATAGTCAAAGTAAAACTTTGGAAATTTCTTGCCTTTCAACCCTTTGCCAACTTACCTATATTTTTTAGCATCAAAAACTTCTGTTCACGCGAACTCACGAACCAATAATCAGATGCAGTTGAAATTCACAGAATACATTGGACTTACTTAAGTAGGACCAGGTCTGATACAAGCGATTTTGAGTTGTGGGCAACACTGTGCCAGTGGTGTTATCTTGAAAAATTACAAAGATAAAAACTGCTTTTTGCCCTATGAATTCTGATCCAGTTACCAGATTTTCATAAAATTGACACAGTGTTTGATAGAAATTTGGTTGAAAAATTCGATTGTTGCTGCCAGCTATGGTAATTTTTGTGTCTTTGGGTTTGAAAATTCGCTCAGGAATAGAGCTTTTTGCCCTATAACTTCCAGTGCAGTAATGATATCAATACGAATTTCATACAATTAATGGAACCTATTATAGACATTATTTAAGCCGAATCTAGTTGAAAAGCCACCATAGGGTTGCCGGCTATTGTTGGTTTTGTGTTTAATTGCAATATCTTTATTAAGCGATTTTATCGTAAAATTTTCAAATGCTAATGGTATTGTAGTGACAATAAACAGCAAATATTATAATTTCGATGATTTGAAAAATTTTGCGGCTGGTAATCCTAAATTTCTTTACACTCCTATAACTTTGAACGCAGTCATCGGATCAAGATATAATTCGCAGGGTAGGTTAATTCAATGCCTTCTATATGTACGGGCCGTAATGCAGAATGATGACGTCAGAGCATCCGACCAAATGTCGCGAAAAACACACGTAGTCTTATGGGACGTCCGCGGGAAAATGTTAATTGTACGGGTTATGCTAAAGTGAGTTTAATGAAAACTAAGTGGTAACATGCAAAACAGTGCTAGTGAACAGCTTAAACACATATTAATGCGGTGCGTGCGGCATAATTAGAAAAATTCGCGACGAAATGTTTATCAGGTGTTGTTAGGTTATGTGATGTTCCGTGTCGATTTACTATCGCGATACAATTGGTCGATACAAAATGAAAGTTATGGCTAAATATTATTATTATAACGCGTCCACGCACAAAAAACTAACGTTTTATTCGTATTTTAGCTAAAAAACCGCATGTGAAATCTCGGTGTGTGTCGGCACTGCCTCGTGGAAATGTAAAATGGTTTGACGCCATGACGTCACATCGACAACGATTACGTAGCCTGACGGCCCGTACTTCTAGAAGGCATTGGTTAATTTCAACGTGAAGCAGATCTGATGCATTTTTAAATTTAAATTTTTGCATGCATATTTTAAATTTAAATTTTTGTTAAAATAAATGTTTGGGAATGAAAACTTATTGTGTTTAAGCTCGTCTATGATAAAGAATTGGAAATTTTGAGCCGTGTGTGGATGCAGAGTGCCTAAAAGTAGGCAAGGATTTTTTTTCAAATTTGGATTTGTCATTACTTGTAAGAAAAATAATGGATCATCGTGAAAATTACAGAGCGTGTTGATGTTAACCAAAATTTTACACATAACGATTTAGAAGATATAGCGGGCAACCTTGTAGCTGGGGCAGGCTACTGAAAAAAAATCCTTCAAATCATTGACCTTCCTGAAAATTTTTTGATTTTCGACAAAAAAATCAAATCTTTGATAAATTTTATCTTATGTCCTTCATTTCAAATTGAAACTTTTAAAATTCTGATTTGCACAAGAACGGCAGCCCATCACCAAATAACCTTTATTTTCAGCTTTTCAAGTTCTGTTCACGAGAACTGATGACCGGATCATCCGATCATTATGAAATTTACAGGACATGTTGGTATTAACTAGGACCAGGTCTGGTAGAAGTGATTTTGAAATGCGGGAAACCCTGTGGCAGTGGTACCATCTTGAAAAATCACTGAGAAAAAAAAACGGTTTTTGGCCTATAACTTCCGGTTCAGCCATCACATTTAAATAAAATTCGCACAATATTTGGATCTTACTTTAGTTAACAACTGGGGAAAATTTGCCTGAGAAATTAGAATAGAGTTGCCAGCTATGGTGATTTTTGTCTCCGAAATCTTGCAAACTTGCTCAGCAAAATAAAGCTTTTTTCCCTATAACTTCTGTTCCAGTCATGAAATCAAAACGAAGTTCATGCAGTAAATGGACCTTAATGTGAAGTAAATGTCGTAGGAATTTCATACTAAAATCATGAAAGTACTGCCAGCTATGGCTATTTTCGTAATTTTGTGGAATTTCTTTATTGAGCGATTATGTCATTAGATTTGCAAATGGGAATGATCCTGCAATGAAAATTAACAACAAATATTAACGCTTTAAAAATATGAAAAGTTTTGAGGGTTATAACGCTAAAATTCTTTTCACCCGTATTACTTCCAGCGTACTGATTCAATCGGAACGAAATTTACTGGTTGGGTTTAACTTAACGTGAAGCAGATTTGGCATATATTTCGCTTTGCTGCTGACACAGGGTAACCAGAATTAGCCATTTTCATAAATATTGCACCAACAGATGCTTCAAATTACATACTCATATGCAAAGCATTTGCAATAAAAATAAGAAACCAATTTTTAAATTTTCCGAGTTTTGAAAATTTTTCGAATGGCAGTTTCAAATAACGTTTAATCGTTGAAACTTTCCATGAAATCTTGCGATGAGAACAAAATTCAAAGGATACGTTGATTTAAGAATGAGCTTGTTATGGTAAACTTATTGCTGCTTCGTTGGGAAAGTGTTGCCAGCACTGAACATTTTCATCATTTGTGTTATAGTTGAGTTTTGTTGCTTCGGATAAGGAATGGTTGATTTGATTCTACAAAAAAGTGTATAACGTCTTTCCACATGTTTTTGCCACTCAAAGACAATTTCTTCGAAAATTAGTTTTCTAGCGGTTCTGATGCGCTAAACTTGTTTTATTATTGCTATTACTTGTTATACTTTGTTCTTCAAACATACATTAAGGAATTTCAGTTCGTTAGTAACGGCGTGGTCGAAATTTGAAAAGAAGAGTTTAAGTTATAGCCGAATTTTGTTTGCTTCATAGTGGATGAAATAGATTCGATACTGTTTTGTACGGATAAATCAACTACTGGTGGTCATTAACTTGGTAAAGTTTTTCTTACGCGGTAGCAAATTGAATAGCGTTATACTGGTGTATTCTGTCTCCTCTTCTCGCTTCAGAACTACGGCGGCGTGGCAGATTTTCGGTGTCGAAGCGAGTGGCGCCCGAACCACCCCTTTCTCTGCGTGAGCAAAAGCCGACCAAAAACTGCCGCCTTTACGTCCCAGTCGGGGACGCAGGGTTTTTGAGACGAAATTTCAGATATAACGGTAATAAATTGGCGCCCAACGTGGCGCTATATTTACGGTTCTAACAGCATAACGGGTAGTAACGGTGCGTGCGAAAAATTCAAGTAGCCAAGTCCCAAATTGTGGGAAAGCGGTTAGACTTTAAAATTTGCGGTGGAAGAAGTCTTAAATGGAACACGTAGAAGTGTCCTGTCCGAAATAGTTTTTCTTTGAAATATGTAATGTTTTTTTTTCTTTGAGATATGTTTGAAGTCAGTAATCTTAACGGAATCTATTGGCATCTATACATACTATAGAAATCTATATATTTTTATTTTATTTTTGAAATTTATTTGAATTCTGGGTTGTTTGTGTGTTAGGTGGACTGAGAGTGAGTGGTTTTTAGTGAATCAATTTTGTGTGTGAAAAAAATTTGAATCGTGGAGTGCGTGAATTATATGTACTAGCTAGTAAGAGGCCGTTTCTTTCAGCTTTAGTTAATAAGTTCCTGTGCTAAATTTTGGTGCGTCGAATCGCCGGGGCGTGTTTTTAGGGGAATAGTTGGTTTTGAGCAAAGTTAATCTAGGCTTTCGTTTTTTTGGATCTTCTACTGAGAGGTGCATCTGCCTACCTGCGATTAGTTAAAGTTTTCTTCCCATTTGTGATTAGGAAGTCACCAGTTCAACGATGAAGATCTTAGTGGACCAGCTAAGCGAAGATGAGTTCACTTATGAGCTTGCAATCAGTGGTTTTGCTGCGGATTTAGTGGATATCATGCGGAAGACCCTGAGGGCGACGTTAAAAGTGGAGGCAGCATTGGACACGCCTTACGTTGAAACAGAATAACCATTCGAATACTCGACTGATCATACGGAGCTTACGGCAAAAGCAGTTGAGATTGAGGAACTTATAGCAAGGGCGTCAGGGAACAGGACGGCCTCTGATTACATCAAGGCAGAGATCAAGATCGAATTCGGATTTCGGCGGTTAATAAAATTACAAGCAGTTACCAACGAACAGAAGGAGGAAGCGAGGGCACTCCGTAACAGATTCATTCTAGGAACGGGTTCACTGGAAGAAAAAGTTGAGGGATCGAGTGACTATGAAGAAAAACAGCTTATCGAGGACCAAGCAGTAACAATTTCTCCACCAGCAAGGGTCACAAGTCTAGCGGAAGTTGCCAAGGGGGGGCTCAAGTTTAGCGCGGATTCGTCAGGATCTGTAAATGCATTTCTTGAATGCGTGGAGGAATTACCTCAGTTAAGAGAGCTGACCAAGCCGGAAATTTTCAGGGTGGCCATAGATCTCTTCGATTCACGGGCCTTAATTTGGTTTAGGGCCAACCGCAACCTTGTTGAGAGCTGGGACGCATTGGTAGAAGAGCTGAGGGCAGAACTCTTGTCCTCGGACTATGAAGATTGCCTCTGGGAGGAAATCCGAAGACGGACTCATGGAGTCAATGGGGGGTTTACGTGGCGATAATAGAGCGCCTTTTTAGCAGGCTAAAGAGGAGGTACTCCGAGGAAGAAAAGCTTTGGACCTTGAGAAGGAATATCGCGCCCTTCTATCAACAGCAGCTATGTCTGACGCCGGTCACGTCGATATCCGAATTGGTCAGAATGGGATGCACTTTAGATGCTACGAGGGCTTCACTGGCGGCGTTCGTACCCCCGAATGCACGATCGAGAAGGTGTTTAGAGCCAGATTTGGCATATGTGAGTGCGGAGACTCTAGCGCAGGTGGCGATTATGTTCGGTAGCCGTCGTGTACGATGTTGGAACTGCAGGAAAGAAGGTCATGTGTCAAGAGAGTGCTCCGATCCCAGGCGATGTTTTGGCTGCGGTCGTCAGGGGGTCATGCGCGGTTCATGCTCATCATGCCAAATGAGAGCTTGTGGTCCGGAAAATCGTGCTCGACAAGTTACGCAGGGATCGGGAAACGATCGTCGCGCTCGTTAAGCGGCCGAGCGAACACGATATCAAGGCCGGAACGGAAGAGTCATCAGCCAAACATAGACTATGTGTTGGTGGAGGATAACCCCGACGGTCGACCGCACTTACAAGTGGAGATCGCAGGTACGATTTTGGAAGCATTATTAGATTCAGGGACGAGTCGTACGATTCTGGGGCGGAAAGAGTGGTCCCGTTTGGCAGTTAGAGGTTTGGCTTTGAGACGGGGCAGAATCGAAAAAGTACGGCTCGCGAACGGCGTGACGTATGCGGTAGATGGAGTGGTTGGTCTGGAGTTTGCTTTGAATGGACGCAAGTATACTCTTGAAACATTGGTAATATCATCGAAACCGCAAGAAGCGATATTAGGTATAAACTTTTGGCAGCGTTTTGGCTTCGTGTTAGATATGAAGGGCCGGCAGTGGACATCAATCGCTTCAGTCGAGGTAGAGACGGGTAAGGCGCTCCGAAGTCGATCTCATTTATCGACAGGGGAAGCAGATATTTTAGCGAGCTTGTTGGAAGAAGAATTCGGGTTAATGGGTGACGGACTAGGATGCGTGAACTCCGTGGAGCACGTAATCAAAACAACGGCTTCCCCGATCAAGCAGAGATACTACCCAGTCTCACCTGCGGTGCAAAAACAGATTAATGCGGAGTTAGACGAGATGCTACGGCTGGGTGTAGTTGAGCCGTCATCTAGTCCGTGGTCTTCGCCGATACTACTAGTTCGGAAGAAAGATGGGTCGTTCCGGTTCTGCGTAGACTTCTGAAAGGTGAATGTGGTGTCCGAAAAAGACGCGTACTCTTTGCCGTAGATTTCGGCTACATTCGACTAGCTGAAAAATGCGTGGACGTTGGACGTCAAATCCGCGTACTGGCAAGTATCGGTGGCGGAGGAATCTAAGCAGTACACCGTATTCACCGTGCCACGAAGAGGTTTGTATCAGTTCCGTAGGATGCCTTTCGGACTTCATAATGCGGGGGTCACGTGGCAACGGCATTTGAACCTTTCGTTTTTACTTACCTCGATTATGTGATAGTTGTGATTGAGACTTTTGAACGACATATTGAGGTATTGCGTGAAGTTTTCGTACAATTAGGGGAAGTAGGTTTACGGTTTTAAGGGAGAAATGCCAATTTTGTAGGGCGCAGCTGAAGTATCTGGGCTACCTGGTTGATGTAGAAGGACTACACGTAGATTCCGAGAAGGTAAGGGCAGTAAGCGAGTTTCCACGTCCTACTTCGGTCAAGCAAGTCAGGCAGCTCTTGGGCATGGTGTACTGGTACAGACGCTTCGTACCAGATCACGCAACGATGGTGGTGCCGTTGACCGATGTAATCAAGGATCGTAGGTTTGTATGGACTGAGGAATGTGACTGCGCGTTTGCATTTTGCAAACAAAAGTTTACGTCTGCATCCGTGCTATCGTGTCCGTATTTTGAACTTCCGTTCAAGGCGCAGACTGATGCCTCCGATGTTGGAATAGGGGTTGTGCTGAATCAGGTGCACCCGACTGGAGAGAAGGTCGTGTGCTATCTCAACCGAGCTTTGTCACAACAAGAAAGGAAATATTCCACAATGGAGAAAGAGTGTCTGGGAGTCATATGGGCTCCGACCCTATATCAAAGGGACTCATTTTCTTGTAATCACTGACCATCATTCGCTCGTCTGGTTGAACTGATTGAAAGACCCGACGGGTAGATTAGCTAGATGGGCAGTACGGTTGCAACAATTTGATTTCGAAGTGGTTCATAGGAAGGGAAAAGAAAATCTGGTTCCGGACGCGCTTTCGCGGGCAATGGTTGACGTAGGCGACGTATCCACGCCCCAGGTCACAGAACGTCGGTATAAAAGCATGCTGGAAAAGGTTGGGAAAAACCCAGATAGGTTTCCGGACTGGAAGTCACCGGAGATACATTGTGGAAACGGCTTACAGTTCGAGCGATAGGCAGTGGGACTGTTCAAACCTTGAAGCGAGTTGTCAGCAAAGTTGAGAGACCAGCAATACTGGAGCGTTACCACGATGACCCAAAAGCAGGCCATATGGGACCAACACGAACGATAGCTCATTACGCAGAACTACTACTGGCCGCGGATGAATATGGACATCCGGGAATACGTCAGAAGGAGGAAGATGTGCTAGACATGCAAAATAGAACGGAAAGCTCCGATTGGTTTAATGTCCACTCATGCGGGTGAAGCGAAACTCCCGTGGGAGATGATATGCGTATACCTGTTAGGACCGCTACCACGTTCGACGCGAGGGTATTCATATATATTGACAATCTTGGACTACGTAACTAATTATACCGTGATACTATCAGTACGAACAGCAAGGGCTTCTGCTGTTTTCCGTTTACTGGAAGAGAATGTGTTTTTAGTCTATGGGATACCGAAAACCGTCGTATGTGACAACGGTGTGCAATTCGTCGGCAAGCAATTTCCGAAGGAGGTGGAAGAGTATGGGGCACGAGTAAGCTATGCCGCTTTATCTCAGGCTAACCCAGCGGAACGGAGGAATCAGGATATAAAGTGTATGCTGCGATGTTATGCTTCTAGCAATCATCGGTCTTGGGACCAATATCTACCCAAAATCGCATGTGTCCTGCGAACTTATAACCACGTACTTTCTGAATTTCGGTCAGGAAATGGTCAGCTTCCGGGAGAGAGTGGAACCACCGGGCAATAATCAGCCAGACTTCACCCCGACGAGGAACGCGAAGGGTCTAGAGAGAATCATCGAGAAAGTGGTTGAGAGGATGAAAGAAGCCTCGAATTCTAATAAGAAACGGTACGATATTCGACGAAGGCCAGAAGCCTTGTTACCTCCTCTGCCTTCGAGAGGTCGAGATTCGGGTTGGTCCGTTCGGGTCCCGGTCTAACCCAATGAAAATGGGCGTGGGCGCAACTCACTCATCCCTTAAATGGACTTGGAGCCCTCGAGTGAGGTTAGGGCTCCCCCAGAATCTCCTTCTAGCTCGGTCGGGCGTCACCTACAATGCCGAACCTAGTCTGGTTGTTATTGCACCACCCCCCGAGTTCCACTTCAACCAGATTTGTAAACTTGCAACCACTAAACCTCAGGGCAATCACGAATCGCTACAAACTCTATATTCCCAACTATCAAACAAAAAGTTCAATGTAAACCCGAATCGCCACAAATTCTATATTCCCAACTAGCAAACGAAAAGTTCAATGTAAATCCGAATCGCCACAACTTCTATTTCCCCAACTATCAAACGAAAAATTCAATGTAAACCCGAATCACCACAACTGCTATATATCTCAACTATCAAACCCAGATTTCACTGTAAACCCGACTCGTCACAAATTCTAATTCTATATTTCTCAACTATCAAACCCAGATTTCACTGTAAACCCGAATCGCCACAAGTTCTACATTCACAACTAACACACGAAAAGTTGATTCTGGGCTCACGTTGGACCATTACCCGAACGCTGCGAGCTACCGAATCTTCAGAATGAACCAGATATTCCACTTCGTTATAAATTAATTTTTAAACGTTTAGTCGTTTATTTCTTTAACATCTACGTTACGGGCCACCACTCAATTATTAACAAATGATTTGTACACAAGGTAAATAAAAGAAATTCTTCTTTCTACGCTAATCTTACATCTATTCGGCCGTTTGTTGACCGTCGTTTACGTTTTCCGCCAAAAATTTATTGCAATGAAAAGTTTAAATATGTAAATGACTGACTTGTTTCGTAAACCGCCAAAAATTCAGCTCCGTCACCTTCAACGCCCGGGCTCAGGCCGCCACTTTCTGTCAAAAGCCTTTCAGATTAAGTTGCTTCTCTGCCTCATCATCACTCGGCCCAGGGCTTGAACCTGGGACCTGCCGCGTGCCGAGCTGCCACGCTCTCCTTACGCCACGGAGCCGGCGATCGAAAGTGTTGGATCTCCCAACTTGATCAGCCCCGTCGTCGTTTCGGCTGGGATCAACCAATGTAAAAATTGATTTTTACAAACGTAGATTTTGTTAGCCGATTCTTTCTCCGTACGTCTGGATTTTCAAAAGTAGGTTTTGTTAGCCGATTCTTTCTTCGTACGTCCAAGCGCTTCGCTGCCACACGTTAAAAAGCACGTTCTTTAATATAATTCAACGCACCTGGATTTTGAAAATGTAGGTTTTATTAGCCGATTCTTTCTCCGTACGTCCAAGCGCTTCGCTGCCACACGTTAAAAAGCATGTTCTTTAATTTACTTCAATGCACCTGGATTTTGAAAATGTAGGTTTTACTAGCCGATTCTTTCTCCGTACGTCCAAGCGCTTCGCTGCCACACGTTAAAAAGCATGTTCTTTAAATTAATTCAACGCACCTGGATTTTGAAAATGTAGGTTTTATTAGTCGATTCTTTCTCCGTACGTCCAAGCGCGTCGCTGCCACTTGTTCAAAAGCACGTTCTCTAATTTAGTTCAACGCACCTGGATTTTGAAAATGTAGGTTTTATTAGCCGATTCTTTCTCCGTACGTCCAAGCGCTTCGCTGCCACACGTCTAAAAGCACTTTTTTTTATTTTAATTCAACGCACCTGGATTTTGAAAATGTAGGTTTTGTTAGCCTATTCTTTCTCCGTACGTCTTAGCGCTTCGCTGCCACAAGTTAGCAAAAGTCTAGCGCATCAGAACCGCTAGAAAATTAATTTTCGAAGAACTTGTCTTTGAGGGATTTAAAAATGTGTGAAGACGTTATACACTTCTTTGTAGTATCATATCAACCATTTGTTACTCAAAGGAACAAATATCATTTTCTGACAGCATTTTCTATTACACAAATGATGAAAATGTTCAGTGCTGGCAACATTTATTCAACACAGCAGCAATAAGTCTACCACTACATGCTCGTACTTAATCAGCCTATCCTTTGAATTTCGTTGAAAAATTTCCAAAAATCGGAAAATTTAAATGTCGGTTGCTTATTTTATTGTAAATGCTCTGCCCATGAATAAAAAATGGAAGCATCTGTTTGTGCAATATCTACGAATTGTCTGGTGCTGGCAATCATGTGCTAGCACCAGAGCTGCTTCACGTTGTGCTAAACCCACCCTATGAATTTAGTTTCGATTGAATGGCTGCGCTGTAATTTATAGGAGTGAATATAATTTTAGGGTTACCAACGTCCAAACTTTTGAAAAGTAAATATTTGTTGTTGATTGTCATTGCAGGATCATTCCCATTTGGAAATTTTATGACAACATCGCTCGATAAAGAAATGTCAATAAATTATGAAATTCATCATAGCTGGCAACCCTTTCACGATTTTTCAACAAAATTCCTACAAAACTAGATATACAGCAAGATCTACTTATCACGTGAATTTCGTTTTGATTTCGTTACTGCATCGGATGTTATAGGGAAAAAACCTTTATTGTCCTGAGCAAATTTACGATATTTAGGGGACAAAAATTGCCATAGTTGGCGATCCTATACTAATTTTTCAACCAAATTTCTATGAAATTTATCTTAGAGTAAGGTTCACCTACTGCGTGAATTTTGTTAAAATCTGGCCGCTAAATCGGAAGTTATAGGCCAAAAACCAGTTTTTTTTCTTAGCGATTTTTCCAAAGAGTTGCCCCTATTGCAAAATCAGTTCTTTTAGACCTGGTCCTAACTAATATCAACATGTCCTGTAAATTTCATATTGGTCGCATTAGCCGATCGTCAGTTCTCGTGAACAGAAGTTTCGAGTGCTGAAAATAGAGGTAATTTGATCACGGGCTGCCGTTCTTGTTTTCCGCGGAATTTTGAAAATGTTTATTTGACTTGGTGGACAAAAGCCAATATTTATCAATAATTCTAATCAATTTTCAAAAATCAAAATTTTTCAAGAGACTCAATGATTTGAAGGATTTTTTTCCAGGAGCCTGCTGCAGCTACAGAGTTGCCCACACCGTCTCAAAAGCCCATGTGTGTTAAATTCTAGTCTACATCAATACGCTCTGAAAATTTCACGATTATCCATTGTTTTTCTTAGAAGTTATGACAAATCGAAATTTGAAAAAAAATCCTTGCCAACTTTTAGGCACTCAGCGCCTACACAAGGTTCAAAATTTCCAATTCTTTATCATAAACAAACTAAAAACATAATAAGTTTTTATTCCTAATACTTTTTTTTAATAAAAATTTACACTGCTTGGAAATATAGGAGTACCTGAAAGTTCACTTAAATGCCCGCCGACGCCACAAGGTCTAAGATATCTGAATTCTAGCAAGTCATGGACCTACCTGTTATATACATCTATGTCCTCCGAAAATTTTAGCTCAATCGGGTCAGCCACTCCAGAGATTATCTCCCTTAATCATTTTGCTGATATATATATATATATATATATATATATATATATATATATATATATATATATAAATTTATATATATATATCTATATATATATATATATATATATATATATATATATATATATATATATATATATATATATATATATATATATATATATATATATATATAAATATATATATATATATCTATATATATATATATATATATATATATATATATATATATATATATATATATATATATATATATATATATATATAAATATATATATATATATATATCTATATATATATCTATATATATATATATATATATATATATATATATCTATATTTATATATATATATATATATATATATATATATATATATATATATATATATATATATATATATATATATATATATATATATATATATATATATATATATATATGACAGGGTGTTTGGTACTAAATGAACACTATTTTAAGGAGGCGTTCTTTGACATATTTTGAGTAAAAAATCGTTGTACAGGATGGTCCGGATTTCAAAACCTACGGAGTTACAGGGTGTTCAAAAAAACTTGTTCGGACCGGTACCCTGACTCACTTGAATCGTTATATCTTGAAAACTAATTATCACAACTCAAAGTTTTATACCGCGTTTTTTAGACAATTAAATTACCTTTTATTTAATGTATTGCACTTGATTGCAGTTGTACCGAGTTTTGAGATATTTTCTTCGAAACACAAAATTTTTTAATTTTAACCCCGAAAATTCTGTGTTCCAGGTCGTTTTCCTTAGAAAACCTCATTATAATGTGCCACTTTCATTTAAATATTTTGATAAGCCATATTACTGGCTACAAAAGTTGCATACAATTCAATGACTTAGATTCTACCATTTCACAAGTATTAAGCGAAAATGAATATTGCTGAAAAACTAAATATGCCATAAAGTGGCCCTCGTTGTCGATCTACACTTTTTTCTTGAACTGAAAGTATTTAATAATCGTTTTTATGCTTTATTTCAAAATTGTTAATCTACAGTTAGTGTTCAAAATTGCCACCTTCATTTTGAATACATGCCAAAGCTAGTTTGGCAAGCGTTCTTTTCATATTCATGTCTCTCAGCTGTTGCCTCACTTCTGTTGCAGCATCATCGATCCTGGTATTTAGTTCTTCTAAAGTGGATACTTCCATTGCGTACACAAGGTCCTTCATCCGTCCCCATACAAAAAAATTCATTAGAGTCAGATCAGGAGACCTCGCAGGTCAGTGTACTGGTCCATTTCTACCGATCCAGCGATTGTTATAGATAGGGGATAGTTGGAATTCAACCAATCTATGACTGGTCGGCCGTAATGAGCTGGAGCACCATCGTGTTGGTAAAACATGGAAACCAATCGTTGCAGAGGAATATCTTCCAATAAGTCCTGCAGATCATGTGTTAAAAAATGCAAGTAGCTGGTACTATTTAGGGTAGGCGGGAGCCTAAAAGGCCCAATCAAATTATTGCCAATCACTCCTGCCCATAAATTTACGCTGAATCTATGCTGAAATGATGACGTTCTTTCAGTGTTTGGATTGTTTTCAGCCCATGTGTGTAAATTGTGGAAGTTTGTGATACCGTCCCTTGTAAATAAAGACTCATCCGTTCAAAGAATGCTGTTGACAAAATTTTCGTCGTCTAATTGTCTCTCAAGGAGCCAATTGCAGAATTCCATCCTTTTGGGCAAATCGATGGGTAGGAGCTGCTAAACTGGTGTGTGATGGTAAGGATGTAGACGGGCTGCTTTCAAAATACTCCAAACTTTCCAGCTAGACACGTTAAACCGTAACGCTAAGCGTCGAATACTGGTTGATGGGTCAGATTCCACTGCATGCAATATTTCTTCTTCGGTCCGTACAGCGGTTGCAGTTGTAGGATTTGCGTTTACTCGGCTCGTTCTGACGTTACCCGTTTCCCAAATTCTTGCGTAAAGTTGTTGAAACACTCTCCTTCCAGGAATCCGTCGATGGGGGTATCTCTGATGGTACAAAGATTGCGCCGCTGCTGAATTTCCCCGGCACTCCCCATAGACGTACAAAATATCTCCATATTCTTCGTTAGTGTAGCGAGGCATTTTCCATGTATTGTCGTTAATTTTATTTAGATCTTGTTGTTCGAGTAATGCACTGAAACTTGCAAGAATTTGAAAGTGGTTCTGTTTTTATGCGTTTTCAATTTTTTCAGTATCCCACTAATAAAGGCGAAGAACTGGACATGCTTTTACCTGTCACATCTAGGTAGGTGCATCAATTATGTTGAAACTAATTAAAATATAGTTAAGTTTATTGATACTTTAAATAGCAATAAATGGGTACTAAATTACTTTAGTACGACTAGCATATTAAACTTTGTTTTTTCAAGGAGGACCGTTTTATGACATATTTAGTTTTTAAGCGATATTTATTTTCGCTCAATACTTGCGAAATGGTAGAATCTAAGTCATTTAAATGTATGCAACTTTTGTAGCCAGTAATATGGCTTATCAAAATATTTAAATGAAAGTGGCACATTATAATGAGGTTTTCTAAGGAAAACGACCTGGAACACAGAATTTTCGGGGTTAAAATTAAAAAATTTTGTGTTTCGAAGAAAATATCTCAAAACTCGGTACAACTGCAATCAAGTGCAATACATTAAATAAAAGGTAATTTAATTGTCTAAAAAACGCGGTATAAAACTTTGAGTTGTGATAATTAGTTTTCAAGATATAACGATTCAAGTGAGTCAGGGTACCGGTCCGAACAAGTTTTTTTGAACACCCTGTAACTCCGTAGGTTTTGAAATCCGGACCATCCTGTAGAACGATTTTTTACTCAAAATATGTCAAAAAACGCCTCCTTAAAAAAGTGTTCATTTAGTACCAAACACCCTGTATATATATATATATATACAGTAAGACCCCGTTTAACGCGGGGGATACGTTCCATCAAAATAGAGCGTAATGCGAATCAGCGCTAAACGAGGCTATCTTAACATGTAAATAATGAGGTTAGGGGAAGATGGATAGAAAATTGGTTAGGTATTAAATTTAATAAATGTGTTTTTTTTTAATAAAAATAAAACCAAACATTTATTTCTTACAATAACAATAAATAAAAACAATATAAACGAATATATTCTTATAAAAACAAATAACATTTTAATTTAGTCAGATCATTCAATCTATTCTGTTTTTCCAATTTTCTGCCTTATTGTCAAGAAGGCATCTAATGTAATTTGCGTTTTCTTTTTGCGTTCTGTTAGAATTTGTTGATAAGTGGATAAAGCATATATAACACCCCGTCTTGCTTTTGAACTCCTGTCAAAATTAGGATCATTTTCAACAAATTTGTCCATAATTTCAGTTATAGTGGTCAAACTCCTTTTTACAAACGCCATCGAAAGCTCTTTTTGCTCTTCTTCGAAATCATTACTATCAATATTTTTGTTTTGTAAATTTTTGAAAATTCTTCTAGCCTTTTCCATTATGATAGATTGGCTTAGTGGCATATTGCGTTCAATTTCGTCGTCGACAGTCGTTTTTCCATTTCTTCTATAAGGTCCAACCAAAGATGAGTCTGCGTCCGTACCTGCGCATATGCGCCGAGGTAAACCACGCAAAGCATATGTTGCACCCAAACATAACTATCCGAACAGCCAGAAAAGTGGCATGCTCATTAAGCAACCTTTTGCTTAATTTTTGCTATCAGCTGTCCGTACGTAAAGAGGTGATGAGATACGACTTGACATACGTTCGCTTATGCGCTGTATGGGCATTTATGTTCACTCCTGTTTGCGTATGTCAAAAAGTGCCTTTTTTGCTCTAAAACCGGTCGGTTTTGACAGACGATTACGTTCGCAGACTCATCTTTGGTTAGGACTATAATGTTATTTCTAGAACGGTTAATTCTAGTTGCAGAGCTTATCGTAGTTCCAGTTACCGATGACAGTATTTTTTCTTTATTCTTAAGAATTGTCCTTATTGTTGAAGTTGCCAAATTCAATGCAGCAGTAATTTGAGATTGACGTTCACCGGAATCTAATCTTCTTATCACTTGCATTTTAGTTTACAGTGAAATGCTTTTTCTGGTTGCTTTCTTTTCTTGTTTTTTATTATCACCCATGATAAAAACTAAAGATCATAATATTTGTCACTGTATTAATCGTTATAGTATTATATAAATTTATACTTACAATAATGTCAACAAATGTTTCAAATGATAAAAATGCGTCCGTACAGCACTGCATCAAACAAAAAACACAACTACACTGTTTCGGATATGTTATGTACATATTTGGAAACCTAGCGCTACGCCCGATTTCGGGGAATGCCCGGGTTGAAAAAAAAGAGCGCTAAACCGAAACAGCGCTAAACGAAACGGCGTAAACCGGGGTCTTACTGTATATATATATATATATATATATATATATATATATATATATATATATATATATATATATATATATATATATTTATTTTATTTTATTAATTCACCAAACAAGGTACAAAATCTTATATAAAATAACAAAATAAAAATAAAATGGAAAAGTAAAGTGAAGTAAAAAGTAAAAGCAAACAAGTTAAATAAGTAACAAACAAATGAAAAAAGTAACAAAAAGATTAATAAATAACAATCAATAAATAAAAACATTGACATATAAGCTATGGCTTAAGGTTTAGGGGTATGGATGGCATGCAAAAGAGAGGATTTGAAGGATGATTTGGAAATCGTAGGGGAATATAAGTGACTTATGCTGTTGAATATTCTGCAGCATCTATTTATAGGCTCATTTGCTGCATATGTCGTCGAATGTGAATATTCTTTTAGGAAACGATTGGACCTGGTGTTCCTCACAGGGATATTTATCGAAATTTTACTATTCAGGAATTCTACATTAATAGCGCCTCTAATGACGTCGAATGTGAAGCAGGCCGATATCATTATTCTTCTGGAGGCTAGTGTCGATAGGTTTAAATGACCCAGTCGAAACTCATAAGGGGGTAAGCTATTAAAATCATAAGGGTTGTACAGTTCTCTCAAGGCGAAAAGTAGAAATTGTTTTTGTATTGACTCGAGTCTGTCACTGTAGGTTTCAAAAGCGGGATTCCAGCTAATGCAAGCGTATTCGAGAATAGGACGTACAAGTGAAGTGTATAAGGATCTTGTGACCCACAGACTACGGAATTCTTTGGCACGTCTTTTGATGAAACCTAGCTGTTTGTTCGCACGAGAAAGCATTTTATCAAAGTGTAAGGTGAAGCGGAGTTTTTCATCTAAGATAACACCGAGGTCAGCAATGTTATCAACTCGGGTTAGCATATTATTGCCGAGAAAGTACGTATTGTGTGTGACCGTGCATTTCCTGGAAAAACTAATAACTTGGCACTTGCTGATATTGAGAGAGAGCTTGTTTATATTGCACCACTGATCAAGTGAATTAAGCTTGGATTGGAGAAAGGGGGCATCCGATTTCGATTCAATAGTCTGATAAAGTTTGAGATCGTCTGCATAGAGTAAATGAGGTATGCCTGCTAGGACGTCAGATAAGTCAGAAATAAATATATTAAAAAGAAGTGGGCCAAGATGGCTACCTTGGGGTACACCAGAGGTAGCACTAACGTTTTTCGATAAAAATCCTTGAAATTTTACACATTGTGTGCGATCGCGAAGGTAGGAGGTCAGCCAGCTGAGTAAAGACCCGGCAATACCAAATTTCTGAAGCTTTAGAATCAAGGTAGAATGGTCAACTCTGTCAAACGCCTTACTGAAGTCAGTGTAGACTGCGTCAATTTGGTATCCTTTTTCCATTTTGCATAGAACGTCAGAGATTAGAATTGTCAAATTCGTGGTAGTTGAGCGACCTTTTCTAAAGCCATGTTGTTGCTCGTTCAAACGGGAATCAACAAGTGGAGAAAGTTTATCGTATACCACCTTTTCGAAAAGTTTCGGAATCGAAGACAAAATGGCAATGCCCCTATAATTTCGGATACAGCGTCGATCACCATTTTTGAATATGGGTGTGACATACGAAAGCTTCCAACAGAATGGGAAAATTCCCGACGAAAGTGATCTATTAAAGAAAATATGCAAGGGATCTATAAGCTGCTCTACACACTTGCGCAAGAAGATCGGAGGAAGAAAATCAGGCCCAGGGCCTTTGTTGCAGTCGAGATCCAAAATAGCTTTACGTATTTCATCACGGGAAATTTCTAAATGGTTCACAAAAGCTGTTGAAGCTGAATCAGCGGAAGAAAGGTGTGAGTTTGATGGGTCTGGTGCATTGAAAATTTCTTGGAAACTATCAGCAAATAGGTCACATATCTCTTTAGGAGAGGAAGACGTTATATTATTAAGAAACATGGACGATGGATAGCCAGTAGTTTTTCGCTTCACATTAACAAAATCAAAGAATTTTTTCGGGTCGCGGACTATATTTTCGCCGGTTGTTCTAATGTAAGTGTCATAAGCCTCATGAGACTTTGCTAAAAATTGCTTAGCAACCTCATTATATTCTTCCTGAATAGCAGGAATAACATCGGTATTTTCTTTAATAAGCTTATAAAGTTTGTTCCTACGATTTCGCATATGCCTAAGGTCCCTATCAAGCCATGGCTCAGACAATTTATTCTTTTTTTTTATCTTTGGAACACATCTTTCAACGGCGTCAAATATTTTGTTGTAAAAAGAGGAAATGGCTGTCTCGAGATCTTGTGTTGAAAGAGTAGTCGACCAATCAGTAGTATCAAGAACATGTTTAATGCTTTCATAATCAGCATTACGGAAGTCAAATACAGTTGAGTTATTGTAAGTTTTCAAGCAAGTGGAATCTGGAGTGGAAAGTTCGACTGACAGTGCTGTATGGTGTAAACTATTGCAAAAAAGATGCTCTGCGTCACTAGTTGGACTAACCACTACTTCGTCATAAGCATTTGTGAAAACAAGATCTAACCAATTACCATTTTGGTTAGGAGTTTGGGAAACCTGCTGCAAATCATTACCATAAAAGGCACTCGCAAGATTGAAATCGTTGGTGTCTACAAGGTTCACGGGGAGAAGGTAAGAGTCATTTTCATCCGGAACAAAGCAAAGATTCGGACGATTGAAGTCACCCAAAACTATTATTTTATCTTTTTCGCTAAGTGATGTTGCTAATGAAGATATTGTGTCACAAAAATTGCTGTAGATGGACTCGTCAGATCTAGGGGGGATGTAGACAACAGCGATGTAAATTGAGTTGTTATTAGTGGAGATCCGAACAATTATACATTGGAAGAAAACATTTGGAGTGGTATCTACAAGCTCACTTGAAAGTGTGTTGCTAACAGCAAGTAAGACACCACCACCTCGCGACTGACCCGTAGAACAATAATCACGGTCGCTTCTGTAAATAGTCCAACTACTATCAAGAATCTCCTCATTCTTATGGGAGGCATTAAGCCAAGTTTCGGTGATGGCGAGTAAATTAAAATGGCACGATTTGGCGTCAAGGTACAATTTACTTAGTTTGCCTCTCATACCACCACAATTGTGGTAAAAAAGTTTGAGGCTTTTCTGAGATCGGTTAGGAAAAATACCTAAAAGGGTTGCCTGATCTTCGAAGAGATTCAGATGTCATATTACTACCATTAGAAGAATAATTTATATTGCTCGTAGAAGGAGCTAAGTTTGCGGCGGCCTGACTGGAAACCTTGGAGGAGTGTTTATTAGAAGCGTTGGTACACCTGCTTGAGGGAGAAGATGCCGTTTTAACTGCTGGGGGTATCAGTGCATTACTATTATTATGAGTAAAAGCATTGGAACAGTCAGATAAGGAAGAATTATCAGTTGTCATTGAAAATTGGGACTGAGTACGTGATGAGCGAGTTTTATGGGTGGAAGGAAATTGGGTAAAGGTGTGAGTAGGGATACAATTTTTTCTTACAATTTTTTGTTTTTTCTTATACCTAGTTTTGTCGGTGATGTTTCTCCAGGGGCGGAATGTCACTCCTTTCCAATTGATGGAGCTGTTGTTTCCACTCAAGCAAGTAAAAAGCCAGGCATATTTTGATGGGATGAAGACCTTACACCGTCTTGAGGATATATGTTTACGCTGGGATAAAAATTTCACTTCGTAGTCGTTTATATGAAAATCCGCTTCGAGAATCTTTCCCAACCATTCGTCGTCAGCAGAATAAGGAATCCCTTTCACAAAGAATGCACTTTTGTTTACTGAAGTCGTTAAATTGGAAGACGTGCTCTTATTGTGAAGAATATCGTTCGTTTTTTTTATTTTTTGTATACGATTCTGCCAATCGTTTTGGGACCAAAAAGTACCGAACTTGTAAATTGGTGTTTCACCGTTGAGGTTCGAAAATTTTTGCTGAATAGATGGAGTTGTACCCTCAGCTAGATTCCTTACAGGCGATGTTGCTTTGTCCTGCGTCCTCGTATTCATAGCCGTTGTGTTATTATTTATTTCCAACGTTGTGTTAAGGAGCTCCTGATGGAGTGTTATCTCATTCGCTAATAAATCTTCGTCTGCATCATTTCTTGAGGTTTTGCAATGACGGTCTAAATCCTCCAACTTTCTGCTGATATCAGCTAATTTTAGTTGTTGCTCAGAAAAAGCGTCTGTGAGTCTGTCAGTTTGCATTTTTAACGTTCGTGAAAATTGTTCAAAATTTACAAGCGTACCTTTGTTGTTTGTTTGGCAAGTATCATTAGCGTTATTGAGAGTGGACAAATTCGATGCAATGGAACCCATTTTATCAATTAGAGTATCCATTTTCTTCCCAAGCGTGTCAAAAGACTTTCCGTGGCTAATACTGTTCGATTTAGAAAAGGTAGACGCCAGACCATCGAAATGACTTGATATTTCCGACAGGAATTCTTCATTTGCTCGCGCTTGTGCAAGTTGCTTGGATATGATATTGTCTTTTTCCGAATTAAGTGTCCCAATATAGCTAATTAAGTTGTCGTACATAACTTTTAAGAGTCTTTCAATACTTTGGCAGTCTGTACAGATAAAATGACTCTCGAGATACGGGTGGAACCAATCTCTGGGAGCACCCATGCAGGCACCGTGCAACTTCCTATTGCAGAAAGCTTTGCATATCACGAATTTCATCGTGTTGTCGAATGCAAAGCAATTTTCGAGGCTGCACTTGAAGCTCATGATTAATTACTGAATTTGTCGATTCGAGGCTCAGAAGAATCCAATATGATAAGTGCCCGAAAGTATGCAATTATTTTGACTTGGTATCTTAGACAAAAACCAATTGGTTGGTAGGTAAGTTAAATATATGTATATATTTTATCAAAAATGCGGGCGAAAATTCGGTGCCGTGTGGATTCGATCGTCGTGTGGTATTGCCCGTCAGATCGGAAAGCGGTTGCTAATGTAATGTTGCTACCAAAACTGATAAGTTTTGGGATTATAATGTCAATTTAACTTTTCAATAGCTCGGCCAGTGAAGTTAATTTAAAAATGTTATGTGTGTTTATTATATTGCATATGTATTTGATTTATAATTGTTTCAAATTGTTTCAAATTGAAAGTGCTATTTTATCATTTAAATTGTTTTTTCTTAAAATCGAAGCGATTTATTTTTCCCAATATGTTAACTTACAAAAAGCTGAAGTACTGACGCGGAATCGAACTAGCTCTCTCGGGGTCCAGAGCTTGCAACAATGTCACTGAGCTATGGCCGGTTGGATTTTATTGTTGATAAAATAACATAAAAAAAATATATATCTATATATACAGTGGCTCACAGCTTATTTGATACAGTGCCTCTTTAAAAAATTAAGTTGCAATAACTCAATACATAATAACAATA
>OZ022264.1:183873220-183915720 GCA_963978885.1 Nemotelus pantherinus | reverse complement strand
AGTGATAAGGTCTGTGATGATGGCTTGTTTGCCGGTGTGTGCGAAGCCTCCATTTTCGTCTTTGGTGCTAAATTTATTTTAATCGTCTTACAGACAGAATCTTACAAAATTTTTGGTACAAAATTTATTTTAGTTGTGTTAAAACGGGAATGGATTACTAAATTTCCAGTGAAGATTCACATGAACAACGACAGTTTACCACGAGGAATCTACAAGTTTCAATAATTGTCCAAATAAACAGCGATAATACAAAACTTTTATCAAATTGACACATTAAAACTTTGCTCATAGAATGTTTTAATGATGTTTTTATAAAAGGATTGTAATAATATTTTGTTTTGAGCACTGAAATATCACTTAATGGAAATGAACGGCAAACGTTATTTTTTTTAATAAAAAAATAATTTTTGGCAGATAAAAATATTTTGAAATAGGAATTTTTCTCATATAAATCACTGCACTTCCCATTTAAATAAAATCATTCTTACACTGTTTGAAATACGCATTCCAAATATATTAATGAATATTATATTTATTTATAAGAATATTTGATTGATAAGTATTTATATATTTCTTGTTCCTAAATAATTTGAAAATAATCAAAGTATCGACTATTTGCCTTTCTTTTTCCATTGTCAGTAAATTATCCTGAATCAAGTCGTGCATTCTTCAAGTTATTCTTCCTTCGAATTGCAATAGGTTGTTGATTCTGCTTCTAGCAGCATTTCCCAATCGAAAACAGGCTGTCGTAAATTGAATTTATTTTCATTCCGATTTCCACAAACAAGTTAAGTCATATTATGTTAGTTATAATAATGATACTTGACTACTTTGACTATTTTGTTTGTAGGGGTGTTTTTTGTTTTTGGTTTATCTTCAGTGCATTGTCTTCTGGTATTTTTTTTTGTACGTTTTTGTTAGTTATTATTAAATTGTTCATCCCTACTAGTCCTCTGGTGGTATTAGAGGCAAAAACATGAAGAAAGATTCTAAAAAACATACAGAACACGATGATAATTGAACACACGATGATAATTTATAAGCAAACAAACAAAAACTACCATAAAAAACACACAATTGTGTGTGATTATTATTTTTCCTGGGTCATAACAGTTTTGCTTTTATATTGTTTTCTTCCGTGGCACTCTTTGAGCGAAGAAATGTGGGAAGAGAGAAGAAATGAAACAAATTGATAGTGGACCCGCTAATGTATAAAGTCAATGATCCAAAAGTAATAGTACAGAATATCTAAAAGCAAGATACAATAACCAGGCGCATTGCAAGCCAAAGAAGAAAAGTACTATGTAAATTGTTATGAACCGAAAACAACTTATATTTACACAAAATTCGGCCTATGTCATTTTAATTCAATAAACTAATTGATATCAGACTTCAATCACATTTCTTTGATAACTATACACCCAAATTCGACTGTGGTGACACAAATTAATTAAATAAGAAAAAATAAAAATATGTGACTTTAATTCAAACAATATGTGAATGCAAAAACAAACATTAATACACGCAGGGAAAAAGTTTGAAATTCAATGATCCTGAACCAATTAAATGACTTCTCCCAACCAGTATTTAAAAAATTTTTAACAATGGTCAGAAGTTGTTTATAATAAATAATAGGCGCGTTTTTTTGCTCCTCTATCCAGCGGAGAGTAGAATGAGAGTAGAGTAGACGCATTGAAAACAACAACACTCCTACGCCAGTGAATTCACTGGTGTAGGAGTGTTGTTGTTGTTTTCAATGCGTCTACTCTACTCTCATTCTACTCTCCGCTGGATAGAGGAGCAAAAAAACGCGCCTAATATTATGTCTGCAAGTGGGGAGATAATTTCTAATAATAAGCAAAAAATCGCTCATGTGTTTAACAGACATTTTGCTAACGTTGGCCTTAAAATTAGCAAGTCATTTCCAAGTTACGGGAGCAATTCCAAACGTAGGCAGCATACTTAATATAAGTTGCAATACCATTTTTCTTCCAATACTAGAGCACGGCATAGTGTACACCACATTAAGCTTCAAATCAAATGTGGCCTCTGGTACTAATGGCTTACAGGTCAATGCTCTTTTAACAAATTGACGATTCTATCTCCAAGCCTTTATCGTACATAATCAATCTCTGGACACATGACAGCTCAAACAAATTAAAGTAAATTAAAGTCATGAAGGTAACACTAACAACTTAGGTTGTATCAAACATAACAACCTATAGCCACTAATTTTTTTGTTCCAAAAAAATTTCAAAAAAAACACCAAAAAGAAGTTAAATACCCCAAAACTTATGTTTCCAAATAATTTTAGGTATTCTTACAATACCGTCTTTCGAAACATAAAGTCGTTACAAACGAAAAAATTCGTTTAATATTGCATATCAATTAGTTTTTCAAAATATAAGCTGTTATCTTTATTTTTAATGGTCATTTTGTGGCAAATAAAATTGTTATTATTATTAGCATTGGTAAATTAAAGAATTTGCATATCGCCACTAACCGTTGTAATGGACCTTTGTTTATCTTCCCCAGCCTTACATAGCACCAAATATTAAGAATTAAAGATTTTTATTTAAATCCTCCAATAAACTAAATATCGCAATAAATTCTATTACTACGACTAAATAATTTTACAAGTGGAAATTATAGTATTGTTTTAAGATACATTAGGTAGCAATTGCGGGAAAATTTTAAATTGGGAAATAAATATGAAATAAAAACGAATAAGTCATATCTCTGCAAAGTTCAAACGCACTTTTGTACTTTTGTTATAGTCGTGAATCGTGGTTGCGTATTTTAAAGAGGGAAGATTTGGCGGGGAGTGAGACTCCACTCTATGTCTGCCTGGACCTTTTTCGTCCCGAAATGTTTGGGCCGAAGGGGCAGAGACTTACACTAACGGCAGTCCCCTTCTACGAGGAACATAATGGTATGGATGTAGAGTTTGAGAGTAACGAGTTATCATTTCAGGCAGACGATATTGAAAGTTCTATTGCGACAGGCGTTATAATAATGGTATGAATATTTATACCTGTAAAATACTCGATATACTTAATCCGTGTTTTATTATTTTCATTCTTTTCATTCATTTATACATTTATGTTTCATTCCCAATTTATCCTGATTTTGTTTGTCCCCTCTTTGGTTTTCAACTTTTGGTTACCTTATTAGGAGAAGAACAAGTCGACGCAAACGGAGAAAAGCTTCGGAGAGTTAAGCTTTAGCCTGGCAGATAGAAGAAAAAAATTAAAACGAATGCAGAAAACATTGGCGACACCGGGAGTTTCTCAGATTGAAGCTAATTTGAATAGCACCCAATTTATCCTGATTTTGTTTGTCCCCTCTTTGGTTTTCAACTTTTGGTTACCTTATTAGGAGAAGAACAAGTCGACGCAAACGGAGAAAAGCTTCGGAGAATTAAGCTTTAGCCTGGCAGATAGAAGAAAAAAATTAAAACGAATGCAGAAAACATTGGCGACACCGGGAGTTTCTCAGATTGAAGCTAATTTGAATAGCACCCAAGTAGAATTCCTGACACAAGCAAAAAACCTCTTGCCGCCAGAGCTTTTTGCGTTAATTGAATCATTTGTGCTAAACTCAAATCGGCAAAAAACAGGGGTTAGATATACAGACGAGTTAAAGCAACTTAGTTTGTCAATATACCACATTTCACCGCTTGTTTATCGCTATTTAACAAAATGTTTCAAATGTTTGCCTTGTGAGGATACACTAAGGGCAATCATACGGAAGTGGCCCACAGGTCCTGGAGTTAAAGATATTTACTTCCAGAGCTTACAGCTGAAAACTGAAAACTTGCCCGCCATCGCAAAAAATTGCATGATATGTATAGATGAAATGGCATTGCATCCTCATACGGATTACGATAGGCAGAGAGACATGATCATTGGATTAGAAGACGATGGTAAAAATAAAACACAATGCATCGGTAAATCAGCTGTAGTATTCATGGTGAGAGGAATCACGCACCAATATAGGCAACTTGTTGGTTATGCTTTTGTGAACACATCATACCCTGCCAAAAAATTAAAGGAAATGCTGTTCGACATAATAAAACAGTTGCGCCAAGCTGGCATGCAACCAAGAGGCATTGTCTGCGACCAAGGATCGAATTTTATTTCATTATCGAAACTGTTGGGTATTTCCCCTGAGTGTTCACATATTAAAGTTGATTAATGTGATGAAAAAATATTTTTCTTTTTCGATGCACCGCATTTAATAAAATCGATCCGAAATAATTTGTCGAAGTCAAATATTGAATTCGGGGATGGAAAAGTAGCCAGCTGGGACCATGTGAAGGAGTTCTATAGAAAGGACAAGCAGCAAAATTTTAAACTCGCACCGAAACTTACAAGGCACCATATATACCCCTCCAATTTAAAAAAAATGAGAGTGAAATTAGCCACGCAAGTGTTTAGCTATACTGTAGCCGCGGGAATATACACAAGGGCTTCCAACGGGCAAATAACTCAAGATGCATTGGAAACAGCAGAGTTTTTAAAAAGTTTCGACGGTTTATTCGATATTTTTAATTCAAATCGATTTTCGGAGAGGAAAGTCTTAAGAAGACCCTTCAAAGCGACACCAAACCAAATGGACTATCTACTGCAGATGAAAAATTTATTATTAAGTATTAAGATTATAGATAAAGAAAAAGACATAACCTCTAAAGTAAAATGTATTAAAGGATGGCTCATATCACTAAATAGTTTAATTGGTTTATTTTCTATTTTAAAGGAAACAAATGTTGAATTTCTACTAACAAGGCATTTAAACCAGGATTGTTTAGAACATACATTCGGTATGTTGCGAAAAATGGGCGGCAATAATCGAAATCCCACACCACTTCAATTTACCAGAGCTTTCAAAAAAGTTTTCAGTTCCAAATATTTGGAAATCATTAAGCAAGGTAATTGCGAAGAAGACAGAGAATGGCAGGCCCCAGCAGTACGCTTAAATTTCACAGAAGAGCCACAAAAATCAGTTTCAAACGAAATAGATTTAGCTGCAGATATACCAGTAATGGATATGGATGAAACAAATGCTTTTTATTATGTCGGTGGATACATTTTAAAAAGATATTTGGAAAGCCATTCATGCAATATTCACAGTGAAACAACTGAAAGAGAGGAGACAATGTACATCAGATACAAACAATATGATGGCTGCACCTTAGTAAGACCGCCAGATGCATTTATGGATTATATATATAAACTAGAAGACGCATTTTGCAGCAATTTTAACTATCTGATAACTAAGGAGAACATTTGTAAGACTTTAGTGAATATCTTTAACAATCTTCCTTACACTCCCTGCTGTGACACTGGAGATAAGACTATTATTATCAAATCATTTTTAGCAATAAGATTGAAAAGCCTCTTAAAACGATTCAATAGCAGCCTAGATGATCGGAATGTCTCTCAATTACTGCGAGCAGATACCAGAGCTCAGTGAGCCAATAAAGGATTAATGTGACTTATTGTGAGAATTTGAAAAAAGTGCCGCAGGCGGTGACTGCATGTTTATGTCGGAGAAGGGTAATTTTAAGCGTTAGGTGAGTCAGCAAGTATTTTGAACAATAGTTGAGTTTATTTTCGAAGATTTCTAGGTTGCGGGTAGGAAGGGTGAGCATGTACGAGAGAGAAATGAACGGCATGGCTAATGGAGAGAAATTGAAGAAAATGCCGAAGGCGGTGACTGCATGTTTATGTCTTAGAAGGGTAGTATTAAGCGTTAGGTGAATCAGCTAGTATTTGGAACAATAGTTGAATTTATTTTCGAAGATTTCTAGTTTGCGGGTGGGAAGGATGAGCATGTACGAGAGAGAAATGAACGGCATGGCTAATGGAGAGAAATTGAAGAAAGTGCCGGAGGCGGTGACTGCATGTTTATGTCGGAGAAGGGTAGTTTTAAGCGTTAGGTGAATCAGCTAGTATTTGGAACAATAGTTGAGTTTATTTTCGAAGATTTCTAGTTTGCGGGTAGGAAGGATGAGCATGTACGAGAGAGAAATGAACGGCATGGCTAATGGAGAGAAATTGAAGAAAGTGCCGAAGGCGGTGACTGCATGTTTATGTCTTAGAAGGGTAGTATTAAGCGTTAGGTGAATCAGCTAGTATTTGGAACAATAGTTGAGTTTATTTTCGAAGATTTCTAGTTTGCGGGTAGGAAGGATGAGCATGTACGAGAGAGAAATGAACGGCATGGCTAATGGAGAGAAATTGAAGAAAGTGCCGCAGGCGTTGACTGCATGTTTATGTCGGAGAAGGGTAGTATTAAGCGTTAGGTGAGTCAGCTAGTATTTTGAACAATAGTTGAGTTTATTTTCGAAGATTTCTAGGTTGCGGGTAGGAAGGATGAGCATGTACGAGAGAGAAATGAACGGCATGGCTAATGGAGAGAAATTGAAGAAAGTGCCGAAGGCGGTGACTGCATTTTTATGTCGGAGAAGGGTAGTTTTAAGCGTTAGGTGAATCAGCTAGTATTTTGAACAATAGTTGAGTTTATTTTCGAAGATTTCTAGGTTGCGGGTAGGAAGGATGAGCATGTACGAGAGAGAAATGAACGGCATGGCTAATGGAGAGAAATTGAAGAAAGTGCCGAAGGCGGTGACTGCATGTTTATGTCTTAGAAGGGTAGTTTTAAGCGTTAGGTGAATCAGCTAGTATTTTGAACAATAGTTGAGTTTATTTTCGAAGATTTCTAGGTTGCGGGTAGGAAGGATGAGCATGTACGAGAGAGAAATGAACGGCATGGCTAATGGAGAGAAATTGAAGAAAGTGCCGAAGGCGGTGACTGCATGTTTATGTCTTAGAAGGGTAGTATTAAGCGTTAGGTGAATCAGCTAGTATTTGGAACAATAGTTGAGTTTATTTTCGAAGATTTCTAGTTTGCGGGTAGGAAGGATGAGCATGTACGAGAGAGAAATGAACGGCATGGCTAATGGAGAGAAATTGAAGAAAGTGCCGCAGGCGGTAACTGCATGTTTATGTCGGAGAAGGGTAGTTTTAAGCGTTAGGTGAATCAGCTAGTATTTTGAACAATAGTTGAGTTTATTTTCAAAGATTTCTAGGTTGCGGGTATTAAACATGAGCATTTATGAGAGAGAAATGAACGGCATGGCTAATTGAGAGAAATTGAAGAAAGTGCCGAAAGCGGTGACTGCATGTTTATGTCGGAAAAGGGTAGTTTTAAGCGTTAGGTGAATCAGCTAGTATTTTGAACAATAGTTGAGTTTCTTTTCAAAGATTTCTAGGTTGCGGGTATTAAGCATGAGCATTTATGAGAGAGAAATGAACGGCATGGCTAATTGAGAGAAATTGAAGAAAGTGCCGCAGGCGTTGACTGCATGTTTATGTCGGAGAAGGGTAGTTTTAAGCGTTAGCTAGTATTTGGAGCAATAGTTCAGTTTATTTTCGAAGATTTCTAGGTTGCGAGTAAAAAGCATGAGCATGTATGAGAGAGATAAAAACGGCATGGTTTATTGAGATATTGGAGGAAGTGGCACTGTGGGAAACGCCTAGTATTGTTACTTAAGTAGATGGGTTGGAGGAGGGCGGCACCGTAAAGGGGAATTATGTGCAACAAAAAAACCTCTGGTTCCCAATCTCCTTACTTTACCTTCTCGTGGTGGTGCTGTTAGCAGAAAAGTAAGGTGAGCAATGATGTACTTCTTAAAAGTTGTCAATTGAATTAAATTTACCCTTCTTAGTTTTCAAAGTGTGCAGAGTTTTCATATTAAAAATAAATTGTTATTTAAGTTTGCTTATTTTCAAATTTCTTGATGCTGGAGTTACAATCAATGCAACACAACAAATACCGTCATCTGTCACTGGCTATATTCTTCTATAAGTCTCGGAAAGTGATATCAGTGAGTATTTTATCCTTTAAAAGCTGCAGAATATATTGCAAAGCAAAAATGAGACAAAAAAAAAAATTCTGAATTTCATTTGCATATGACATTTAAGTCAAATATTGCCCAGGTAATCCCAGTACTGTACAAGCTGGGTAGTATTATTAGTGTGTAAGATAAAAAGTGTTGAAGAAAAAATATTTATATAAAAAAACCATAAGAGCCAGCAGGCCAAAATATTATAGCCGCTAGACTTAAAATTATTATTGCTAATTATACTTTAAGCTAGGTTAAGAATGTACAACTAAAATTAAATAAAAATCTTCTTCAATCAATCAATCAATTTGCATATGACATTTCCCATTTCCTGGACGTTCATAGGAATTAGTCGAATTGAATATTTTCAAAAATGTTGTAGCCATGCCAAGTTTGAGGTATGAGCAATCTTTGCTGCGCAGCAAAGTTGTGTTGCATCATTGTAACTGCTCCCATACATTCTCTTCACACTCATTTTGTTGTGCAACAAACTTGTGTTGCATTGATTGTAACTCCAGCTTTATTTTCCTACAGGCAGACACGTTGGTAAAACTCGATTACGTGCCTTCATAACCATTAGACAATTTACCCGATTATTTTTTTTTTTGTGGCTGTGTGTTTGTTTTTGGGGGGTTGTCTTTTGTATGTTTCTTTGTTTGTTTGTATTGTATTTGTGTATTTTGTATTTTTTGTACGTTTTTGTTATTCTTCAATTTTTGATCCCTGGTCGTGAACAATAACTAACTTGACTTAAAGAATAACTAACTAAAACTTGAAGAAAACTAGCTACAGCTTGAAGGAAACTAACAGAATAGCTAACAAAAAACCTACAAAAAACAAACAAACAAAAGAAAAACACCCCGAAACAAACACACAACTACAAAAGCACAATCGGTAAAATTGTCTGAAGCTTTGGGGGCACGTAATCGAGTTTAGCCGACACGTTTTAAAGCATTGGATATTGAAGAGGAGGGCAATCATACCTAACTGCATCACTCATTCATATATATTTTTGGTGAAAAATATATTTCCATTCAATGCTGCAAATACTTAACAAAGAATCAAATTGAAATTGAATATTGAAATGTATACCCAATTGTGCCGGCCTTTCCAAGTTTGGTACGAGGTAATTACCTGCGAAGTTGCAGAATGAAGTCCCTTTAAAAAAAATTGACTTCGTTGTTTCAATGCCTTCTAGAAGTACATGCTACGTAATCGTAGCTTTGACGTCATTTTTCGTGGTCATTTTGACATTTCCACCGGGCAGTGCCGATATACACGGAGATTTCACGTGCGAATTTTTAGCTAAAATATAAATAAAACGTTATTTCTTTGTGCGTGGATGTTGTAATAATAATATTAAGTCATAACCTGCATTTCGACTAAGGTTCGTCCTCACACCAAGGTGTAGCACAACCTGTAAACAAAACTTACATACAATATATGTACAAAACTTCCACAAATATGCTCCATTTACTGTAGTTGACGATGATCAGGAAATAGCCGCATGAATGTCAATTGGCCTATTCATTTTCAAGAACCAGTTAAACATATGCGGCAAATTCTCAATCAATTCTATCGACAGTAAGAATTGCTGCGGTGTATTATTGGGCAAGATAAACACTCACTTGACGATTTCTCGCATTATTAATTAATTAAAGATTCTTTCAAAATAAAATATCCGAATCTGAATGATGAAAAAAATGACGAAGAAAAGATCACTAACCATTTAGGTATTTGGAAAGGATTTAAAGAGAGGATTTAAAGATACATTTGTCAAAGGGCGAAGTATATGGGAAGACTGACATTTGATAGTGATGTATATTTTATGAATCAAGCATTAGTAATATTTATATTTTGATACGATAAATATTTGCGAAAATTGTGCTATGAAAATATAGTAAGGACGAAATGAAACTATATAATAACAATATATAATAACAATGAATTGCTTAACTTGAACCTCCGGTTTTCTTATTGGGCGAAAGCCCGTGAGGACATTTTCTTTCAGGTTTCGCGATGGCCTGGCTGGCCGATGTTTGAGTAGTTTGCGGATTGTCACCTTTTTGAAGGGAGGGATCTTGGCCAAGTAGTTTGCTTGGTGAGCGCTTTGTTTTGATTTATGGTTTATGTCGGTCAAGGTCAGTGGGCGGCGAGACCCTCTAGCATCTGGGATCTGAGCCCCATAACATCAGGGACCTGAGGATGTCTGCCTCGTCATCGGGCCTACCAAAAAGAGGCATTTTTTCCCCCAAAATGTAGATTCGCGCGTTTTTCTCGTTTACTGCCTTACAGCCTATGCCTGAGAGCTGCTTATGGTCTTTTACGGACAAAGCCCCTTTTTTTGATGAATATTGCGGCTAGTATTATTTCATTACGGATGAATAATACATAGCGTCCCCCTTTGTTTTCTGGGAGCTAATCCACCCCATTTTCTATTGACCGACCCCAGCCGCATAGAGCTAGCAAAACTGTTGGAACATAAAATACACTCTCATGACCTTATCTACATAACATGATAAGTTCAATACTTGTTCTTATGTATATACCTGCAAGTATTTGGAAATAAACTAGTCTGTCTCTAATCGCTCTAAAGTCAACTACGTTTTAATCAACAGGTTATGGGCCCAGTCACCCATTGTCACGAAGATAACGCATTTTAAAATTTTTATCCGGATTTGCAATGGCTAATTTTTTGACGAATATTCCGAAGTTGAAAGGTCGTGCAAATTATTCAGATTGGTCGTTCGCGGTCGAAAATTATTTAGCATTGGATGGTCTGGAAAAGACCATCATCGGGACCGAGAAGGAGGATAATAAGAATGCGGAGGCGAAATCGAAGCTGGTGCTGTCTATCGACCCGTCGTTATACGTTCATATTAGGACGGCGGGGTCCGCGCAGGACATCTGGAGCACACTGAAAAAAATGTTCGATGACACGTCGCATCGGACTGCTGCGAACATTAATATCATCGCGATTGGAGGATTTCGATTCAATGGAATCATATGTGACTCACATCATGGAAACTGCTCAGAAATTGCAGGGTACCGGTTTCAAAATTGATGATGAGTGTATAGGATCGTTGTTGCTGGCTGGATTACCAACATCGAAATTCACGACCATGATAATGGCAATTGAACACTCAGTGTCACAATTTCGGCAGACTTGATCAGGACAAAATTACTCGATTCAGAAACTGAACAAAATGAGCATGGATCCACCGCATTTGTCACCAAGAAGGGATTTAAGAATAAAGGTAAAAAACCTATTAAGTGCTACGAGTGCGGTCAATTGGGCCATAAAAAGTTTCAATGTACTAGCAGATTCAAGCAAAGCTCAGAAAAGACAGCTAAGTCAAAAAACAATGTGCAAGCATTTAGTGCTTTGTTTTTAGCAGGCAAATTCGACAAAAGCCACTGGTATATAGATTCCGGTGCATCAGATCATTTAACAGTAAACCAAAACTGGCTAACAAATATAAGCAATACACACACTGGTGAAACTAAAGTTGCAAATGATATGCATGCACCAGTTAATTGTACTGGTGATATAAAATTGCAAACATGTGTACAAGGGAAAATTTGTTATGTATTGGTGAAAGATGTGTTAAATGTCCCAGAGCTTGCAACAAATTTGCTGTCTGTTAGCCAGCTGACTAGAAATGGAAATAGAGTTGTATTCAATGATATCGGTTGCAGTATTCTGAATAGCCAGAATGACAGTATCGCAACAGGTGAACTAATAAACAATATGTACCGATTAAATGTAAATCAGGTTGAATGTTTTTTTACTCCATCGTCAATTTCGTCGTCAAGTATTTGGTATCGTCGTTTGGGACACATAAATGATACTGATATGTCGAAAATGAGTAACGGCATTGTAAAAGGTATCAAGATTAGTGATAAAATTGACAATAGGAATAAATGTGTCGTCTGTTGTGAAGGAAAACAACCAAGACATTCGTTTCCGAAGACTGGTTTACATTCGGATTCGCTTCTGGAGATAGTGCATGCGGATTTATGCGGTCCCATGAAAAACAAGTCTATTGGTGGTGCAGTTTATTTTTTACTGTTTACAGATGATTGCAGTCGTAAAGCATTTCTTTACTTTTTGAGAAAGAGGGTTTCATCATTAAATCGTTTCAAAGAATTCAAAACAAAAGTGGAAAATCAAGTAGAACGGAAAATTAAGATTCTACGTACGGATAACGGTGGAGAATTCTGGTGTTCTAAAACAAAGTGGAATTATACATCAAACGTCGAATACTTACACACCGGAGCAAAATGGATTATCAGAACGGATGAATCGGACCGTGGTAGAAAAAGCCAGGTGCATGCTCTTCCATGCAAAATTAGACGTGAAGTTCTGGGCGGAAGCTGTAAACAATGCAGTATATTTAAATAATCGGTCACCATGTTCAAACTTGAAAAATAAAACACCATATGAAGTGTGGACAGGAAAGAAGGCAAACGTTGGACATCTTCGTGTTTTTGGATCTCAAGCCATGGTGCATGTTCCAAAGCAGAACAGGACGAAGTGGGACAAAAAAAAATGATTTTGGTGGGTTTCGATGAATACAAGAAGGGATATCGGCTGATAGATCCAAATACCCTAAAACTAACTTTTAGTCGAGATGTAGTCTTTATGGAACAAAACATGGCGGAAGCCTTACGATTAGAGATTGAATTTCAGAAACCATCACAATCACAGACAAAAGATACGAATGATAAAATGAAAATTGATCCTGATTCAGTGGGGGCAATTGACAACACCCAAATCAACGATAGTGTAACTACGTTCAATAGTTGCGAGGATAATCCTAACTTCACTCCAACTAAAGTTAATAATAATATACTTAATGCTGGTACTTTGATTCAGTTACGTCGATCAGGACGACAGCCAAAACAACGAATTATTGAGAGGGCTGTTACACACATGGCTACAAACGTTGAAAGTAAGTGTGATCCAATTACGGTTAAGGAAGCGTTAGAAGGTGTAGATGGCAATGAATGGAGAGAAGCTATGGAACGTGAAATGAGTTCTTTGTTAGAGAACCAAACCTGGGAGCTGTGTAATTTGCCGAAGGATAAACAAGCGATTCGAAATAAATGGATTTTTAAAACAAAAACGAGCAACGAAGGGTATACTCAAGAATTTAAGGCAAGACTTGTTGCAAAGGGCTGTGCACAGAGAAAAGGTATTGACTATAATGAAACTTATTCCAGTTCTAAGATACACATCCATACGATATTTAATGTCAATCGCAGTCCAGTACAATTTGGAAATAACAAAAATGGATGCAATTACAGCGTTTCTACAGGGTGATTTGGAAGAAGAAATTTATATGTATCAGCCAGAAGCTTTCGATGATAATTCCGGACGAGTTTGCAAATTATCAAAATCAATATATGGTTTGAAACAGGTGAGTCGACAGTGGAATGAGAAGCTTAGCAAATCGTTACTTAAAGCTAAATTTTAGCAATCAAAAGTGGATTCTTGTGTTTACTTTCGCATTGATGGTAAATCAATGATATTCATTGCGATCTATGTGGATGATCTGCTGCTATTTTGGAATGATATTAAACTAAAAAATGAATTGAAATTGACGCTGATGAGCTAATTTAAAATGAAAAATATTGGTAAAGCTGAAAGCTGTATTGGAATTCATTTCACTATGGACAAGGCGAACAATAAAATACAGTTGCACCAGAAGAAATATTTTATGGAGATTTTATCGAAATTTGGAATGGCTGATTGTAAACCAGTAGTAACACCTGTAGATCCAAATAAAAAATTAACCAAGAAAATGTCACCCAAAAATGCTGACGATATTGCAAAAATGAAAGGCGTGCCATTTCAGAAAGCGGTAGGCAGTATTTTGTATTTGGCTCATGCAACTAGACCAGATATCGCATTTGCCATTAATAATGTAAGTCGTTTTAACAACAACCCTGGGATGTCACATTCGCTGGCGGTGAAGCGAATATTACGCTATTCACAAGGTACGAAGGATATGAAGCTGACGTATACCAAGGGGTTTCACAGCTAGTTGGTTTCACGGACGCTGAATGGGGAAGTCAAACTGATGACAGGCGTTCATGTACCGGCTATGTTTTCATTCGTAATGGTGGTGCTATCTCTTGGTGTAGCCGACGGCAGCCAACTATTGCATTATCATCAACCGAGGCTGAGTATATGAGTCTATCAGCTGCAACTTAGGAATGTATATGGCTGCGACAGTTTGAAAATGAGTTTTGGTCGCAAGAGGAGCCAACCATTATTCATTGTGATAATACTAGCGCTATTCGATTGACAAAAAAATGATGCATATCACCCAAGAAGCAAGCATATTGACGTGAGGCATCATTTTGTTCGGCAAAAATGCATCGAACGTGCAATTCAAATCCATCATGTGGGCACTGAGGAAATGGTAGCTGATGCATTAACAAAAGGACTCGTCAGATATAAACATAATTATTGTCAAGAAAAAATGGGGTTGAAGCTTTAATGTATTTGATCTATTGAAGTTTAAAAATTTGTATGGTTTAAAAATTGAATTGATCTTCAAGTAACTTTCAATATGATGAAATAATGTTTTCAATTGCTACATACATATTTGTTTTTGAATTTCTTTGATTACATTCAACATTTATTTAAACATGATTTAGTGGGGGTTTTGGAACATAAAATACACTCTCATGACCTTATGTACACAACATGATAAGTTCAATACTTGTTCTTATGCATATACTTGCAAGTATTTGGAAATAAACTAGTCTGTCTCTAATCGCTCTAAAGTCAACTGCGTTTTAATCAACAAAAACGGCCTACCAGCATCCGGCGGGGTCACATTAAAGGGTGCTCCGCATTTGCGGACGAGGGGCCTTCACGGCCATTTCTAGGGTACCCTGCTCCCGCGGCACTTTTTTTTTATTTGTCCCTGCTAGATGGTCCGCCATCACTTCGACCTTTCTTCTCAATCCCTCTTCTGGATATCGGTTCAGTTGAGGCGCCTCCAAGCAAACCTCTTATTCATTAAATCGCTACAGAGCGTTCCCGTACTTTTCATGAATTTCCTCATCACATGATTCAGGAAATTCCAGTAAAATTCAGTGACTGAAAGTACGAGAACAGACCTATTGATTTGGAGTTTGAGGTTAGGTCTGGTAATAGCTCAGGGGCGAAACTCATGAGCTTAACTAAAGCATCACGTAAGCATGGTGCGGACTTTTTGTTGAATTCGAATGTGCCCCAAAGAAGAAAGATTAATGACTCCCTTTGAGAAGCGCAACCATCGGGTTCGGCTGATGGCACACGTGTAAATAATATCACTACATACATATCAGTATAATATCAGTAATTCATTACTAGTGAGTTTGAAAAATTCCTGAAAACCCTCTTGGTCAACAATGAGGATGACACTTTAATTTCAAATAAAGACACCATATCTAATAGCATGTTCGAGTTCCTATTAAAAGCTCTAAAGAAAATTAAGTTATCAAAGAATCTCCCTAGCACGCAGGAAAATCCTTGAGTTAAATATTCAGGGATTAATACGGAACAAAAGTAACCTAGACTACGTACTGAACAACGACAACTACAACATCGCTATTTTATCAGAAAATCTGGTATCAAACGAACATAATAACATCAACCCAATAAGAGGTTTCAATATGATCTTCAAGAATAGGTTCAGCAGCAGAGGTGGGGGAGTCTGTCTACTGGTTAAAGAAAATATCGATTTCCATGAGATTCATATAGACACATCTCTTGAAGTAGTGGCTATCATTACCATCAACCTAAGAGAAAATTAACTCATCCTTTCCATCTATTGCCCCCCAGACTTGAATCACGAAGTTTTGTACAGGGAACTTAATAAAATAATCGCTTTTGCCTCGGGTACCGGAAATTTCATCCTTGGAGGTGATCTCAATGCCAGGAATAGGTGCGGGGTGATCATCAAAACAATTCTAGAGGTATCAAGCTCCTTCAAATTGTCCACCATCATATTCTAATCTTTTTGAATAATGGCAGCAAAACTTTCGCCACAGGGTCCTGATCTGCGAGAAGGGGTTCCTCAGTTCCATACTTTACCTTCATAAACTATATGCCCAGAAATATCAAGTGGAACACAAGCTTAAACCATATAAGCAACAGTGGGCACAAACCCATCACCATCTCCTTTAGAACCAAATATTGCTCAAACCCAAAAGAAATGTAGTATCAGAGAAAGTTCTTGATATCATGTCGAAATATAACTTTTGAGGGAATCCTTGTACCATATCCTCTGCTTTCAAGGATATTGTTTCACGAAACCAACTAGCATATCCAAAGCTCAAGCACTCCAATAAAAGTTGGTGGAATGAAGACCTTAAGCGATTGTGGAATCCAAAACAATCTCTTTTCAGGCAGTACAAGGTTTCAAGAGGAATGTCTGACTTTTTTGGTTTCCTGAGAGGCAAAAAGGAGTGGGAGGAAAAGGTAAAAAAAGGCCAGAAGGAACAACTAGGTCAATAAGCTAACAGGGTAGTCTTAATGAAAAAATTGAGGATTTTTAAATTTTTCGCATAAATGTTAAAAAGAATGGTTCATACAGTACCCCATCCTTTTGGGATTCAAGATACGACCGTGAATATCTCAATCTGATCAAAACTAAAAGCCTACTAAGCGTGCTAAGGATTGACTTAGTCCCCAAACCTTCCCACAGAATAATCTTGACTCAACAAGAGCTGATACCCTTGCCATGCCATGCATAGAAAAAAGTCGGCCCCTGGCCCAGATCAAATTACCTATGAAATGCTAAGCTCAATGTCATCTAGCAGCTCCTGTGTCCTGCTAGATGCTTTAAACGAAGTAGTAAACCCTGACTCCATTCCGACGGATATCATCAAAATCAGAGTCTCCCCGATTCTTAAACTAGGGAAAAATCCCAAGTAACTACCTAGTTACAGACCGATATCGCTCCTTAACGTTGTGGTTAAAATCATCAACAGAATCAACATGGACAGATTGATTGCTAAGCATAAAGTTCTTGAGAGACTCCACTCCAACTCGCATGCTTACACAAAAAACAAATCAATCAGGACATGTCTAAGCAATATAGACCATTCCAACTTCCACTCAACCCAGACAAATGCAAAGGAATCCTGCTGAATAGGAATCAATCCTTCAATTCCAAGACCAAACTGGATAACAGGGATATACAGTGGACAACTGAGACTAAATTCCTAGGAAGATTAATTAATTCCAATTACTCAGATAAGAACTTCCTAAACATGAAAGTCAATGCAATACAACCTGAGATAAATGTCATTAAAAGAGTCACAGGAACCAAGAGTGGGCTCCCACCTGACAAGAGTCTTACCCTTTATAAATCTTTCTTAAGAGCAAAAATTGAAAGCCACCTTTCGACCTACACAAACTCTCCTAACCATGTCCTTAAGGGTTTCGACTCAGAAAAGGCGAAAATATTACAAAGATTCCTCGGAGGTGCCAATCAAACACCTAACATAATTGCCTTTGACATGGCAAAGGAACTCCCTACTAAGTATAGGGCTCAGTTCATGCTTGCGAAGGAACTCATCAACATTAAGATGACTGACACCTTTCTCTTCCAAAACCTGACTGGTCTTGTATTAAACTCCAGATACTCAATCATCTACGAAAGATTTAAAAATGTCTTTGATGGAGTTCGACCCCTTGGGAACTCAATTCCCCCCTCTAACCTCTCGCTCACTCCAAAAAACAAAGGCTGTTTCAAAGCAGTGGAGAATATGGGTGCCGAAATTCTGCTTTCGCAATACGATAAATTAACTAACGAGGCGCAGAATCTATATCAACACATCATTCTAACCGATGGCGCAAAACCCTGGTTGGGAGTGGGCTGTGCCTTCCGAGTTTTAAACAGAGTCTCTTCAGAAACTTTATCCCTCAGTCCAAACACTTCAATAATAAATGCTGAGTTAACTGCTATTTGTCTTGCCATTTCTTCGGCAAAAAATAATAGAAAAAGCAATATTTTATTACTGACTGACTCTAATCAAGCACGTTTAGAACTAACCAGCAACCCCCTGAACCAAATCATTACTGACCACACCTATAGTAAGTGTCCGCTAGACCCTCAAATCAAGATAAATATCATGTGGATTCCAAGTCATAAAAACCTAAATGTAATGGATTTGGTCGACACCGATGCTAAGAAAGGAACCTTTGTGGGTACGGATTTTTCGTCCCCTTTCGAGCCGGATGAGGCGATGCATGAGATACTTCATCTTATCAAAAACGACTGGTACAATTATTACAGAACAGAAGTCGAAAAGTTAAAACCTTGTACTTGGTCCCAAGCTTATCTAAGCTTTAGAGACCAGGTATGGTTCAAGAATACTAACTTTAGCAGCAACATCACGAAACAAATCAACCGATTTTTCGTCAATAAATGTCAACAGGCAAAGACTCTTCAGCATCAAGGTCATAGGAGACCCCAGATGTCTTTTCTGCGATGAGAGGGATGACTTAGATCACCAGATCTTCTACTGTCCGGAATTCACCAGCAGGCTTCAGTATAAACAGCAGGATTCAGTATACAAAAAAATGAGAGCGTTCCCGTACTTTTCATGAATTTCCCCACCAAATGATTCTTAAAATTCAGGAAAATTCAGTGACTGAAAACACGGGAACAGACCTATTTTTAAACACACAAGCACTCTTGGAGAAAACATGAATTACCTATTATTGACGACGAAAACCAGTTGGCGTTTTCCTATTCAGTTTTCTATACAAAAACCCAATAAATTTTGCATATGTCTCCACGTTGTCGGGCGCACCAGGGGATAAGCTGTTTTCGTAAAAAGTTTTCGCTTTCTCGCGAGGCCTGGTATTCGTTGCCAGCAAATCCACGTATCCACGACGGAACTGAGTACAGTACTCGTGTTGGATGCAATCGATCATTGCCCATTGTTAATAGTGCTCATTTCTCGCTCCATGGGTTTTTAGGAGGATATTCTGGAGCAGGCAGCTTTTGTCCATTATCAAGATGCGGCAGAGGTCCTCGGTGCTCGACTCGATGTTTATCGACGAATTAGATGCCCATATGCGACTTTATCTGCATAGTAACCGCATCGTACTCGATTACAGGCGTTCAAAATGCTTTTAGTGATTTAATAGCAGCATTGCTATGGCTCGACATTACAAATCGATCGGCAAGAACTATGTAATACTAAACTTATAAACTTTTAAGAAAATTGACATTTCTTCTTGACATTTCTCAATGACAGATGTGTCGTTAAAGAAACTTAACGAAGTCAATTGTCGAAATTTCTGTTGCATCTCTTTCTGTTCAATGCAATTCGACGAAACTTTCCAGGCACTATCTCTTTTTACAATCAACTGGACACAATACAATCTCAGGTTAGATCACTGGAAATTTTGGGCCGTATACATATACGGAGTCCGCACGCTGGTTAGGAACTAACTCCTTACGCTGTGGTATGGTCACAGCGTAATAACAACCAGCGTACCAACTTATTCCACTTTCCCAAAAAAACACTTTCACCTTGAAATTGCGCCTCCATTTACGCAATGCATTATCTGTCAAAGCAGCCTGAGATTATGTTGGTATATTTTGCGAGAGTGGGCCGTATGTGAGCAGCGAAAAATCTAACTTGAGTATGTAGTTGCCGAATTGTATATTGCATCTCTTTCTGCTGCATGCGATTTTTTCCAACTTTCCAGGCTGACCAACAATACAGTCTCAGGTTAGATCACTGGATTTTTGGGCCGTATACATATACGGAGTTGGTACGCTGGTTAGGAACTACTCATTACGCTGTGGTATGGTGTCGATTTTCTTTCCATTGCGTCCCAATACCTTCGTTAAAAGATGGATCCATGTGGAAGTCTGTGGATCGTTCCACATGGTGACAGTTCACCAATCGCTGTCGGAATGAATGTTTACCTCGAAGGTTAACATTGCGTGAATTTGCGTTAGAGTCAGGTCGGTCCGCCTTCTGTTTCCACCTACATAGATTCGATTCTTGGTGGTCCCTGTTTATATTTCAGGTCGCCGCTGGACGGATCTAACGACGCCGCTGTGGGTGCTGAGTCGGAGTGAAACAAGTGGTATGATATTTCCGCTTGGCAGCAATTCGGGGCTCCAGAAGACAACTGTTCAGGTGAGTACCTTGAATGTTTGTCGCGCTACTTGACTTCCGAAATAGTCTAAGTGTTGCGTTCAGCCGGTCCTATTCCTCGTGTCGTGCGTGTCGTAAAAATCCTTCGCGACGGGTCCTACGGCGTTCGTCGTGCTGTTGGCTACGCGGTCGTGAATCGGTATACTATATCTTAAACCTATGTCATCGGCATCTGACCAATATATTACATAAGTCGGATGCTATGGCTTCTTTCCTGCCTACGAGTGGTGATTACATTCGTGTAATTGACCTACGTAATTGAATGGTGGCGTCGCGGTTAAAAGAAAGGAGCAGCCCTTCCGGGGGAAGGGTTGCTCTCTCTTTTTTTTCAAAATCGAATCTTCTCGGGTGTTGCGTTCGTTTCTCTCGCGAGTTCCCGCCGCGTTTGTTACCGCGTAACAGCCTTAAGCGCGAGCGACTGGGTATGGTGGAAGAATTATGCTCTGTCTGATGCTAGTAAGAACTTTACAGCGAAACTTGCTCCAGCGTTTGTTGGGCCTTTCGCGATAGAAAAGAAGGTTTCGGCGTGGACATATGAGCTAGTTGATATGAAGCGAAAAGCCATAGGAATTTGGAATGCAAAAGACCTAAAACGGTACGTGGCGTGAAATATAATCAGCAGAGAATCGAATTTGTCATTTCAGGAATAGAAATAAGCTGGCTACAGAAACATTTTTGAATTCAAAAATAAAAATAAAAGCAATGATTCGGGTAAATGGTGTTGGAACTAAAAGATAAGAGGGATATGTTGGTGGTGGCGGTTTAAATATAAAAATATTAGCATCCCAACTAACAATTTGTGCCCATATGTTACTAAATGCACTTTTTTGACGCGAATACGTCGTGAATACTATGTCGAGTCGGAATTGTTTCGTCATTTTTCCTTCAAAGTAAAATTCCTTGATAGGCAAAATTTTAGTAACGAAGTGGTAAATACTACTTCCGACGCGTCTTTACATGCATTGTGTCCATTAGGGATTAGTTCCTTCAGTGCGACTTAATCAAAATCCCAATAAGGCACATTGAATGTCAAAGTTACCACACATAATTCCTTTAATACGCCTATGCCTGTCAAGGAAAATCGCATGTAATGGTTACGTATTGGCGCCTATGCCTATGATGATTTCGTTCTGACAATTCTTTAAACTTCAATATGGAATCTCACAAATCGGGTTTGATAAAAAAGTCTCCACCGTTCACGACAGCTAATTCCTTTTATAGAAAAAAAAAAAAAAATATAGAGTGCTGCCTCATATAAACTATTCCAATCAACTAGAAATTCAATGTTCAAATAATACTTTTGACTTGCAAATCAGCAAGAAGGGTTTGATTCCCAATGAAATTTTGTCTCATCCGATAATAATTGACCAATATCAGAATTCATTTCAACATGAAATAGCAAATAAAGATGACGATACTGTTTGTGAAACCTACTGCGAAGAATTGAAGATGCTCCCAACTCATCAATTATTACAATCGTCATTTATTGTAACGAAATGAAAGAATTTTTCAACCCTTTTGTTACGAGTTATCTTCAATATTAAAACAGAGAGTGACTGTTTGTGATAGCAACATTTCAGTGAAAATTGAGCGTTTTGTTTGCGATTCTACCACTAGCGTATATATAAAAGGTATATTTACTTATACGTTTTTGTGGACATATATATCTTACTTGGTATTCTTAGAAAGGTTTTGTTAACTTTAACTCATATTACGGATGCAAAAATGGCCAGCTATTGGCGAATATGAAAATTTAATCATGATTTCTGGAGGAATCAAATGTAAAAAGAGATCAGATGCAGACTTTAGACGATTAGCTGAAGAAGATCATCACAAAGAATCAAAGATTTTGTTGTAGCCGACTCCACATTTACTGTTTTTCGACATTATGTATTATTTACTGTATTTAGACTTTACAACCTCTTACAATTTGAATCTCCGAAAAATATAAATTTGATTCTACATGGTAGGGGTCTTTTGGCCGGATGTAATTGTAGTATGCTTTTTTTTATGATTTTTGATGACACTTGATTTTATGAAATTCTGGAAGTGTACCAAGTTTCGAACATTTTTAAAGCATGTCGGTTTTATTATTCCTAAAGAATTTTTGCCGGAAAGAATTTACAATCATTTTCTGATTCTATTTTGTGTGGTTAGGATTCGTCAGAGTATTACGTACTTTTCCTTTCTTAGTATAGCCAAAATATTGATTGAAGATTTTATTATAATGCATAAAAAAATCATTTTTGGTCAGCACACAACAACAGCTAATGTCCACAACCTTTGCCATCTAGGCGATCATGTCATCTGTTTTAGTCCTCTGCCAAACTTTTCTTCTTATACAATTGAGAATTATTTGGGTTATTTTGAAAACGTTTTTAGGCACATTATGGTCACTTCTCGATTCTATGTTACTTTGATGGCACTATTAAGTAATAATATTCCCAAACTGATACTTATAGAAAAATCAACAGTAAGTGAATTATACTTTCGTACGTCTGAGGTACGTGCATTCAAAAGCCTGAGTTTCTGCATTCAGAAATCATACTGCAGTTGTGTGTTAAATAACAAGTAAAAGTGCAAAAAAAACGAACAGTAAGATAGAAAAGACAGCGTTGCTTAAAAAATTTTTTTTTTAATTTCGCTTTATCCTTTGTATCGCGTATAGATATTTTTCAAAGTCTTTTGGAGATTATATCCAACTCCTGCCAATTAGTTGTATGATATATTTATACTTAAATTATTGTTAAAGAATAGCTTTCAATTTAATTTCATTATAATTGTCGCATTGTTTTATGACTATCGAGAGCTGGTTATAACTGTAGTATTAAAATAACAGCAATACTGTACCACTTGTTGCAGTTTCCAATGCTTCTTTTCTAACCATCTCTCGACTGAGATGCAAAAAAACGCAACTTGTATTGGCCAAATTTATGTTAAACCAAATGTTTCACCTTGATTTTATAAACTAGGTAGTAATGGCGACCTCTAAAAACTACTATGAAGGTACGACATAGTCAAAATGACCATTCGGTAACATCCAAAGGCGCAAAGTGTCAACAATGCCTTGAAATGACCGATACAGGCACTAACTGGGATTATTTCCTTCAAAGGACAAGCAAGGCGAACAAATTTGGGCAATCATGGCGGCTAAGAATTGCACACTACTTTTAAGTTGAAAATACATTCGCGTGTTGTCTCTTGCGGTGGAAGGTTGTAGCCGGAGAACTGCAGTGATCGTTTTTCTCCGAAGGACGGTCTTTCTCTGGAATTGACAAGACATGAGTCAGCGTGTCTTGAACTGCGTGTTCGCGTCGTAGCGTTGTTTTTGATATGCCTTTGTGTTTTGTGTTGTGTCGTTTTTTGTGTTTTGTCCCAATTTCTAAAATAAAAAGAAAAATGAACTCTAAATAATAAATCGAATTAAAAACCGAGTGTTTTAAAAAAGACGTATTAATCTCAAAATAATGAGTTTTGTATTGAAACTGAGTGATTAAAATTAATAAACATAAGTTAAATCAAAACCACGAGTTTAAAAAAGTCGAACCCGATGACCGGTGCCGAGAGGACAAGGCCTACCCCAGGTTCTTAAATGAAACACGAAGTGAAAAAAAAATAAGTTGAAAATATCCAAAATATTAGTTTTGCTTGATGTACTAAGCACAGATTTTCAATGTTTGAACATGCTATACTTGTTTGATAGTGCGAAACTTATTTTTTGAACAAAGTATAGAATATTTTATCAATTAAATAAAATACCTATTTTAGCTAAAGCCTGATACAATCGCAGGCGCGTGGTACTTTTAGGGAGTATCAACACCACTTTCGCAGTAACGTTTGAATCGTTCGTTATTTATCCCATAGTATTCAAAATTTTCAATCAGTATAATAATAAAATTAAACATATGTTGATGTACAATATTGTCTTCATCATATAAATACTTAACACAGACATAATCATTTTGAATAAACTCTTCGTATATCATACAGATAGCTATGAGCGTGAAAGAGAAAGATATTGAGTATCGACAAGAGGATTGTTTGTAAATTTGTAACACTTCCAAACGTAACGTCGCGATTACGAAACTTTTTGAAAATTGTGACTAAGATTTTACGTTGCTGTTACGTCATTGCAACTATAAGTGTCATATTCTTAGTCGCACATTAGGCATAATGTTTCGAAACCATTACTAAACGGTGTCTCGATAATGCCGTCACCAGGAAGTAACTACAACGTAACCCTTTCCATGCAATGACTACTTTGTTTCGATGTCATTACTGAATGGCGTTGCTCCAAATTCGAACCTACGACGTAACCACAAAGTCGCTGATTCGAAACATTGGTTTCTTTGTAGGCGCAACCTTAGGAATTGAAACGTATCCACGCCCAAAATGTTCAACAAATTGTTAGTTGGGATAGCTCGGTGGTGGGCTAACATAAGTTAAAAAATGTGGCGAAGGGTAACCTTGCAATAGAATTAACATAAGAGATGGAGTTGCTCAGTTTATGTTTAGCGTAGATTTATAGATAAGTCGAGTGAGGGTTAGTAGTACGGATAACTATTAGTAGTAAATCAAATAAAAGGAGGAAAATTATTACCGACCCACTTGTGGTAACGATACCTCGATCTGGTCAAGGGATCGAGGATGACAGTCTCGGCTGGCTGTGCCCACCGAAGATGGGGGTAGGTTCGGCGCCACTCGTTTCGAACGAGACTGCCAACTTATCCGTGGCCCCGAAACGAGAAGTCGGCACGGAGTTAGGTGTGTCGCTAAGAGATGCCAAAGGGGATAAGCCCCAACTTTCAAACACCGCTTTTAAACTACCGAAATTTACGTATACAAGCAAACTATTCGTGTGGGCACGAATTTTCAACTACTTAACTTTTACTTCTATCTTTCAGTTTTACTGAATTCTTATTATCGCTCTTTCTTATGAGTTTTATTGATTTTTTTAAATGGCTCGTGTGGCACGTACCTGAACCAGCCTTGACAGGAACCGTGGTGAATAGAGTCTTCTCCGTCGATCGATTGTTGGGGATCCTCACGATTTCCTTTTTGTGAGTCGCCGCTCGTCCACCGTCTGTTCAACCGCCTCAATCGTTCGAGTTCTCTACTGCGCAACCTACTGCGCAAGTGAATGCACCTTACCGCCGGGCATTCACCTTTCGCCGCGATGGCATGAATTCGATTTGCTGTGTGCGATGTTTCGCCACATCGCCGGCGTTCCATTTACAGCTGGTCTGCACACGATCTACCCATTGCCTGGTCGATCTGTCAGACGCAAGCTGTCATCGACATAAACATGTCTGTTGCCATTGGCTTTTTGGCGAGATGTTGCCACGAATTTTCGAATTTCGGGCGTTTTGGCTTTCATTGCATGCCATTCGCCAGATGACGATCTATTCGTGAGATGACTGCGAGCGAAATTTGCAAGTGCTGGGTTCGACAAGGCGTCGTATAGTAGCTGAACTTTTCCGAGAAAAAGTGTCGTCGGTTCGTCAGTCTGGAAATACTCTGCGGTAAGTTCCTTTCTAGAGCGAAGTGTCGAGCTTAGGAGTGACCTCTTTCACTTAGGTTTTCGACTGGTTAAATGGAGGGCTATAATATGCCCCGGTTATTCCAATCTGATGAAGTCAAGTGGTCCCAGAGGGCATAAAGTGCAGCTATCCGTATTGCGATGAGAATCATCAGAGCCATTTGGGTGCATTCACGGCGACGGATTGCAATGTACAATTTCGGGATTGGGTGTGAATGGTGTTTTAAACTGATGGGAGCAGTGAGGTTTCCGAGCGTTGGAGTCACATTCGCAGGTTGCGTGTGCTGTCGACGAAACGAGAAAGGCAGCGAGATATATGGAATCTTGCCACGGTGAGCTTCTTTGCGCCTTGTGTACAATTTTATAGATACAATTCTCCCTGTTCACTGTGGTGTTTTTGTTTTGTTAAAGAAATTATCATTGTCGAATTGACGCGCACTCCAAGCGTAACATCACCCCCTCCCTCAGAGAATTTCGTAGGAATTCTCTTTAATATTACCGCGACCTCTTCTCGATTCCCGGACGCCACGTCGCGCCAATCCACGATGGAATCCGGTAACGCGTTTTTAATAATTCGCAAAGTAACTTTGCTCTTCCACCTTCTACCTGCGATCGGAATCCCCAACCTATCACAACATGTTACCACTCACACTCATGCCGTTTCCTGTACTAACTCCCTGGTTAACATTTTAGCATCTTATCCATTGACCCGCACGAATCGGCAGGAGAGGGCCTAAGTGATACGAAGAAACTAACTGTAAAACGAGCTAAGGAGAAAGAAAAAAAGAAAACCAACTTTGCATATAGAGGAATCCACTTGCCGCCATCACTACTGCCTATGTTTGTTTTTTTTTTGGGAGTGGATGTCAAAAGCCTTCAAAAGGCATTCTCTGAACGATACTAGATTATGTGAGGTTCGTACTCACTAAAAACGTCACCCGGCGACCACGGAGGTCCGAGCCGGAACCACTTTCGCATTACTTCAACTCGGCCATGCTACTTCTATCCATCAGGTGCTTCCGTTCTGTTATGCTTTCAGGAGTCTATGAGACATCCTTCCTCTTTTTTTAAACGCAATACCAGCTCCACATATGCTGACAGAGCTGACCAGGCGTCTTCTGACTATAGCATCATCTCCGCGATTGACTCCGGCGTCATAGGGCCCATTGCAGAGAAAAGCATGTGTCGCTCTCTTCTGAAGCGGGCGAAATGGAAAAAGGTATGCAAAGCGTCATCACTTTCCTTAGCACAGTACTTACAGAACTCCGTCCTGACTTTTCCCATTCTGTGAAGGTATTTCCTGAAGTAGCCGAGGCCCGATAGGAACGGGCACAGGTAGAAGTTTATTTCACCGTGGTCGCGATTAAGCCAAGGTTTTAAGGCGCGAATTAGCCTAATCGTCCATGCTCCCTTCGAGCTCGTAGCCCAGCGCTCCTCCCAAAGCTCAAGCGTTTGCGCTCGTGCTTGAGCAACCAACAATTCTCTTCCCACTTCTGCTCTGTTCAGGAACACTTCCCTGCGTTCGTTCGCCAATAGATCAATTGGGATTACACCCGCTATCACTAACAGCGTTTCCTAAAACTGTTCTGTAGCTGCTTGCAATTTGCAGCGCTCCCCTACGCTGAACGCTCACCATCCTAGCTCGATACTTTTCAAACCTTAACGCAGTGGCCCATATCTCCGCGCCATACAGCAGCATTGAATGAGCCACCGTCATAAGCAGCTTACGTTTACTCGGCCTAGGACCGCGAACGTTTGCCATGAGTCTCCCAAGCGAGATAATAGACAGTAGTGCCCTATCGCATACTTTTCGGATGTGCTCTCCATAAGCCAGCTTCGAGTCCAACATCACTCCAAGATACTTAGCCGATTTTCTGGTCTCAAGTACTTCAGAGCCAACCGTCATGGGTATAGTGGTTGGTATCCTTCTCTTGGTCAGCATGACAATCTCCGTTTTTGCGATTACCAGCTGGAGACCAGGGCTTTCCATCCAAGCTTCAACCCTTCTCATTACTTGATTGAGTTCGAGTTGGGCGAGGTGAGGTCTAGACGTGATGACAGCGGCTACGTCATCAGCATAGCCCACCAAGAGCACGTCTGCCGGCATTTCGAGGCGTAAGAGACCATCATACGCAATATTCCATAGGTCTGGCCCGAGAATGGATCCTTGTGCTGCCCCAGCTGTTATGGTTTTGCGTACAGTTCCCTGATTCGTTTCATAAATCAAATCGCGATCTTTCAGGTAATTCCGAACAATTGCCAGCAAGTATTCCTCTATTTGAAAATGTCGCTGAAGAAAACCCAATATGCCTGTCCATCTCGCCGAGTTAAAAGCGTTACGAACGTTCAGCTCTACCAAAAACACTATGGGTCTAGCCCGATGACAAGCGGCCTCTGTGCAATCTACTGCGCTAATTACTTCGCAGATGGCACTTATTGTTGAGTGGTCACTGCGGAGTCCATGTTAGTTTTTCGAGAGGTCACCTGCTCTTCGTATGGCTGCTTTTAGTCGAGGTTTCAGCAGCCTTTCCAAAAGTTTCCCCGCAGTATCCAGCATGCAGAGAGGTCTGTACGCTGATGATGTGCTAAGATCTCCCTTTCTCTTTGAAATTAGGGCAAGTCGCGCCACTTTCCAGGGTGACGGAAAGACACCCGCTAGAATGTTGACGGGTGTCGCTCCACCACTACTTTTAGGACTTCTGCTGGAATATTGAACGGGCCTGGGGCTTTTCGGTTCTTCATTCTGACACTCGCGCTTCGTAGTTCTTCTTCAGTGAACAAAGGGATATCTTCCTGATGGACTGTGTGGTTGTTATCTGCTCTTACATCGTGGGCTGGGAACAGCGAGTCTACAATGTTCCTCATGACATCCGCCTCCATGAGTGCATCGGGACCCATGCGGCCCAGCCTACCCGATACTATTTTGTAGCCTTGGCCCTTCGGATCCCGGTCCACTTCTTTGCATAGAGTTTGCCACATTTGCTTTTTTCTCCGTTTTATAGCTATTTCCAGTTCTTTTTTTGCCTTTTTGTGCTTGGCGACAAGTAGCAACGCTTCCGGTCGTCCAATAGACCGCTGTGCGCTACGCCTGCATGCTAGAGCTCTTCGTCTTAGTTCCGCTTTAGAGATATACTAAGGAGATGGCACAAGCTCGATAAGTTGAAGCCGGCAATTCGATTGTTTACATAGGTGTGTTACTTCAGAGTCTCACACTAACTTCGAAAATGGGGGCATATTAAATGTACATATAAATTATTGTAATTTAGATGTACATATAAATGGCATATATGTATAAACATAAGAATGTCAATAGTGATAATGATGGCAATTTATATAAATAAATAAAAATATATATATATATATATATATATATATATATATATAAATATATATATACATATATTTATATATATATATATATATATATATATATATATACATATATTTATATATATATATATATATATATATATATATATATATATATATATATATATATATAAATATATATATATATACATATATTTATATATATATATATATATAAATATATATATATATATATATATATATATATATATATACATATATTTATATATATATATACATATATTTATATATATATATATATATATATACATATATTTATATATATATATACATATATTTATATATATATATATATATATATATATATATATATATATATATATATATATATATATATTTATATATATATATATATATATATATATATATATATATATATATATTTATATATATATATATATATATATATATATATATAAATATATGTATATATACATATATTTATATATATATATTTATGTATATATATACATATATTTATATATATATATTTATATTTATATATATATATATATATATATATATATATATATATATATATATATTTATATATATACTTATTGTATATATATAAATATATATATATATATATATATATATATATATATATATATATATATATATCTACATACATTTATATAAACATATATATATATATATATATATATATATATATATACATATATATATATATATATATATATATATATATATGTATATATGTATATATATATATATATATATATATATATATATATATATATATATATATATATATATATATATATATATATATATATATATATATATATATATATATATATATATATATATATATATATATGTACAGTAGAATCCGCTTATAACGACTCCGCTTAAAACGTCTGACTGCTTATAGCGACTTATTGAATCTGTTTGGTTGGTTTCTCATACAATAGTATTATAAAACGTTTGCTTATTACGACTCCGGTTATAATAACAAACCGTTTATAGCGACGTAATTTAGCTGAATTTAGTTTTTACTTGTCCGGTTATAGCGACGAAAGTTTGTTGTTTTTCCGTAAGGTCAAGCGGTCGTGCTCAGCGCCCCGTTGATCATTTGTTTATTGTTTCCCCGCAATTCCGAGCGATCAAACCAGATGCCGTTCCTTGTCTAATTTGTGTGTGTAAAAATGTCTACACCTAAACAACGAAAGTGTTTTACTATTGAAGAAAAGAGTGCGATAATTCAACGTTTAGAAGCAAGTAAATCAAACGTGACTCCTGCGAAGGAGTTTGGTGTTTCATACTCCAACATATCAACAATAAAGAATAACAAATGTAAGATTGAAGAGCTGTCCCCAAGCGAATTCGGGCGTCCACACAGGATCAAGTGGATCAAGCATTGCTTCACTGGTTAAAAGTGCAACGAAACCGGGAAATACTTCTCAGTTGTCCTATTCTACAGCATCAAACCACTATTTTTCAGCTGCTAAATATGTAATTTATATCTGTAAGCTTACAATACTTTAACATGTGTCTCACATTCTGTAAAACAGCCTTCCTTCGTGTTTTTCCAATAAATTAGTTTTTCTTATGATAGGATCTTGTGTATCGTTTGTATTTACTTTAATATATGCTCTGCTATGCAGCCAAGTAGTACTACGGGTAAAATGTATAGGTACATTTCGAAAATCGCTTATAACGTCGTCCGGTTAATACGACTGCAAACGTTCGGTCCCTTGGCCGTCGTTATAAACGGACTCTACTGTATATGTTTATATTTATATATGTATGTACATATGAATGCATATATGTATATATATATATATATATATATATATATATATATATATATATATATATATATGTATAATATATATATAAATATATATATATATATATATATATATATATATATATATATGTATAATATATATATAAATATATATATATATATATATATATATATATATATATATATATATATATATATATATGTATAATATATATATATATATATATATATATATATATATATATATATATATATATATATATATATTTTAAATAAATATGTATAAATATATATATATTTGTATATGTATATATATATATATTGTATGAATTTGCCGTTACAAAAAAGTCGAAACTTAGTTGTGCCGACGACAAATTGTATGAACAAAAAAGTGAACACTTAGTTGTCCTGAGTATACTACAAAAAAAGTCAAAACTTGATTTGCACTGAACTTCTGAACGATATCATCAGTTCTGACTTTATTTTTAATCACAGCTTTCTTTTATAATACATAAAATGCTTACATTTTTAAATTTGCAATATTACGGAAATTTAGATACATTTTGTTGACATAGCAAAGTGGTCGATTTTACTCAGATACAATTTTACCAAGTTGATTGACTTCAGAGTGCTGAGTTTAGAAAATTGCAGCGTTAGCATAATACAATTAATTGAACTTTAAAACTTGGGACCGATCGGCAAGATATCATATGATATAAATGCTGTATTAGCAATACAGACAAGAAATTACATGCACGTGATATGAATTTGTTGTACAGATATTTTGTATCTACATTTAAATTGCATGTACGTATGCAAACATATATTTGGGAAATAAACGAATAGGTAAGTATAATATGTACGTATCGGTATAGATATTTAAGTGAATATACAGCATGAGTTTAGGCAAGTATGGATATTTTATAACATTCCGCCCACCAAGAACAAGCGTTCTTAAGTTGCACATTCTGATGACTCCGGTAGCTGAACTTGGGGCTCTGATGTGTGCTTCCAATTGACCTTTCTTGGCTGATTCGGTTGTATGATTTGCACGGTCTGGGACCGGTTACATCTGAACCAAAAATAGCCAAAAGCTATGGCTATACTAATGATGATGCTGAGGGCTGGCATTCCGTGATGTTTGAATCGACGAAAACTTCACTCCTCTGGCATGCCTGGGTTGTATTCCGTTGGCTGGGGCTTGATCGTTTGGTGGCTCTTGACTAGTTGTTGAACCAATAGCTGTCTGTTTCTCTTCTGTTGTCTCTTCTGCTTCTAGAATAGGTAGCGCGCATAGCTTTGTTATGGGTCTTTTCATTAAAGAACCATTCATTTTCACTGTAACTACTCGAACCAAGTTGTCTTCTCCGGGATGTACATCAAAAATGCGTGCAAGAGGCCATTTTGTAGGTGGAAGGTTCTCATTTTTCACCAGCACTAATTGGCCTTTGTTAAAATTTTGTTGCACCGTTAGCCATTTTGGTCGTACTTGTAGTCTTTGCAGATACTCTGCTTGCCACCGTTTCCAAAAATTGTGAACTATAGTACGAAGTATTTCCCACTTCCGATGTAGATTCTGCTCGCATGGTTTAGGTTCAGGTACAGCAAACATTGATCGTCCGATAATGAAGTGTCCTGGTGTCAATTGTTCCATGTCGTTAGGATCATTGCTTAGCGGAGTGAGTGGTCGACTATTTAGACAAGCTTCGATTTGAGCTAAAATCGTATACATTTCTTCAACGTTCAATATATGCTCTCCAATGGCTTTGACTAAATGTCGTTTTACGGACTTTACTCCTGCCTCCCAGAGGCCTCCAAAGTGTGGACTGCTAGGAGGTATAAAGTTCCAGATTATTTGATCGCTGGCTAGAAGCGCTTGAACCTCGCTTGTCATCTTGTTGAAATTTTGTTTCAATTCTCTGTCCGCTCCTACAAAGTTCGTTCCATTATCAGTGAAAAGTTGGTTGCACTTTCCTCGCCTCGCTGTGAATCTTTTGATTGCTGCAATGCAAGCTTTAGACGTTAGGTCACTCACGAGCTCAAGATGCATGGTTTTGGTCGCAAGGCATATGAAAATGGCCAAATATGCTTTTATACTTTTTGCTCCCCGTCCGCTTGACCATTTTACTCGTACTGGACCAGCAAAGTCTAGCCCAGTATTGCAAAATGCATGACTAGGTGTTACGCGTTCTTGTGGTAGTGTTCCCATAAGTTGAGTTCGGGTTTTTGCGGTTGTTTTGAAGCAGGGTATACATTTGTGAATTATTGACTTGACCAGATTTTGCATATTTATAATCCAGTATTCGAGTCGAATTGTTGTCATCGTTAGCTGTAATCCTCCATGCAGAGTGTTAGTATGAACGTCTTGCACAATCAATCTTGCTAAGTGGCAATGTGGATGGATCATCACGGGGTGTTTTGAGGACTGCTTCAATTTTGATTTCTGAAGTCTTCCGCCCACCCTGATCACTCCCTCTGTGTCCAGGTAGGGATTCAATTGCAGCCAATTTGATTTCTTTGGAAGCGGTTTTTGTTGCGTCAGACACTTAATTTCTTCCGAAAAATATTTTCTCTGCGACAGCTTAATGCAAATTGTTTTTGCCTTGCGGATTTCATCGACAGTCAAGAATTTTTTGTCTTGCCTTTGAATAACTCTTCTGCATCGAGCTACAACATTCAGAAGTCGTTGGAGAGATGAAAATCTCTGAATAATATCATAATAATCTTCATTGTCATCGCTATTCGTTGTGGTAAGTACCCGGGATCCAATGGGGTTGCTTGAGTCTTTTGTGCTGCTTGGTAGAGCATTATACTCCTCCATCTCAGGATCGTCTTCCGGCATACATATTAGGACATTTGCCTCTCGTGGTAACGCTTGGTCTCCTGCTTTCTCGCGATGCATGGTAAAGTTGATATGGTGTGCCCGAATTCTCACAGCACCGTTCCACCAAATGTCATGATTTTCCAATTGTGATGGTGTAATGCCTCTTGTTGCACAATCTGCAGGATTATCTGCCGAGTTTATGTGATGCCATTGTTCTACATTTGAAGACGCTTGTATTTGGCTCACCCTATTGGCAACGTACGTTTCGCACTGTGATGGATGTTTATTTATCCATGCCAGCACGTCTGTCGAATCAGTCCAAAAGTGTATTCGAGTATCATCACTAGGCTTGATTGCTGTTCTAACCTGGTTCATCAGTTTCGTTAGTAGTACTGCGCTAGAAAGTTCCAGGCGTGGTATTGTTTGGATTTGCACTGGAGCCACTTTGGTTTTTGCAATGAGTAAACGAACTACAGGTTGTTCATTTGTTGTGCAGACCCTTACATACACTGCTGCTGCCATTGCTTGTTTGGATGCATCACAAAATCCATGTAACTCGATATTCTCAAGAGGTTTGTTGCCCACCCAGTGAGGGATTCTTATGTTTTGCAGATTACGCATGGAGTTTTTGTAGCTTATCCATTCAGACTGGATTGTATTAGGTAACCTGTCATCCCAATCCAATTTTTCCATCCACAGCTTTTGTATCATAATTTTTCCCGTAATTATAACTGGCTGTATCCAGCCGAGTGGGTCAAATAGTTTGGACACTTGAGATACAATTAATCTTTTAGTAACCGTGTCCTTTTGGCACATGTCTTCTGTAAAAGAAAACCTAAAGTCATCTTGTGATGGATTCCAGTGGAGGCCAAGTGTCTTTGTTGTTTCTGGCGTATGAAATTGAACCAACGCTTGTCCATGATTCAACGAATGTCCCATGTGTTCCCGAACTAATTTACTACTGGAATTCCATTTTCGCAGCTGAAATCCACTGGTTGCTAGTAGCTTCGAAAGCCTTTCTTGCAATTCAATTGCTTCACGCTCTGAATATGTTCCTGTTATTAAGTCGTCCACATAAAAATCATTACGTAGGTACTTAACAGCATCGGGAAATCTTGCCTGCTCATCGTCTGCCAATCGATGAAGCGTGCGAATTGCTTGAAATGGTGCACTCGCTGTTCCGAAGGTTACCGTTTTTAACCTATAATGTCGAATTACATCCTTTTTGGTTGGTCTCCACACGAATCGTTGGTAGTCTCTATCCTTCGGATGGACAACGATTTGTCTATACATCTTTTCGATATCGGCTATGATAGCCACTGGATATAATCTCCACCGGAGTAGTATGTCAGTAAGTTTATCTTGAATGGTTGGCCCTACCAACAGCAGATCATTCAGCGAATGCCCGGATGCAGTTTTTGCTGATGCGTTGAATACAACACGTACCTTGGTTGAGGAACTGGAATCTTTCACCACACAATGGTGTGGCATATAGTAGCCTGGACCTTCTCTTGATGGTGAGATTTCTTCCATTTGATTTAAATCGAGGTATTCCTGTAAGCACTTGTTGTATTCATCATACAGCTGATCATTCTGCAGAAGTCTGCGCTCCATCGCTCCATATTTAACAATTGCCTCCTTTTCGTTGTTCGCAAGGTATTTGGCGGGATTGTTCTTAAATGGTAGACGCACCATGTAACTACCATATTCGCCTCTTGTAGTGTAACGGTTATAATGCTCCTCAGCTTGCTCTTCTTCTGGTGTCAAGATTTGACGGTCATTGCAATCTTCTTGCTCCCAAAACTTTGTCAGTATGTTGTTTAGCTCGGTGGTGCTAACTTAACTCACTGTGTATCCATTTTCTGCGTTTGAACTAACTATTGGCCCAGAGAGAATCCAGCCTAGCTTCGTCTGCTGGTATGTTGGTTTTCCTTGCATCAGCCCAGTTTCCAGAAGAGTCCCATACAAGTCTGCACCAATTAACATGTCAATCGTGCCAGCTTCGTTGAAATGGGGATCAGCAAGGTCTTTTTTCCCAATCTTTAATTTTTGGCTAACCGCAATCGTTTTGGCCGGTATTAACCTCGTGATTTGACCTGATATGATCATCATATCTACCACAATGAATTTATTGGCCCATTTCTCTTTCAGCTCAATTGTGATTCTGCCTCTTGGTCTAATTGTAGAGTCACCAAGGCCGTGGATAACGAAGTCGCATGGCTTTCTTTTTAGCCCTAACTTCTGTGCAGCTCGCTCAGTAATAATTGATCGCTGAGCACCTTGATCAAGCAATGCACGTACAGTACTCAAGCTTCCGGCTTCGATTTTTACTTGAACTAACGCCGTGGCCAATAGAATGTTTGCTGTGCTTGCGTTTGAATGATTTAATGCAACCGAGTTTCCATCCGTGGCCAAATGATTCACTGTAATTGTATTTTTCGCATTAGTTCTTCGTTCAACTTCGTCCGTCACACCACTAGCACTTGCGTCGTTTGCACCAAGATGCAATAGGGAATGATGACATTTGCCACAAACTCTACACTTATGTTTTGAAGTGCAATTCCTCCACGAGTGCCCCTTCCGTAGACAATTGAAGCACGCTTTAGCTTCCTGAACTACTTTTCTCCTTCGGTTGATATCAAAAAGCGCGAACTTGCACATATGTAAACTATGTGGCTCCTTACAAATCATACCGGTTTGGTCCGTTACTGACGTCAAAGTGATTGCCTTGTGACTTTTTGGTGTTGCTGTTGATGTGTTGATTGCGTCCGCAACTGTAATTCTAGTGTACAAGAATTCCACAAACATATCCACTGACGGTAGTTCATCCAATTCTGCAGTCTTAGTTTTCCACTCGATTCTCGATTCGTTATCCAGTCTCTCTTCAAGTAGATGAGTCAGTAACAGATTCAATGGATCAACGCTTAGATTTTTCAGACTTGACAAGAACCCATTTGTCATGTCCAGAATTCTCTTGATCCCGTCGGAATTGCGCGATTGGCATGGTTAGGTTAGGTTAGGTTGTACTGGCTGGCACATGGCCACACATAGACCTACCGGTCCGTAGTGATACCAGATAAATGGACCTCGAGAAAGGAATTCAGTCCAAGCGGCCATCAAAGGCCCCGGACTTTTTCGCGAACTGAAGGATGTCCTTCAGCTTTTGCTCTGCCACGTGTGAGAGATCCACCAGCCAGGGCTCACCGAAGTATCGCAGTCTGGTTTTCCCCAGTGCCGGGCAGTGACACAGGAGATGCTGGATAGTTTCTGACACCCCCGGCTCTTGACACCTTCTACAGGTGTCACTCGTTAGGAGTCCCATTTTCTTAGCATGTGCTGCTATAAGACAGTGACCAGTAATGATACCAACGAGTCGTTTGCAGTCAATCCGCACTAACTCGAGGAGGTACTTGGTCGATGCGAGATTGTATGACCCCCACATGATTTTGGTTACTCTGCAGGTCTGAGTTGCATCCCATCTGCGCGTCGCTCCCTGCATCATGTTGGAGTCGATTGAGTACTTAATCGCCTGGATAGGAGTAAGGATGTTCCGCTTCCAAAAGGGGAAGACTAGCCCCATACTTGGCTAACGCATCCGCCTTTTCATTCCCATCAATACCCTTATGACCGGGAACCCAGAAGATTCTAACTCTTCTGCTGTTACCCAGTCTGTTCAGAGCCTGAATACAATCGAATACACACTTCGATTTGTATGTGTGAGACAGCAGTGCTTTTACCGCCGCTTGACTGTCCGTAAAGATGTTTAGTACTTTGCTAGTAGTATCTTTGGCGTATATGAGGTCTGCGGCTTTACGTATCGCAAACACCTCCGCCTGGAAAATACTACTGTGATTCGGAAGCCTGAAAGCTGCTTCCATAGATGCATCTGCAGAATATACTGCAGCACCCACTCCTGCAGCTGTCTTCGAGCCGTCAGTGTAGATGCTAAGAGCTGCAGGACACATTTGTCGATTCCATTCCTGCCCATCTCCCACAGTCGCTCGATATCCCCGCTCAAAGCACAGAGTGGGAACCAGGTAGTCAGTGCTTCCTGCGTAACCCCGTTCAATACTGCTGTGGCCAAAGGATCCTGGCTCGAAGTGCCCTGATTCCCTAAGCCTGACAGCAGCCTTTGCGGCAGTGCCTCTAATAAAGAGATCAAGCGGGGGAAGATGAAGCAGGACGTTCAGAGCAGACGAAGGAGTCGAGGCTAAGGCACCTGTAGTGCAGAGAGCCGCCAGCCGCTGAACTCTATTCGCCATGGTAGCAAAGGTGCTTTTATTCACTGCTGGCCACCAGACCAAGCATCCGTAAACAAGAATCGGCCTAGCTATCGCCAAGTAGATCCAGTGCGTTAAAGCAGGGCTTAGACCCCACGTTTTACCCAGCACTCTCTTGCTGGCATAAATCGCGTTGCTTGCCCGCTTAACTCTTTCCTCTAAATTCGCCTTCCATGTGAGCTTGCTGTCCAGAATAAGACCCAAGTACTTAGTTTGTAGCTTGAGACCTAACCTGGAGCCGCCCAGCATGATATGGTCTAAATCCGGGGTTTTATACTTCCTAGTGAAGAGCACAATATCCGTCTTGTTGGGGTTAATGCCAAGACCCACGGTATTCGCCCACTCCTCAACCAGCCCTAGAGAGTACTCGATGAGCTGACCAAGGGTGTGTGGAAACCTACCCGAGACTAAAATTGCAATGTCGTCAGCGTAGGCCACAACCGTGAGTCCCTTGCTTTCCAACTTTTCCAGAATTGAGTTTGTTACAAGGTTCCACAAGAGAGGAGATAGAACCCCTCCCTGCGGAGTGCCTCTGCAGACTTTTCTTGTAATTTGCGCACCCGACCACTCCGCTGATATGAGCCTGTGGTTAAGCATGTTGCCTATGAAGCTACAAATAGCGGGGTGAGTGTTGTGTGCGTGGAGGCTCTCCATAATAGCTTTTGTGTGCACATTATTGAAGGCGCCTTCAATATCTAGAAAGGCTCCCAAGGCGTATTCTTTGTAATGGAGTGCCCTTTCAATTTTGAGGACTACTCTATGGAGAGCCGTTTCAACAGATTTTCCTTTCATATACGCATTTTGGGCTCTCGATAGAGTTTGAGTACCAAGTCTTTGTTTGATATGAAGATCAAGTAATCTTTCAAAAACTTTAAGGAGGAAGGAAGTCAGGCTAATTGGTCTGTAGTCCTTCGGATACGCATGGTTGACTTTACCTGCCTTGGGTATAAATACAACCTTAGCGGTCCTCCAGGCTACAGGTACATGGCTTAGCACTAGGCAACCTTTGTAAATTTGTGTTAGCCAGGAAACAGCAAGCATACCTGTTTTTTGAAGCATGACCGGCAGAATTCCATCCGGACCTGGAGACTTGAAGGGCTTGAAGGTGTCAATTGCCCAAACAAGCCTCTGCCTGGTGACAACTTCGCCAATGCCTTCGATGTCATGCAGATCAGACGCCTGCACACGAGTTAAAGGGGTGGAGTCATCCAAACAGCCCGGAAAGTGAGTGTCTACGAGTACCTTCAGCGTTTCCGAGCTGTTGCTCGTCCACTCCCCATCAGACCTGCATAACAGGCTAGGCGTGACAGGGCGTTTAGCCAGCAAGTTTCTTAGTCTTGCCGTCTCCGAGGTGGATTCAATCCTACCGCACAGCTCTTTCCAGGAGCTCCATTTGGCTTTCCTAATTTCCGTTTTGTAGAGCCTAAGTATGTCCTTGTATTCGTCCCAACATTCCCTACAGTCAGCTACTTTGGCCAACTTAAAGAGTTCTCGTACCTGTCTTCTGCGACAACCCAGGTCTCTGTTCCACCAGGGTGGCTTAGGTTTGCGCTTCGGACAGACTTTGGGACAGGATCGTTCAAAAGCTTTTACCAGTTTACCAGTAAGAGTGTTGACCGCAGATTCCAGGCCAGCTACAGAGCTTATCCTGGGAGGAGGGCCTAAGTCGTTGGTCACTTCCCGTTTGAAGTTCTCCCAGTTTGTTTTCCTGGGGTTGCGAAACGACCGAGAAATGCGAGTGAGGCTGAAATTTAAGCTGTAACTAATGTAACAGTGGTCAGAGAATGATGGACTTCCAAGAACCCTCCAATTCTCTACTAACTGTTCATAAGGATCATTGTGAAGAGTTATGTCTAGAACGTTAACACTTCGAGGTCCCCTATGAGTGGGGGTGTTTCCTCGATTTGCCACGACCAGATCATAGTTAATAATAAAATTGAGTAAAGACTCACCTCTATCGTTAATATCGCTGCTGCCCCAGACAGTGTGATGCGCGTTGGCATCCGCTCCCACGAGTAGCAACTGGTGCTTTCTGAGCGCTTCCGCGGTGACTTTTTCGACCTCATCCGGCGGAGCGGGTCGATCGTGCGCCATGTAGGCGGATGCTAGGAGCACCTGCTCCTCCTCGTCCCCCTTGCATGCCACCACCGTCAAATCGTCTGTGCTGAAATTAGACAGAAGATAAGCGTGAATATCCTTCCTCACCAGCATAGCCGTTCTTATTCTTGCTACTGCGGTGGGGAAGAACAGATTGAAATCCTGTGACGCCAGTCCCGCAACCCGACCCCCGCAGAGATCCAAGGTTCCTGAACCAGCGCCACATCAAACTTACCTTCGTCGAGTGTCTGCAGTAGTTCGGCCGAGGCCAACTTACTGCGGTGCAGATTGATCTGCAGCAGTTTGAGTGCTGGCCGCGGCATCCTCTTTGACCGGCGCCTCTTCTTTCTGGGGATCGGCCGCTGTACTTTGCAGGTCAACGGTGCCCAGATCCCTCTCAATCTCGCCAGCCTCCAGGGTGTTCTTATTTCCATCCTTCGGGTGGCGTTTCCTCAGGCGCAGGTAGACACTACCTACACCCCAAGCCATCTTGCCAAAGCGCGGATAAAGCAGGTCGTCAGCCTCCTTGTTGATTTGGAGGATGTACACCTGCCCTCCGTCCTGAGCAGCCGGTTTCCTAACATCCAAGATTTTCCAATCCTGTGTTGGAATGTCCGGGTTTTGCCGTTGTAGCAATTTCAGGGCCACATCTGGTTCCACTACCCGCGGTATTGTTACCTTCGCTTTAGGTAGTGTCGGGATGCTCCCTCTGTCAACAATCGCCAGCTGAGCTCCTTCCCATAGCCCCGGTAAGTCCGGGACTACAGTCGTACACCAGCGCAGCGACAACTCATCGTTGCATTTGATGATCTTTACACCCTTGAACCAGCCCGCCCCGTCAAACGAAGGCATAGCCAGTTCAGGGTGCTTCTCCATTCGATCAATCATCGCGTTGAGCAGGCCTGACTCTACGATCTTCAACTTCTCAAGCGACAATTGACCCAACGGGTTGCTTCGATCTACCAAAGCCACGATGAGGTGCTGTTTAGCCACAACACTGGCCTTAATGACTTTCTTCGGCTTCGAGGTAGAGGGTTGTTGGACCCCTTGCCGACTGGTCTCGTTTTTAGGCCTCTTGGACGCCGGTTTTTCTTCCTCAGCGGACCTCTGCCTTTTATCTGCCAGCTTCTTTGAGAAGCTCTGCTCCACTTTGTTGTGGAAAACAGAGTCCTTAAGAGCCAGCCTTTCTTTGCCAGCGAAGTACTCGCGGCCTTTTGCCACCGTCGTCCGAGCTCAGCACAACCGATCCTTCTCCTCCGCAGAGAGGGAAGGACTGTCGCCGAGCCTGTCGACAATGCGCAACGCCGCTTTATAATTCGCCAGCGCTTTCTTGCCCTCTTTGCTCGGCTTGGGCCTGTTCCTCTTCTGGGGACCAGCACCTTCGCCTCGCTCAGGCGATTTGAGGAGTTCCTCTTCCGCTTCGGTCGAAACCATGCTCTCCGAGTCCGAGTCTGCGAGTACTCTGGCACCCGAACGCATTAGCTTCGCGCGACTTGAATGGCGGCCAGCGGAGGTGCTAGCTTCCTCAAGCGTTGTTTTTCGAAGTGGGGATCGTTGTAGCTTGGAGCTCCTTTTAAAAGGGTCCGCCACCGATTCCACCACCTCTGCGTTTATCGTAGGACCACTTGTAATTGGATCTGCTACGGTGGCCAAGTGGTCAACCTCCATAGCATTGCAGTCGATGGATAACGACGACCCGGGGCCTGCTCGCTCACCCCTGACGGCCGCCGGTACTGGGTATCCGACTCCCTGTACCGTAACTTTATCTCCTTTGTCTTCGTCCATATTTGGTTTTCTGTTCGGGGTCACCTTCCCCTAAGGTCCCTCTAGCAAGGCAGCAACTCATCTGGCTGATGGGCCACTGCCCTGAGCCCCCTCACCGCGGCAAGGTCGGACCGTTGAGGGGGGATTGGCATGGTTCAAGAGTCATAAATTTTTTCACAAGCGTATTTGCTATGGCAGGTTTGTTCTGAAACCTCTTTATCAGTAGCCCCATGCCACTTCGTAGTTGGCCGCTGTTATCGTCAAATGATTGATAACCTGCGCCGCTGCACCCGTGATCGCAGTCTTAAGATATTGCATCTTCTGCGTCGCGTTGAGGTGCCGATTTTCGTGTACCATCATGGTGAACACGTCTTTGAAGCTAATCCAGTCTTCATATCGACCAGAAAACGTTGGAACTTTTATCCGCTCCAAGCGCACTGTCTCCTCCTGACTGCCACTTTCCTGCACTTGCGTTGCCCGTGTTTCCGGTTCCGTCATCATCGTGTCATCAGCCGCCTTGGAAAACGCTGATAAACCTTGCCGCAATATGATTTCGTACTCGTCAAACAGCTTTTCTGCAGACAAGTATGCTTCAAGATAATCCTTCTTCGAATCATCATCGTCAGCCAATGCTTCTTGGGTTGCAAAATGTTCCGCTTCGCATGCTGCCCACTTCGTCCTAAGCTTCTCCAATCTAGATTCGAAATATTGCAGCGAATGCCGAGATTTGG
>OZ022264.1:183870340-183873020 GCA_963978885.1 Nemotelus pantherinus | reverse complement strand
TTCGTTGATCCGCACGTGCTCGCCCCACTGGCTCCCTCGCTCTAGATTGGCACGTGGGACACGCTGCTCGCATCACTCCTTGTCTGCCACACCCGAAACATCGTCTAGGCTCTGTGCACTCTCTAGATAGATGACCATCCTTCCGACAATTCCAACATTGCACCCGCCCGTGCCCGGTCAGTACGGCTATCTGCCCCGAAGCCTCTGCTCCCACGTATGCCAAGTCTGGCTCCAAACAACGTCGGGATCGCGTCTGGGATGGCACAAACGCTGCCACAGACGCTCTGGTGGCATCCAATGTCCGTCCCATCCTCACTAACTCAGCTACTGACGTGATAGACGTTAGACTCAACTGCTGCTGGTAGAAAGGGGCAATGTTTCTACGCAGCGTTCTTAACTTTTTCTCTTCCGAGTAGTTGGTCCTCAACCGGCTGAACAGACGCTCCATTACCGCCACGTATACTCCCATTGACTCGTGCTCTCCCTGGGTGCGCCTTCGGATCTCATCACGCAGGCGATCCTCATAATCTGCTGGCAAAAACTCTGCCTTCAGTTCCTGCACAAGCTCATCCCAGCAACTGACCAAGTCACGATTCGCCCGGAACCAAATGAGAGCCTGCGATTCAAAGAGATCCACTGCTGCTCTAAAAAGTTGCGGCTTTGTTAGTCCCCTGGCCTGCCGTAACTCCTCCACGCGCTCCAAAAAAGCACTCACTGATCCGGTCGAATCCCCACTGAATTTAATCCCCCATTTTGCCACCTCCGCCAGGCTCGAAGCTCTCGACGCCTGCGGTGGAGACATCACCGTGACATGATTCGCTGTCTCATCTTCGCCATCGCTGGATTCTTCTGTGTTCCCGACCAACGTTCCCATCGAGATTATCAACCGGTTCCGTAACATCTTCGCGCCCTCCTTCTGTTCCTGAGTGATTGCCCTTACGTTACCTAGCCGACGGAAACCAAACTCAATTTTCACTCTCGCTTTAATATAGTCTGAAGAGGTCTGATCCCCCGCAACTCTTGCTACCAAGTCTTCGATCTCCGACACTTTCGCGGATAGTTCCAAAAAATCCGTATCATACTCATATGGATACTCTGCCTCCACGTAGGACGTGTCGGACGCCGCCTCTGCCTTTAACGTACCCCTCAACGTCTTCCGCATATTGTCGACGGTATCCTGTGGAAAGCCCCGAATAACGAGCTCATATGTGAGCTCGTCCTTGCTCAAGCGAACAACTAAAATCTTCATCGCACTGAACTCAAAAGAACAAATTCTTCTCAGACTGGTCAGTAGTCAACGAAATCACCAAAACCGCACTCTCTATATGGTTTATCCCTCAATTCCAATGTAACTAGTTCCTAGACCCAGAAAATCTAAAATCAAACCCCCCCCCCCCCCCCCCCAGTGACTAAAATACCAAAACGTGATAGATCAGTGCTCGCCTTTTCGCTCGATCCTCTATTCACGCTCTCTACTCCCGCACAGTTCTGTCCTGAAAATCCGGCCTCTTATTGCTAGTAACACACCTATACAACTTCACACACCCAAGCTTCAATATAATTCACTATATCTAAACTCATACACACTCTGCTCCAAAATTCAAATGAAATGCTTTTAGTTCTTCGATTACTCACTTTGGCACATACACTCTAATTCACACAACAATGCTCGGGATCCAGAATTCAGATAAATATATATAGATATACGGTGATCAATAATATACACCGCATCAATAATTGTTATGCAATATAATAAATAGAAAAGTATAATGTTCTAAAACAAACAACCCCTACTTATCCCGCAACACGAATGGGGTGAATTCTAAATCAAATACCCGTTCCGCGATTTCTCTTCAAAAATATTTCGAAATATGCCTTAATGGTTTCTTTCTTCCGGAATTTACACGCCTACCGAGCCTCCCACAATTTGGGACTTGGCTAGACAAAATTTTCCACGTACCGTTGCGTACCGTTACTACCGTTATGCCCCACGTTGGGCGCCAATTTGTTACCGTAAGACCCTTATCACGTACAAATAACCTCGATCTCTTGAGCTCAGAATGAGGGGGCAGCCTCGGGCGACTTAGCTCACTAGAGAGGGGTGAGTTCGGGCGCCACTCGTTTCCGAAAACCCGCTGCTGCCAAACACTACCGCCACCGCGAAACGAGAACTCGGTGCGGCTCTATCTTCTTTTCCCCGAATCGAATATTAACTAAATCAATTAAATCACCGAGGAAAAACACCCGTCACAATTGTTTATACAATCTTCAATGAACTTTAATGTTATCACTATCTATCTAAACACAATCCAACACGGCGCCGCGATTTTACTTAAAATAACAATTATCGAAAACTAACGGTTTCTCTACAATCTTTACATCGATTAACTACCTCTTCTTTCTACTGTCTTGTTTCTTTTCTTCTTATTCTTACTAACTACAACTAACTCTTTTCGTGACGTACCTCTAATTTAAATTTTCTTCGTAGACTCGCCTGACCTCCGTCGATCGTCTGCCGTGCGATAATCGGTACTTCCCCTGATCTGTCTTCGTCGTTTCGTTATTACTTCGACATTTCACTAACGTGCCGCTGTAATTCAATTTTCCTCGAAGATTCGCCTGTCCGCCGTCGATCTTGCTGCCGTGCGATCACCGGTGTTTCCCCTGATATGTCTTCTTC
>OZ022264.1:183830340-183865340 GCA_963978885.1 Nemotelus pantherinus | reverse complement strand
GCAGGGGCAGGCGATTATTTCGAGGAGAAGGACCGAAGGTAGGCTAAGTTTTTTGCTATTGTTAGTATAAAGAAAAATAGGTACGATAAGTGTAAAGAGAAATAGGTACGATAAGTGTAAAGAAAAATAGGTACGCGGCGCCGTCAGTAAGAACAGAGTAGGGCAAATAGTGTACCAATAAAATTGTTACAAAGGTGTAATCGCTGGTGTTAATTTTGTGCCCTTCTGGCAGAATCGCGTAAGAAATTTCGATTACGTCTAGCGGGAACTTAATAATCGCGATAGCCAAGTACGTCGCCGTCAGTTTCTCGCTTCGAGACGGTGATTTTACAGACAGTTTCGGTCGTAAATTTAAAGCGAGTGGCGCCTAAAATTGACCCACCCCAATTTCCACGGGAGTTAGCCGACCGGAACTGTCCCCTTTGCACTCCATCGGGAGGCGAAGGGCTTTTGGCGGGTTGCAGGAGCAATCAACGTAACAGAACCTTTCAACAAATCCACGGATGTTACATTTAAAATATTTATTTCTTGCATTGGTATACAGTTGCCGAACCCTTTATCATGCAATTGAACATTTACTAAAATTCTTTTATATGCAGCTTCAAACTGCCTGGCAGAGGGGTTATTATTAAATCCTAGTCGACAACGAATATTAGAAAAAAAAAGTTCAACATGATCCTGACTTAGTTTGTACGATGCAATATACTTTAATAATTGTTTTTCTTGAATAAAAGATTTATATAAAAATATTAGATTTTTTATACTAATCCGATAAACCCGGTTTTCCGTCTACATTTAATAATAATAATCCCATCAGCATACTTCATGTCACGAATGTAAGTGTCAAAATCTTCCAAAAATTTTTGAACTGAATTAAAATTTTTACTGCACAATGCTTGTTTAAAACCTGGTGCGTACAAACTACGCGAATTTAAAATGTCGAATGCATCGTTCATGTAATGTGTAAATCGAACAGTTCCTTCAGAATTGGAGGAGTCAGGCAATTTTAAATTATAGTTGCAATATTGTATGGCATCAGCGACTGAGGAGCTTAAGACTTGCGTAGCAAGACGAACTTTCATTTTTTGCTTAAGGGGAGAAATACATATAGAATTCGAATTTCAGTCAATTTTTATGATTTTTGTTATTTAAGAATAATTTATTCTACATTTTCCAAACTTTACATATCATTTATTTATACTTTCATCTATTACAAAAAAAAAAAGAAACAATTTTAAAACATATCAAAATAGCTGATTTTCAGTCTTATTTTTCGGGAAGGTCGCAGCGAGAGTTGTCGGTTGGCGTAGTTTGTAGTCTGTGTAGTGTTGATCGAAAATAATAAAAAACCAATTTTGTGTGATTATTAAGGTTATGTTTCGTAGATGAATCTAAAAAAATAAATGAAAAATAAAAATGTGCAGAATAAAACACTTTATAAGAATTATTTGAATTTTCAGCCAAATTTTTCAATCGTTATTGCCAAGGAAATTTTTCATTTTCAAAAAAAATTCAAAACAAATAGGTTCATATAGAAATTAATATCACTAAAAAGATGTGTGCAAAATTTCAGTGCGATGGATAGCAAACTTTTTAAGTTATCGTCAACGCCGATTTGAAAAATTGTGTTTTAAGAAAAACGCGTTTAAAGTCTGAGTACATAAAAATTCAATGATTGTAGTGGCTTACCGATTAGTCAGCGATTCCAGCGCCATATAAAAGTCCTTCTGTAGCTTCGTATAGCTCATTTTTCTCAAGAAGTTCCTCTTGACGTGCTTGACGTGCTTCTTTAGTAGCTAACAAGCTGCGCTGATTTGCTCGAGTCACTCTCTGCTCATCTATTTTATCTGCGTATGATCTACAGTGTCTGCCAATTATTATATCTAAATTGTTCATTACTTGTAAAAGAGATGTATTTCCTTCGTTGAACAATCCAGCTGCTGTATACGCAGCAATTTCAATGATTTTTAATCCTGAGTGTAAGTGCTTTGGAGCGAGACGCCAAACGGTCGAGTTGAAACTGTCATTTGCATTTTGCGTATGGCCACCCAAACATCTTTTGAGCAAATCATCACGGGATAAATCTTCAAATATTGGTTTAATATACTCTTGCACCTCTGTATGAAGTGGTGCAGGGTGTTGAATTAGTTTTGGATTTTCTCCAGATGCTTCAGCTTTCCGCCACTTGCACCAGCTGTCGGGACCCGGTGGACAGTCCTCATGTTTTGGATTGTCGTCCGTAGAGCACATATGATAATAAGTGGCCATTACAGCTTTTTTCATATTTTCGAGGCTGTTGACATTCCTCCGAATAGCTAATCCGTAATATAATGCCAATTTGTTTATAAGCGCTTCGGTTAGTTTACCACTTCCTCCAAGTTTTTGATCTTTTTTAATCTTTCGAAGACGACTACCCATCCTCTTCTGCACGTGGCCAATACACTCACTTTTTACCACTTGAAAATCGTCACCATACGGATTTACGTCAAGTATTCCCTTAAACGTTTTTGAGTCTCCATCTCCTATGTAATTACCATATTTCACGCCGAACAATTCTTCTGATCTCAAAAACATCTCTTTGATTGATTCGACTTCCATTGCGCCCGAAGAGCCCTGGTGATTCTCTTGACACACTGATATGTGCTCTTCATACCACTCACGATATTGTTCATTATTTTTTTTATTCTTCCAGTAATTACACTCCGGACAATAGCTACTTTTTACTTCTATATCTATAACTTTACCAGAGTAGTATCCGATGAGCGTTGTGACACCATATAAAGATTTACCATAAAGCCCCGTTTTTTCCAAGAACCGTCGCCCGATACTTTTAAATCGAATATTGGCCTATTATGTTTTTCGTTTTCTTTTTTTCTTCTTCCACAGCTTTTTTACAGCAAGATTGAAAAACTGATTTTGTAGCGGTGTATAAATGCATAACAATATTATTATACGCACTCTCACTCAAACCGTCGCACATGTCCATAAGATTGCAAAATAAATTAATCCCTTCTCTAGTAATGCCTAGAAGGCGCATAACAAGTACAATTCTGCGATTAACTTCGAATCCATTATTATTAAATGGTCCTGAGTTTATGTCCTTACGACCGCAGTGGCAAAGTAAAACTATCTTGAAACCCAAGCCACGATTGCCAGCTTCTTCAAATTTCACTGTCTGTTTACACTCACGACACATAACAAGCTCTGACAATGCGCTAAACAGCGTGAAAAATTCAATAAGCCGATAGCCATGCAAAGGATTATAACGAATGTCCTCACTACTAGCACTAGAAAGTTTTTTCGCACTAACACTCGGTTGTTCTGTTTTATCTCTGTTTTTGGAGTACTGATTTCCATAAAATTTTCGTTTACGCGGATATGCTGTCCGAGTTGATACATTTTCATTTCCTTTAGGATATGAATTCATTTTGATATTTTCGTTTTCGAAATCTTTCCGTACTGAATAATTGCCAAAACTAGAGCGAACAGAATTAACAGCTACACCAGCTCTGACCTTCATTAATGTTCCTCGTAAGAGCTATAAAACTGTCCATTCCTTGAAATCATTATGTATATTGATTTCAAAATATCTGTTTACCCAAATTTTTAGCAATAGAAAAGTCTCCGGGTAAGGGCAATTAAGAACAGGTAGTCAAAATTGGCCGCTCAACTGTACTTCTGAAGACACTCGAACGCAAAGTACAAGAGGGTCACGTTTATCAGTTTTAACATGATAAATACTTTGAATTAAGTTTTGAAAATTGGGTGACATATTTTTGAGGTGTTATATAAACTTTTTATATAGACAACAAAAATTCATTTTTTTGGAAATGTTATTTGTATCTCCCCCCTTAAAGAAATTTACATGAGCCTTTTTCAACTTATTAGCTAAATGCAATTCTTCGGTCTCTTGTAATTTGTGTAGATTCTCTACAAAGCTCCAATCAATTATAATATTTTGCTCATCATAAATAGGACCAGTTTCAGCTAAGGAATTCCTCACAAGCTTTATCATATGACATGGATCTAAAGTTAATGTAATATTTCTATTTTCGTAGGAAAAAGAATATTTATCTTGATGCTTTGAGAAATCGCATCCTAACGCGGAAGCCATACTAATGTTAGAAGTAGCCCCATCGAAAGTCACATTAAGAACATTTATACCAACATTAAAAAGCTCAGAGAGACACGACTGAAGTAAAGATTTTCTCTGATCGCCTCTGAGAGAATTTACGAAAAAGTAACCTAACGGTATTTCCCACGTCCCATTAATTGCAACTAACATGAATACAAGGACCTCTGATGCTATAGTTTCAGGATTTTCATCAGATTCTCCAAAGCTCACATATCCATAATGTGTCTTTCCATCGAATTCTGTATGCCTACGAATATACATTTCATCAATACAAAGACCACATGCGATATTACATCTTGCTTGTACCAAAAGCTGTAGAGTTTTGAAAGATTCTGCAGTAAATCCTGGTTTCCCGTCAATAGTGTGATACCATTTCAACAAAGTTCTTGGATGAGGCAGACAAAGTTCAAAAGTTTTGCGGGCATGTTGATAGGCTTTTGGAGAAAGGTAATTAAGTGTAAGCGCAAATTTTTTCAGTTCAAGAGAATATTTTTGGGGGACAGGACTACCGCGGACTTTTCTTTTTACCCTTTCTAGCAACTCAATGCCAACATTACACCTCCTTAATCTCTCCATGTCATCTATTGAAATAAGATTTTTACGCGAAAGCTCTACTACTAAATCCTCTAGACTACATATTTTCTTCTTTAATCTACGCACCTTTTGTTGTAGGGTCTTTTTCCGCTTCTTTTTGCTCTTGACTACAGTTTTCAAAACTGATAGCCGTCGCTTTCGCCTCAGACATCGTGGTGTTAACGGACCTTCAGATGAAGACGACGTCTCCAATATTTTGCGTAGTGGAGTACTTTTTTTCTATGAAGTGGATAGCCCATTTTCAATTGTAAGAATTTAAGTAAGTAATTAATTATACCTTTTGCACAGGCTTCCTATCGGGACTCCCTAAACGTCGCGGGTCTTCCCAAAAACTACACCCATGCTGATTCCTATATTCATCCTGTGGGTTAAAATAGTTAAAAACAATTGTATACTGTAGTTTATAGCCCAAAGTACAGTTAAGTATTTCTTGTAGAAATAATTAACTTATGAAACGCAACATTTTATCGAATTAAATTAACATACAATCTGCTATTATCCATAGGAAATTATAAGCTCTCTACTCTTCCAAATGGAAAAATATTAATAGTGTGCTCCACCCCACGATCAATACAGTGGTTCGTGAATGAACGATTTTCTTATGATTTTTTATTTCTTATGATTATGATTTTCAATTAATATTTGCACTTTTCTCAAGTCGAGAACAACCATGAGCCAGCGAACATTTCGAATGTGTAGACACCAGTTTTTCATCTCACATAGTAGTCCAGTTATATACTGTCCAAATTTTAACTTCTGAATCATTTTCCAGTTTTTACCTAAACTTCTTTTTTTTATACCTTGCTTCAATACTGCATCAACCAATTTATTGCAATAAATTATTAATACACATTAAATAATTTATTCAAGGGGGTTGAGTTGAGTTTTAATTTTTCAGCTAGATCAATTTCATTTTATTATTTTATTTTTAGCATTAACTAACGTCAAAACCTTCCCGTGGTTGAGGCTTCAAACAACAGAAATGGATGATTCTATCCTTTTTGCAGATTTTTGTATATGGACCATGACTTCCATACATTCGAATAGTGCTATGGCCCACATATATACTCGGAATGAAAAATGTAAGCATACATTATGGGTAGATTAAGTGATGACAAGACGATATAAACTTTGTTTACACAGTATGCACACATACTGAACAGTAATTTGACTTACACAAGCAATGCATAAGTCAGTATTAATGTCAGAACATATACAAGCTTTTTTGCTTCGTGTAGTAAACGCTGAAAAACTGTTTCTCGCATAAGTCAAACTCTGCTTCAACAACGCTCAGGAGAAGGAAATATGAGAATTTTCATTATCTCTATCATGTTAGCCACACAAACTATTTGAGCTGATTTTCTAAATGTCAGTCATTCCTTAATTCCTTTATTACCACATAAACCACTCGGAAGGCTTCATAGTGTGCATGAACACAGTAGCAGGTCTGCCGTGCACTGCCCACATTTGATATTGTTTTCCACAAAAATTTACTCTGTTAATGCCTGCTTCATCCATGTTATCAACATGCCAATGCTTGCCTGATGTAAGGGTTATACACATTTATTGGAATGGGCAAAAATCAAAGCAAAAAGTAAAATTTGACCTGCCAAAATCCATTACGGGCCTTGGGGATCGGAGGTGGTAGAGAACGGATTCTCATAATCAATTTTTTCCGAATAGAAATTTCATAATCCCCAAAACACAGCTTTTCAAAGTATTCATAGTATACCGAGATGGCTGTAAATTTCAACCCTTTACTTCCTTGCGAAACTTTTTCATACATACATACCTCACTGCACAAATTTCAGTGTCATATACCGGGCTACAGTGAGACAGGTGAGAGCCAAGCACGATAATAATCCTAATACAGTACTCCTCGCTTAAAAGCATCATGTTTTAGTGCATTTCATGCATTTATAATTACTTGTTTTTAACGTTTATTGAAGTCAAGAAAGCAGTATACTGAAATTATGGAAGCAGAAAGGATCATGAAAGGTATGAAAGCTGTCCGAGATTTCCACATACCGAAAAATATCAAAGATCTCCATTCATTTTTAGAAATATGTTCTTACTTTCGGAATCTCATAAAAAAAAATCACAATAATTTACAGCCATTGTATGACATTTTGAGGAAGGATGCCCAGTTTCAATTCGGAAAAGACAAACTGGTCGCATTTGAAGAACTTAAATCGACTTTGCAGCAGGTCCTATTGCTGAGTATATAATCGCCGACTGCTGAAGCTGAATTGCATTGTGATGCTAGTAGTTTAGGCTTTCGGGACAGTTTTTTTACAGCGACAAGAAGATAAATTATTTCATCTAATATTGTTTTTTACAATAAGAGCCACAGTACCTGAATCAAAATATAATTCCTATGAACTTGTCGTCATCTGCTCAAAATTTTGTTGCGTAAATTTGCACCGTACACTAGTGGTATATATATATATATATACATATATATATATATATATATATATATATATATATATATATATATATATATATATATATATATATATATACATATATATATATATATATATATATATATATATATATATATATATATATATATATATATACTATATATATATATATATATATATATATATATATATATATATATATATATATATATATATATTTATATATATATATATATATATATATATATATATATATATATTTATATATATATATATATATATATATAAATATATGTATATATATATACATATTGTAAGGACAAAAAGTCCCTTCAGTGGGCAAAGTCATTCATTGGGGAGCACCCTAATCCGCTCCCTCTACACCCTGGAGCTTCAGCTCAGAAACGACAAAGGTCGGCTGAGCAGATGAATCAGGGCATGCAAGACTGCAAAAAGCAGAAAGTAGTGACGGCTCCTACAGGGATAACTCGGCCATTTAGCGAAATGGCCAAAGAGTGCCTGGTTTGGGCCGTGATTGATGCCAGCAAGGGAGATGGAACCATCTCCCCCGAAAACTGGCTTAAGATAAGGCAGGCTTTGTTTGGAATCTGCTGTAGGCTGCAAAAGGCCAGCTCGGGTCCACCACCTACGGTGAACGATGCGGGCTGGCACAAAGGAATTCGGCTGGTTGCGTGTGGAGACCAACGATCAGCCGATTTCTATAAGCAGGCAATCTCCGAGCTGGGGGAACTCTGGCCAGGCGCCAAGATTAAGGTGGTGCACAAGGATGAGATTCCCAGCCGGCCTAGATGCAGGACTTGGATTCCAAGTTTCCACTCGGATCCAGTGGAAGTCCTGGAAATAGTCCGGCTTTTCAATCCGAATCTTCCAACGGAAAATTGGAGGGTTGCGAAGATTGGAGAGCCGGTAGACAATCGGCGGGAGGCTCTCTTCATCATAAATGAGGAGGCACTCCCGATCTTAGATGCCCGAGAGGGCGTAATCAGGTTTGAGGTCGAAAAACTAGCCCTACGGATCTACCGAAGCGACAGGCCAAAGAGCTCTGCTGCGGGAGATCCAACACCCGAGAAACCTCACCCTAAACAGGTGACTCACATAACGGAGGATCCACCTAAAAAGGGGCTGGACACATCTTCAAGGGTGACATCTGAGGATGAATCCGAGGTGGAATCCCTTTATGCAGACGGGGTTAGTATCGGGACTACCTCCGAGTTGGGTGGCTGCCTGGACCTCATGACTCTGGAAGCAGAGGAAGAGGCTGGGCAGACATCTATGTCAGACGGGGAGGACCTGGATCTAACCATCGTCGAAAATAAATGATGGTGAAGGTATTGCAGATCAACCTTCACCATTCTAAAGTAGCATCAGCTACTCTGCTCCTCCGACTGTCTAGGACAGAGGAGGAGCTGATTCTAATCCAAGAACCATGGGTTGCCAAAAACCGGGTTTGCGGGTTACGCACCGATGGATACAGACTAGTGGTACCCGACGGCTTACATGAGCCACGTGTCTGCATTCTTGTCAAGAAAACCATAAACGTCCTTGTACTAGACAATTTCAGTGACAGGGATAACATGGCTATTGCAGTGGAAATCGACCAGAGATCCTACTGGTTTGTTTCTTGCTACATGGCACACGATCATGGCGACAGCCCACCTTGCGACATTGTCAAGGGTGTTGTGGCTGAAGCCACAAAGACTGGTGTGCCTCTTATTCTAGGGGCTGACTCCAACGCTCATAATGAAGTATGGGGTAGCTCCAACACTAATGGCCGAGGTGAAGAACTTTTGGACTTCATCTTGGCCCACGACCTTTTCATCGCCAACACTGGTAGCGACCCAACCTTCCTTACCTCAAACCGCAGGGAGGTTCTTGATGTTACCTTGATTAGTGGGCGGCACGCGCATCTTCTCCGTGACTGGAGGGTTCTGCAAGAGTGCTCATTCTCTGATCATAGGTACATATCGTATAACGTGGCTGGCCGCAGCTCTGCTGGGCAGGCAGCCTTTATCAACAGAAAGAGGACAGACTGGAAACTTTTTCATTCTCTGGTACGATCCTCACTGGAAACTGCTCCTAGGAGCATTGACTGCTACCATGAATTGGATCGGGCGGTAGACACCCTTACTAATTCTCTCAATTCCGCGTCTAGGGAAGCATGTAAGCCACCCTCGGCCAGGGGCAATCCTAAGCCTCCCTGGTGGAGTATGGAAATCAGCATCCTGCGGGGAGAATGTAGGAAGGAATTTAATAGCTCGAAAAGATCTAATGACTGGTCGGCGTATAAAACGAAGCTGAAGGCGTTTAAGTATGCCATACGCAAGGCTAAGAGGTCCTCATGGAGATCTTTCTGTGGAAACGCAGAGAGTCTCAGCGAGGCGAATCGCCTTCGCAAGGTATTAAGCACGACACCAAAGGCTATGGGGTGCATCATGAACCCTGAGGGCATTTGGACTAGTTCGAGCGCAGATACTCTAAACGTTCTCATGGACGCACACTTCCCGGGCAATTTTTGCCCTATAGGGACAGTGCACCAAACGGAACTAAATTACGGTAGAGCCCCGCCGTTCAGAATATCATACTCTCAACTGAGGTGGGCTATTAACTCTTTTGAGCCGTTTAAATCCCCGGGCCCTGATGGCGTGCTTGCGGCTGACGTTCAGCAGTCCATGGAAGTATCGCTACCATGGCTCAGAGAGATTTATAACGCTTGCCTACGCTTCTCTTATGTTCCCACCAGCTGGCGGGAAACAAGAGTTGTGTTTATCCCCAAAGCAGGAAAAGTTTCTCATGTTAGGCCAAAGGACTACCGTCCAATAAGTCTTAACTCAGTCCTGCTTAAGATTTTGGAAAGGATCATTGATTACCATATTAAAAGATCAATTGATCCTATGTTGATCTCGCAGTCACAACACGCTTACACCAAAGGTAAATCTGTTGAGACTGCTCTTCATGTCCTGATTGAGCAAGTTGAAAAATCTCTTGTGCTTAAGGAATATACGCTTGCCGCCTTCTTGGACATCGAGGGGGCCTTCAACAACGTAAATTCTAACGCTATTGTTGAGGCACTCTCGGTGCTTCATGTGGACGAGCGGCTTATTGCTTTTATTGTGCAGCTTCTCAAAAGTAGAGTGGTTATCTCTTCCCTGGGGGATGCCAGCGTAAGACGAGGAGTCAGTACGGGCACACCTCAGGGTGGAGTCCTCTCTCCCCTGCTGTGGAACATCACGGTGAATACTCTTCTAATGAGACTGGACCGCGCTGGCTGCAAAGTGATTGCTTATGCAGACGACATAGCTGTGGCAGTGTCGGGAAAGTATTTATCTACGCTATCGGAGAGGCTAAATCACTCTCTTGACATACTTTCACGTTGGAGTCGTGAGTGCGGCTTGAATGTGAATCCTAACAAAACGGAACTAGTGCTGTGCTACAAGGAAGTACAAAGTTCCGTCTTTTGAGTTACCCAAGTTGAATGGGGTCTCCATTAACTTGAGCCAGAGGGTCAGGTACTTAGGGCTGATCCTTGACTCGAAATTACTATGGACCTACAATGTAGCAGAAAGAGCTCGGAAGGCTTTCAATGCACTTTACTGCTGTAAAAGGGCCATAGGAGCGAACTGGGGATTACAACCTCGTACTGTTGCTTGGCTTTACACTGCTGTGGTTGAGCCAATTCTATTGTTTGGGGTGGTGTTCTGGTGGCAGGGTGCTATTAAGGCTACCTGCAAACAGCAGATTGAAAAAGTGCGGAGAATGGCTGCACTTCTTGTAACTGGTGCGCTCCGCTCCACCCCTACTAAGGCACTCTTCGTGCTACTTCATTGGCTGCCAACCAATCTACTTATCTTACAGCAAGCTAATCTTGCCGCTGTGAGACTAAATTGTATCTCGGCTTGGAATAGAACAGATTTCGGCCATGCGAGGATTTTGGTCGAGGGAGTTCCCGCTCCAGCGGGTGTTGACTACATCGCTCCGCAGTGCCTACTAGATTTGGAGTTCACAACTCGCATTTCTGGTAGGGATGAATGGCGTGATGGTGTCACCCTCGAAAGTGGGCTTATCCATGTGTACACTGACGGCTCAAAGCTAAACAATAGAGTCGGAAGTGGTGTATACTCAGATGAGCTGAATCTCAAGTTTTCCCTCCGTCTACCAGACCATTGTAGTGTCTTTCAGGCGGAGGTTGCGGCTATTTTACAGGCAATCGACTGGCTTCTGTGTAATCGAATATTCGGGGCTAATATTGGCATTTTCACAGATAGCCAGGCGGCTATTAAATCCCTTGCTGGTCCTTGTACAGTTTCCATGATTGTTGCTGAATGCCGTGCATCTCTCAGGGAGATGTCGAGACATTCAGTGGTTCCATTGATTTGGGTACCGGGACATAGGGGTTTTCAGGGCAACTGTGAGGCCGATGAGCTAGCAAGGCTTGGAACCTTGCTACCGGAGGTCTCCTGCTCCCTCTCAATAGGTATACCGATGTCATCGGTCAAACTGGCCATTAGGCAAAAATATCTCGAGGATGCTAAGACGTCCTGGGCAGATGAATCATCCTGTGCAATAGCAAGGCAGTCCTGGATATCCATGGATGCGCGTCGCACCAGGCAGCTTTTAGGCTTAACTCGAAGCGCTCTACGCTGCACAGTGGGAGTTCTTATGGGCCATTGCCTCATAGGACGGCATGCACAACGATTGGGAGTGCAGTTTAACGATTTCTGTCGGAGTTGCGGCTCTGAGGATGAGGAGGAATCTGTCCTCCACCTCTTGTGTCAATGCCCGGCGTTGGCAAGGAGAAGGCTGGCGGCAATTGGTGCTCCCTTTCTCTCAAACCTGACCGAATTATCCCTGGTTGATTTAAAAGGGATAACGCGATTTGTCAAGGGAAGCAGATGGTCTCCCGATTTTAGTGAGTAAGAGAGAGTCACTAATTAGTGTGGTATCACAACGGGCCTCTTTTGTGCCTACGTGTGTCGGACGGCAGACCTATGTAGACCGGCAGCCACTTTAACCTAACCTAACCTAACCTAGTAGTTTAGGCTTCGGGACAGTTTTTTTACAGCGACAAGAAGATAAATTATTTCATCTAATATTGTTTTTTACAATAAGAGCCACAGTACCTGAATCAAAATATAATTCCTATGAACTTGTCGTCATCTGCTCAAAATTTTGTTGCGTAAATTTGCACCGTACACTAGTGGTATATATATATATATATATATATATATACATATATATATATATATATATATATATATATATATATATATATATATATATATATATATATATATATATACATATATATATATATATATATATATATATATATATATATATATATATATATATACTTTATATATATATATATATATATATATATATATATATATATATATATATATTTATATATATATATAAATATATATATATATATATATATATATATATATATATATATATATATATATATATATATATATATAAATATATGTATATATATATACATATTGTAAGCGTTCTTTTTAATATATTTAAATAGCTTTTATTTAAATTAATTATAAATCAAATCAATCAAATCGTAATGAAATCGTATAAAATCAATAAAATCTTGACGTTGTTCAGAATCGTATATATCAATAAAATCTTGACGTTGTTCAGCGAGAAAAAAAGGAAAAGACGTCTAGTCGTCATTATTACGTTTCGTCGACTACTTATTTAACGAGATGTCCTTTTTAGTTACAAGTTGTCACGTCATTGCCATGTTAATATCATTGCCTTACAGTTCGACCATCCTGATCATCAACGCGCCCTCGAGTTGATTCCTTTATTTATTTTTTTTGTTGCGCATCTCCTCTTTCGCTTTCGTCTTCCCGTTCGCTTTTGTCTTCCCGTTCGCTTTCGTCTTCTCCATCGTCACTACAACTGGGTAGCGTGCACCAGGGTTTCATCTTGTCCGAAGCGTAAACTGATGAATAGTGTTGTTTAGTCCTATGAGAACCCTTGAGGTCTTCCACTACGTATCGATCATGACCCAAAACTTTGGTGACTTCAAATGGTCCTTTATAACGTGGCTCTAATTTGCGTGAGCCACCCGTACTAGCTGGTTCCTTCTCCACGAGCACAAGATAACCTAACTTATACACCTTTGGCTTTCCGTGAGTATTGTCAAATCGCTGCTTCGCCTTTTTTCGTTGCTCAGTAATTCGATTTGCAGACTCTTCTCTCATTCTTGCAATTTCATCGTCAGATCTGAATTCGCCATCATGTAACGCTAGAATTAATTTGTTTCCTAATATATCTCGTGGGTTGAATCCGAATAATAACTCGCTTGGGGCTTTACCGCTGCTCTTGTTTATTGAGCCATTAATGACATATTGAATCGTTCGTAAGTTTCGATCCCAGTGCTTATCGTTATTTGTTGACGGCAATAACATCGACAGTAAAGTTCTGTTGGCTCGCTCTACCTGTCCGTTCGCTCTGGGTGTCCTTACAGCATTTAACACATGTCGGATATCGTTGTCCTGATAATATTTCTTGAATTGGTTTGATGTGAATGATGTTCCTCTGTCGGAGATAATACGTTTCGGTACGCCAAAGTATCCAGTCACTTCATCTAGAAAGCTGACAACGTGCTTAGTTGCAGTACTTTTCACGGCTTTGCATATGGTATATTTAGTGAATGCGTCAACCATCATCATTACGTGCTCGTTGCCTTTACTGCTTCGTGGAAAAGGACCCAAATGATCAATGTGTACTGTTTGAAAAGGGATTGGCTCGATTTCGTCATAGTGATACTCGCCTTCCTTCCTCCCAGCTACTTGCTTATGATATGCGCATTCGATACACATTCGAATATAAGACTTTACAAAATTCCTCATTCTGGGGAACCATGCGTAGGTCCGAATCCTTTCTATCGTGCGGTCTACACTAAGATGACCGGCGTTATCATGGTTGTCTCGCACAATGTTCCATCGCAAGGATTTTGGAACAACCCATAATTTCTTCTCCTTTTCCTTTTTGAAAAGTCTTTCTTTATACATCACATAACCGTCGTGGTACGTTTTTCCGCTTGCTTTCATTTGTTCGACTATTTGCTTCAGACGTTCATCTTGTAACTGCATACTCTACAACCAATCGCTTGTTTCAAGTTGGACCTTTGATATTTTAAGAGAAGCTGTATCTAATTCGCTTTCCTTTTCATCCGGTTTTCGGCTCAAGGCGTCGACATGAGCCATTTTAATGCCAGCACGATGTTCGATATCCAAATCAAATTCCTGGATGCGTAACCACCATCTTGCAATACGTGGAAGTAGTTCTCTCTTTTGCATAGCTGTTTTAATGGCGCTACAATCGGTCACCAGCTTTACCTTCTTCCCATATATGTAATATTTAAAGCGCTCCAGGGACTCGACGGCAGCTAAAGTCTCTAATTCGTAGCTATGGAAGCTCTTTTCGTTATTTGTCGTTGACCTACTGTAATATGCGATTGGACTCAATTCATCGTTATTTCTTTGAAGCAATACACCTGCCAAGCCTATGGAGCTCGCATCCGTGTGAACTTCGTGCTGAGCTTCGACTCGATATGCTGATATTAGTGGTTGACTGACTAATGCGTTTTTCAGATCATCAAATGCTTTCTGCTGTTCGTTCTCCCACACGAATTCTTCATTTATATGCGTAAGCTTACGTAATGGTTCTGCTCGAATGGCAAAGCCGGGTACGAACTTTCGGAAGTATCCACTAAGTCCAAGAAATTGTCGAATTTCCGTTGCGTTTTTAGGTACAGGAAAATTAGGGATTGCTGAAGTTTTGATCTCACCGGGTTTTATTCCGTCCTTGGATAATTCGTGTCCCAAAAATTGAATAGACTGTTTTAAAAACATACACTTCTTGATATTGAGTGTAAGCCCTAACGAACGCAGCGCTGAAAATACCCTTTCAAGTTTTTCAAGCATATTTTCCGTTGAATTACTGCCAACCAAAATGTCGTCCATAAAATGGATCATGTCACCTTCCTGAGTCTTTTCCTTAAGTGACGACATGAGACGTTGAAACACTGCTGGAGCGTTCTTCAATCCAAACGGCATGCGTTTGAATTCATATAGTCCATCCGGCGTTATAAAAGCAGTATATTTTCTGCTCGATTCTGCTATTGGCACCTGGTAGTATCCACTATTTAGGTCGAGCACAGAAAAACAAGTATACGCCATGGCTTCGTGCAATCGTTCTTCGATATTGGGTGTAGGAAAATTCTCTTTGACAGTCAACTGATTCAGGAGTCGGAAGTCTACACATAAACGGTCGTCACCACTCTTTTTCTTAACCAACACCATGGGACTTGCATACTCGGATTTTGACCTCAAAATAATGTTGTGGTCTAACAGCTCCTGAATCATTCGAGTTACGTTAGCTCTTTTTGGCTCGGGTATACGGTACGGCTTTGAACTACAGGTTTACTGTCTGAGACTTCAATCTTCATTTCAATTTCGTTCGTGCAACCAATTTCTCCGATTCCATTTGCAAAGACGTCTCTGAATTCGTTTACAAGGCAGGTTAATTGATTAAAATCGTCGTCTTTGACAGGACCGCACAATATATCTTCTCTTCGTAGCAGCATTCGATCATGGAATATATTTCTAGTTTCATCTTCTGCTCTGATTGATAATGAATTTTTGTTAATTTTTGCGTTGATTAAATTATCTGCGAAAATGTCTTGTCCGAGAAGCACATCAGAAGAAATTGCGCTATCATCAATGACGTACAAGTTGACGTTGAGTTTAGTTCTATCCAATGTGATTTCCGCCGTAACTTTATGTTTAAGTAATGGCTCCGGTAATGGCTCCGCCTACCCCTTTTATTTTCACGAGACAGTTTTCCCAATTTTTGCTTATTTCTCTGGCTTTCGTCGCTCGTACCAAGCTGCATTGGCTACCTGTATCGAAAAATATTTGACAAGGCCTTCCGTTTGCTTTACCATACTTCGTTAGTATCGTCTCTAAATTTACAACATCAGCTCTTCTAGCCAATTTGTGTCCGCAATTCAAAGGTTCCGACCTTGGATGTACCTTGTCGCAATCCTTGCATCGATTTCGGCGTGGTGGCAGTTTGCAGTCTCGGGAAATGTGCCCAGTTTCATTACAATTATAGCACTTTCGCTGGTTTCGATCTGTTTTCTCATCCTTAAATAGACTACGCACATCACCACGCTCGTTGAATGCCGTACTATTTGGTGTCTTCGAATTATTACTGTATCTTGTACTGTTTTCTACGTTAGAAATTTTGTTTCTCGACGTATTTTGTAAGAACTCTTTTATAAATTCACGGAGTTCTTTTACAGAGTTTATCTTTATCGCGGCAATTGAATTTTGTAACTCACGATCTCGTAAACCATCACGGGTATATTTTACAATTGCTTGCTCACTGATACCGAACTTTCTTCCCAGAGCCGACATTCGAAAAGAATAGTCAATCATACTTTCAGAATTGGCACGTACAGAATTTTGGATTTTATGATGTATCTCAGCTTCATTAGCGTCGATACCAAATTCTGCAATCAGTTCAGCTTTAAAATTGTTCCATTTTACGGGCAACTCTGGGGAGGCGTCCAACCAAAGTCTAGCAGCACCCTTTAGCTTGCTGAACACGGCAAGGAGTAAACATTTTTCCTCCCACCCGTAGGCCCGATACGCATTTTCTACGTGCTTCACAAACTGTTCTGCGTTCAAACACAACTCATTACTAGGATCGAACGTCGGAATCGTCTGAGCAATTTCGTTCACCGAATTTTGATTACGGGAATTGTTCATAAATGCATTTTCGTTAAGTGGTGGTTCAGAACATGTACGCTGATCTTGACTTTGTGCCAAATTGCTAACAGTTTGCGCCAACCCAACTACAATTTGTCGCAATTCATTTAACTGCGCTGCAACATCAATATCTTCCCTTGCCGTTTCCATCTCTTCTTTCTCCACTTCGCCGTTCTCATAGACTTCATAAAGTCTTCCTAATTTCTCCGTCTTTGTGCCAGTTAACGGCAACCCGTTGATTTCCAATAATTTATTCAATTCGTGCACCCGCAATGTGGTTATCTTTATCATTTTTTTTATTTCAGTTTATCGGGTACCAATATGACAATAGGACCACCGCATAAAATAAGTACGTGTAGCGTCTACGAAAGCGTTATCCTTTCGATCCCACTTCTGAAAATGTAAACGTTCTTTTTAATATATTTAAATAGCTTTTATTTAAATTAATTATAAATCAAATCAATCAAATCGTAATGAAATCGTATAAAATCAATAAAATCTTGACGTTGTTCAGAATCGTATATATCAATAAAATCTTGACGTTGTTCAGCGAGAAAAAAAAGAAAAGACGTCTAGTCGTCATTATTACGTTTCGTCGACTACTTATTTAACGAGGTGTCCTTTTTAGTTATAAGTTGTCACGTCATTGCCATGTTAATATCATTGCCTTACAATATATATATATAAATATATATATATATATATATATATATATATATATATATATATATATATATATATATATACATATATATATATATATATATATATATATATATATATATATATATATATATATATATATATATATATATATATAATACATACATATATATATATATATATATATATATATATATATATATATATATATATATATATATATATATATATATATATACAGTAGAACCTCGATTATCCGAACATCGATTATCCGAATATTCGATTATCCGGACTTATTCTTCACGGCTCTAATTACCGATTTTGAAATCATTTTCCGCATCCGACGTGTACGTACTCCCGCTCTCATTTGTTTGCGCGATAGTGTTTGTTTCATTTTACATTTGATAGCGTTCAACTGATAGGTTGTCTTTTATTTTTGTTTGCGTTTTGCGTTAAAAATGTATAATATCTAAGCTGTCTTAAAAACAAAGTGAAGATAATTGAGAGTTTAAAAAATGGTGAATCTGAGAGAGATGAGAGAGAAGATGGAAGCTCATAACGTAAAGCCATGAAAAAGTTTCATAAGGAAATTCTGGGGAACGCAGTTTTTTTTTTTTACAAAGAAGAGCATGCGGACATCCCATATCTGACCTCTTTTATATGAAAAAGCATTGGATTTTAATCAAAAACTTGGTGGTGATACTTGTTTCAAGACGAGTTGTGGATGGTTAGAAAGATTTAAATCGAGACATGGAATTCGCGAATTGGAGATTCAAGGCGAGAAACTGTCTGCTAACGTTGCCTCAGCGGACTCATTTGTAGACGAGCTAAAAGCATTTCTAGATGAAAAGGAAAACGATTTAGATTTTGTATACAATGCGAACGAAACAGGTCTTAATTGGAAAGCTCTAACAAGCAGATCATTGGCATCGCGTCATGAAAATGCAGCACCGGAGCCTTTCTGGACACAGGACACAGTTACGGTTATAGTTTGCGCGAATGCTAAAGGAACACATCGATTACTACTGTTACTTATTGGCAAATCAAAAAATCCACGCTGTTTCAAAAATGTCAAAATCCCCTTAACTTACGCTAACCAACAAAAAGCATGGATGAACACAAATATTTTTCTTACTTGGTATGGAAATACATTTATTCCTGAGATAAAGAAATTTCAAAAGGACGTGGGAAAAGAGAGCGATGTGTTATTGTTGTTAGACAATGTGCCAGCTCACCTTTCCGCTGAAACACTAAGTCGAGAAAATGGGAAGTTTACAGTAAAGTTTTTGCCCCCTAACGTAACATCGATATTGCAGCCTATGGACCAAAGTGTCATTGTGTCAAAGTGTCTCGTCGTCTTTTGTCAGCAGCGTCGTCTTTTGTCAGCAGACAGTAGTGAAATAGAAACGATGTTGAATTTTTTTAAAGAAATAAATTTAAAAGATTATTGCTATATGCTGGTAGAAGCGTGGAACTCTGTGGAATCGCAAGCATTAAAAAGGGCATGGAATAAATGATTAAAGACTCCATCCAATTCTTCAATTAAACCGCACGACGATTTTAAAGAAATTACAGAAACAATGAAAATTCTTAGCATTGGAGAAGGGCGTGATGAAGAGAAATAAAGGAGTGGCTGAACTGCGATAGTGAAGACCCTAGATTCAAAATTTTAACTGATGAAGAAATCATTGACGATTTAAACAGTAACGAGAAAAAAGATGAAGAAGAGGCTGAAACTGGTGATGTATGTCAAGTACCATCTCACGCAGAAGCTATTGAAGTTTTAGATGCTACTTTTAAATGGTTTGAAAGACAGGACGAATCGGATCCCATACAGTTGTCACAAATGAAACGCATCAGGGTCTTGGCCGCAATGAAAAGATGTGTTTCATTACGTCAAAGATTAATAACGAACTATTTCCAACCAAAATTTTAAATTAGTTATGTATTATGTAATTCATTATCTTTATAGATCGTAATTTTTTTATATCGTATTGTCTAATTAACGTATGTAAACCTTTTACATGATAAAAAAATATTAAAATTTAATTACTGTTTGATTTGACTTTGAAACCGATTATCCGGATTTTCGATTATACGGAATACCCATTTATTTGATTCGGATAATCGAGATTCTACTGTATATATATATATATATATATATATATATATATATATATATATATATATATATATATATATATATATATATATATATATATATGTACATACTGCTGCATGACGGCTTCTCAGCCGAGCCGCCGTCAATGCAGCATAAATTTTTATTTTAAAGGACTCATTTTCATCTTGCCCAGCGTGCCTGATTTTTGCCGACTAACGCAGTCTGGCGTGGGTTTTGGGCAGAGAAAGGAGTCACTTTGGTGCTACGACACACAGACATCACAATTTTACAAACAAACACGCAAGAACAGACGATGGTGAGGAGAAATCATTATTTTTCTTAAGATAGTTTATTCATACATTGTTAATTTCAATAAACCCATAATAAAAAAAATCGGAAAAAAACAAAAAAAGGAAAAAAAACACAAGGAAAAATATATAACCAAAATTATGATAAAAGGTATATATGTATAATCTACAAAATGAAAAATGGATGAAAAATTAAAAGTTAGGTGACAGTATGGAAATAAACTATTATAATTTCCCAAACCCGGCCGGGATCGGTTTACACCAATCGTTAGAATACCTTTTTGACCAATAATTACGTAACTAAAATATTGCATTCAAATAAATAAATGATTTCACATTCCATGCTAATCCAATAAATATGTAAATAAAATATTGCATTCAAATAAATAAATAATTTCACATTCCATGCTAATCCAATAAATATGTAAATAAAATATTGCATTCAAATAAATAAATGATTTCACATTCCATGCTAATCCAATAATTATGTTTTATATACCTTTTAATATGCAAATGTCTATTGTTCTTTTCTTCAAAATAACAGGTAACTTTACTAAATCATGTTCGTATTCAACATTTATGTACTATCCGAGTCTTTTAGTTGGATCTTCTGGTTTGTTTCAAGATTGGATGTTGTCGCTAAGATACAACAACAAGCGGTTCAGATTTAAATTGGGTGTTGAATTACCAAATTAATCTAAGTATATGCAGAGCACTCGATATAAACTAATATTTATATATGTATAGTTTGGGATGATAAATGCATTTTTTCTTATTCACAATGGGTACTTAGTTGCAGTACTAGCCCACCTGAATGCACCATTCTCCTTCGTATTTGTCAAAAATCATTCCTCAATTGCCCGCATACGTTGTTTCTTTTCTGGTTGATAGCCCCTGCTTTGTCTTCAGGAATCAGTTCTGCTTGCTTTTTCGAAGTGTTCTCTTCCGCAATGAATAGTCAATTTTCTTCAGCTCCGCTGGTTTCCCTTTTGTCTTTAGGTAATTTCTTTTTTTTTCACCAGTTAACACTTCCGTATCCAAATTTACTGTTCGTTTGACTAGAGATTGTTAAAATTGAATCACGAATCAACTTTTAACTAGCAAAACTCAAATTTTCTTATTCGCCTCGAGTAACGACCTTCACTTCTCGATATTCCAAAACCAAAAGCCCCCTTTCTTTGTTCTGCAATTTTTTCAACGAACCGCAAGAACGGTTCTTTTCCAAATTTCTCATTTGCACTTTATTTCCTGCACTATTAGGGCATCACCAGGCATGTTGGTAAAAGCATGAGACACCATCTTTGCTGCCATAAATTGATGGGAAATTTCAAAAGCTTTCGCTGAACAGCTGGATCTGTCAGTAATGACAATCTGTCAGTTCACCAGTTCTACATCAGCAACAATCGTGGGGACGACCCAGACCCTGAGAGGTCTCACATTGCCGGGCACTATTCATTAATCGGGTTTTTATATTTTTTCTTTGTTTTTAGTTCATTTCATATTTTTATATCTTTCGCATGATATATCCCCAGCACTTTACCCTTGTCATCTACCAGCTCGTAGGATACTTGACCTATTTTTCGTGTGACAGTTGCTTTTAAAAACTTCGGCGCCAGCTTAGCAGCAAACCGATCAGCTGCACGACTCAGAGTATGGTTCCGCACCCACACAGCCTGTCCCAATTCAAGTTTCTTTTCCCGAGACCTCAAATTATATCGATTTGCTCCCTTAGTGTATGCCTCAGCAAGTTTACTCCTGACTCGGTCGTGCACCATTCGCAACCTGTCATTATTGGAGCGAAGTAGCACCTCACCATCCTCAAAAGCATTCAGGCTCTTTAATAAAGCGTACTCGGAGCCATGCCGGATAGGATGATATCCAAACATCAGAAAATGGGGTGAAAACCCGGTGACCTCATGTACGACATTGCGGAATGCTGCGCACGACTCTGCCAAAAATTCATCCCACTTTCGATGATCTTTTCCTATATAGGCTCGAATAGCTGTGAGTATCGACTGATTTACTCTCTCGGATGCATTAGACTGTGGCGAATATATAGGATTACGGATGTGTTCAACTCCATAATTTACCACGAAATCCGAGAAAGCTTTGGATGTGAATTGCACTCCATTGTTAGAGAAATCCGAGAAAGCTTTGGATGTGAATTGCACTCCCATTAGGGGTCAGTAGCTTAGCTCGCTAACGCGTCAGTCCGAACAGCGATCTACTGCCCGCGGGTTCGAATCCCGCCGTGCCCATGGCTGTATTTGTTCGTCTTGTGTTGTCTTAACAGTCGGCGACTGGGCATAATACCAGCGCTCCATTAATTAAGTGTCACTTTAAAGCTTTAGTAGCGACTAGGCATAACACTAGCGCTTTAGAAAAGAAGAAATAAATGTGGCACTTAAAAGAATAATGGAATAATTGATATCGGCTTCTCCCATATGTGTCTCCCTACCGCCATCGCTAAGCATTCGCTTCAAAGGGCAATCCCCTGAGCTTTGGCATTATCATAGAAAAAAAAAATTGTCAGAGTGAACTGTCTCAGGAACACCAAACGTGAGGAATATATTTTGATTTAAGAACTTAATCACACTCTCATTAGTAGCTTTGGGTAAAGCCTGAAGCCATACAAACTTGGTGTAATGGTCCAGTACAACCAATAATTGGGTATTTTCAGATTTGGACCTTGGATAAGGGCCCATGAAATCTATAAACAAACGCTGTATAGGACGATCTGTCACTCTAGCCGCGCCCATCGGAGGTCTCATGGTGGTGTTGGAGCTCTTCATTTGTTTGCATACTGCGCAACCTGAAATATAATCCGCCACATCTTGTCGCAGCCTTGGCCAATAGTAGTATCTTTGCAACAGCTCTACCGTTTTCCGAACACCACAATGAGATCCCAACGGACTGTCATGCACCCGCTCCAACAGGACCTGTTTGTAGGCATCAGGTACCCATATCTTAACACTTGGAATATCCAGGTCTTCATTCTTCTTCGAACCACATGATATATATATATATATATATATATATATATATATATATATATATATATATATATGTATATATATATATATATATATATATATATATATATATATATATATATATATATATATATATATATATATAACCTCGATTCTCTTTAACTTTTGCAATTAACTGTCTATACTCAGGTTCTTCAAAAAAACTTTTTGGAATACTGCTTCCCCACTGGTGATGCTCGGGCATACATACTACCACGCAAACTGGTTTAACCTCCGAAGCGCATGTCCTCGACAGTGCGTCCGGTACCACATTTTGAGAACCTATCCGATGTTCGATGTTAAAGTTAAAACCCTGTAATTTTAGGCTCCACCGCGCGAGCCTTCCCGACAGATCTCTCTGGCCCATTAACCATTTCAAACTGGCGTGGTCCGTAATGATGGTGAAAGGTAGCCCCTCGATGTATGCCCGAAAACGCTTCACACTGTGCACTGCCGCCAAGCATTCAAGTTCCGTTACAATGTAGTTGCGTTGCGCGGCGTTCAGCTTCGCAGACATAAATGCAATGGGGTGTTCCCCTCCATCATCATCCTTTTGAAAAAGGACACTGCCAATGCCAGTAGCACTTGCGTCGCATTGAATATAGAAGTGCCGAGAGAAATCCGGATTTACCAGCACTGGGGCAGACACCAAAAATTGTTTCGTTTGTTTGAAGGCATCATCAGCTGTTTCAGTCCACACGAATTTACGTTTGCCCTTTAGCAAATCCGTAAGTGAAGAAGTTATTGCCGCGAAATTTGGTATCAACCGTCTATACCAGCTTGCCATCCCCATGAATCGTCTCACGTCCTTAACCGATTTGGGCTGCGGGTAAGCAATGATGCTTGATACTTTCTCTGGTTCAGTTTTAAGGATACCATCACCAATTACATAACCGAGGTATTTAATCTCCTTTTGTATGAACTTGCTTTTTTCAACGTTGATCGTCAGATTTGCTGATGTTAACAAATTGGCCACTTTTGCAAGTAGCGCCAAATGCTCATCAAACGTTGAACTAGTTACGAGCAAATCATCCAGATATACGAACACTCGATCATGCAATTCATTTGGAATTACCTTATGCATCAGCCTGCACATTGTTTGAGGGGCGTTGCACAGCTCACACGGCATAACGGTGAAATGATACAGGGGACGACCTGGGACGCAAAAAGCGGTTTTTTCTCGTGATTTCTCCTCTAGCGGAATTTGCCAAAACGCATCTTTCAAATCCAGGCTTGTTATAAATCGTGTGGACTGAAGACGATCCAATAACCCTTCAATTAGTGGCAAGGGATATGCATCTTTGACGGTGACCTCATTCAACCTCCTGGCGTCCAAACATAACCGCACTTTACCTGGCTTCCTGACGATGGTGACTGGCGAACTCCACGCACTTCTGCTTTCCTCAATTACCCCCAGAGACAACATGCGATCTATTTTTCCCGTGATGAAATACGTAAAGCTATTTTGGATCTCGACTGCAACAAAGGTCCTGGGCCTGATCTCCTTCCTCCGACCTTCTTGCGTAAGTGTGTAGAGCAGCTTATAGCTCCCTTGCATATTTTCTTTAATAGATCACTTTCGTCGAAGATTTTCCCATTCTGTTCGAAGCTTTCGTATGTCACACCTATATTCAAAAATGGTGATCGACGCTGTATCCGAAATTATAGGGGTATTGCCATTTTGTCTTCGATTCCGAAACTTTTCGAAAAGGTGGTATACGATAAACTTTCTCCGCTTGTTGATTGCCGTTTGAACGAGCAACAACATGGCTTTAGAAAAGGTCGCTTAACTACCACGAATTTGACAATTCTAATCTCTGACGTTCTATGCAAAATGGAAAAAGGATACCAAATTGACGCAGTCTACACTGACTTCAGTAAGGCGTTTGACAGAGTTGACCATTCTACCTTGATTCTAAAGCATCAGAAATTCGGTATTGCCGGGTCTTTACTCAGCTGGCTGACCTCCTACTTTCGCGATCGAACACAATGTGTAAAATTTCAAGGATTTTTATCGAAAAGCGTTAGTGCTACCTCTGGTGTACCCCAAGGTAGCCATCTTGGCCCACTTCTTTTTAATATATTTATTTCTGACTTATCTAACGTCCTAGCAGGCATACCTCATTTACTCTATGCAGACGATCTCAAACTTTATCAGACTATTGAATCGAAATCGGATGCCCACTTTCTTCAATCCAAGCTTGATTCACTTGATCAGTGGTGCAATTTAAACAAGCTCTCTCTCAATATCAATAAATGCCAAGTTATTAGTTTTTCCAGGAAATGCACGGTCGCACACAATACGTACTTCCTCGGCAATAATATGCTAAACCGAGCTGATAAAATTGCTGACCTCGGTGTTATTTAAGATGAAAAACTCCGCTTCACCTTACACTTTGATAAAATACTTTCTCGTGCGAGCAAACAGCTAGGTTTCATCAAAAGACGTGCCAAAGAATTCCATAGTCTATGGGTCACAAGATCCTTATACACTTCACTTGTACGTCCTATTCTCGAATACGCTTGCATTAGCTGGAATCCCGCTTTTGAAACCCACAGTGACAGACTTGAGTCAATACAAAAACAATTTTTATTTTTCGCCTTGAGAGAACTGTACAACCCTTATGATTTTAATAGCCTACCCCCTTATGAGTTTCGACTGGGTCATTTAAACCTATCGACACTAGCCTCCAGAAGAATGATGATATCGGCCTGCTTCACATTCGACGTCATTAGAGGCGCTATTAATGTAGAATTCCTGAATAGTAAAATTTCGATAAATATCCCTGTGAGGAACACCGGGTCCAATCGATTCCTAAAAGAATATTCACATTCGACGACATATGCAGCAAATGAGCCACTAAATAGATGCTGCAGAATATTCAACAGCATAAGTTATTTATATTCCCCTACGATTTCCAAATCATCCTTCAAATCCTCACTTTTGCATGCCATCCATACCCCTAAACCTTAAGCCATAGCTTATATGTCAATGTTTTCATTTATTGATTGTTATTTATTTATTAATCTATTTGTTACTTTTTTCATTTGTCTGTTACTTATTTAACTTGTTTGTTTTTACTTTTTACTTGACTTTACTTTCCATTTTATTTTTAATTTGTTATATTATATTTGATTTTGTACCTTGTTTGGTGAATAAATAAAATAAAATAAAAATAAATTCATCATACATCAGTTTCTGCACGACAGGTGAAACTGCGTAATGACGTTGCTTAATAGGTTGGGCATCTCCTGTGTCGATGGCGTGCGACAGAAAATTAGTTCTGCCCAAACCTATTTTATTAAAGGAAGGAAACTGATGTATGACGAAATTTAGTTTCTGCTTATCTGCTGGAGACAATTGGTGAAAACATGAATCCACAACTTGAGTTTCAATAGCAGAACATTGTGGAACAATTTTAAACGCATCCCAGAAGTCTATGCCAAGATAGACTTGGTTGGTCAAACTGGGGCATAACAAGAAGCGTATCATTCTAGTTTTATTATTGAACTGAATCAACGTACTAACATAGCCAAGTACAGATGCTTTCTGACCTGAAGCAGTTCGAACTGCAGTCTGCATGCAATGTACATACAAACCCAGCTCATCGACTAGTTCAAGTGCCCCTGCACCCAGAATACTAACACTAGCCCCACCGGTCTATTAGGGTGAGTCTCTGCCCCTTAATATAGATATCCGCAAAAGGTCGATTGTCGCCAGGTGTGGACACAATCGACTCCACACAAGCTCGTTTCAAAAACTGCCTCTGGGTAAAATAACGCCATGACCGACTGAACCGCCTTGCTGAACGCTTACGCCTCCTGAAGGTTTCCCCAAGTGCCCAATTAGTTGGTGATAAAGAGGGTTGCGAAACTGTCATGTTTGAGGAACTTGGTCGAATCGTTTCTTTATTTACGGTCGCCATCTCAACTCCGGGTCCACATTGGTAGCGGTGTCGGTTATTACTGGTCGGGTTGCGGGAGAAATGCCAGGAATGCGCGACCTCTCCGCTGGAACCGCATTCCTGCCGAAGTTTCCCGACTGGCATCTCGGAAACTTGGGTTTTACTACTCCCTCTCTACCACACCCGAAACAGAAAACTCGCTGTACTGGCTCTTGACAGTCAATAAACCCGTGACCCAAATCCTTGCAGTTCCAACATACTCGATAACTCGCTTGTCCATCAGCGCGTTGGCTCCTAACTAGAACGGGGTTGGAACTGCTCTGCAATGCTTCGATTCTCGGTTTAGCGGGTGCCTCTGCTGCTGCTAGTCCTTGGTACCAAAGGGGATGTCGGGATTGTACGGTTCTAAAATCTGAGTAACCACGGTCCTCTGAATCCTCCTGTACGCGTAGTTCATGTACCGCACGGGGTCGGCGATGAGTGTCGCGATCTGCATTCCACCCCAAAAGTTTCCACTCTGCCTCCACTATGCAGCAACGTTTAACTAACTCCCTTGTGGACTTAAAATCGACTCCAGCTAAATGAGCTCTTAGTGCTGGCGCCATATTGCGAAATACCACACACTGAAAATCCAGATCAGACAGTGGCACAGTTAATTGTAAGGAAATACCTTCCAGTGCATCATAAAAATCCTGAAACACTTCCCCTGGTCTTTGAATTCGTGCATCCAACATTCGCCGAACATCTACACCTGAATGACACGAACTAAACCGTTCTAGAAACTCTTGACGCAAGTGGCCCCATAAAAGGGGGTAATTCTACTCCCGAAATCGCCAATACCAATCAGCGGCTCGTCCCTTTAACAATAAATGGAAGTCTGTTGCCAAAGTTTTAAACGCAACCTTATAATCTTCAGCCAGCGACAAGACTCTAAACATAAATTGTCTAGCAGGCAAACCAGAATTTGAACCATCGAATGTAGGGTTCCATTTTGACATAGGCAAAGTAGCCCCTAAACTATTATTATTTACTGTAGGTTCTCGAAAGACTACCCTTGCAGGTTCCTGACTGCCGGCATCACCTATATGATTCACCAAGTTCGATTGATTGGTGGACCTTTTTTCTTGCTTTTGTTTTTTTTCTAAACGGTCAACGGACCATTTGAGTGGTTTGAGCAATCGAAGGCGATAAACTCAGGCGTTCCAGTTGATGTTGAAAGGGTGTATAGCTGGGATCCCCGCTATTAGTTCTACGTCGCATTACACTCGATTCTGATTCTTGCAAATTAACCAAATACCCAATAGAACAGGAAAATGCTTGTTTCGGAAGAAAGTAACCCGCAATTCTATACAATAATTTGATCAATTCAGCCGCAAAGATGGAACTTAATATTTCCTCTGAACCAATGTGATAACTTCGACAATTGGGAAAACAAAATTCAACAAAAAACTATGAATATACTCAATGAATATTACCGAAACGAAATAAAATGAAAATTAGTATCAATAGTATCAATAATTTGAAAACAAATTTTCTTCTCTTACAGACGAAAGATTCAGCATAAAATAAAAAAAAATAATGATTCCTAGCCTTCACCATCAGGAGTGGGACATGAAATAGGATGGGAGAAGGATTAAAATTTCAACACAAAATGATTAAATGGGAAAGGAAATATTTAGGACTTCAGATTCGTAAGGTTGTCTCCGAGATGATCACACAACTATTTGCGTCAAGTCTGGCTCAACCAGTTCTAACCGAACAACACCCCAATGGGTGGACACAGCCTGAAACTAAGCTGTTAAGACATGCCAACAAGGAATTTATTCCCGATAACCATCAAACGAAATCAGTACTCTTTTCATACATACATAAAACTATCCTATCTTTAGAAGATATCTTGTGATTCCTTCTGACTCATCATCTCAACAACCATCACAATCTGTATTTAATACATATTTAAGACAGACACAGTAGCACAGAAGGGCGCCAATGCTGCATTGACGACCACTCGGCCTGATTGATAATCAATGAACTAACTGTACAATAACTTGACAAACAAAAGTAAAAGTAACCTACGTTAAAGCCGATAGGAAAAGATCCCACTATATTGATGTTTATAATCAAAGAAAATAAAAGAAAAATAAAAGGAAAAGAAAAATGAAAACTATACGGGAATGAACTAATAGAAAACTAAAACTGAAACTCATTTGACGTAAAATTAAATATATGTGAAAGCAAAACGAAATTAACATCATACTGCCATTAGTTTTCGCCAAAATTAGTTTGGGCGCCATTTGTTGCATGACGGCTTCTCAGCCGAGCCGCCGTCAATGCAGCATAAATTTTTATTTTAAAGGACTCATTTTCATCTTGCCCAGCGTGCCTGTTTTTCGCCGGCTAACGCAGTCTGGCGTGGGTTTTGGGCAGAGAAAGGAGTCACTTTGGTGCTACGACACACAGACATCACAATTTTACAAACAAACACGCAAGAACAGACGATGGTGAGGAGAAATCATTATTTTTCTTAAGATATTTAGTTTATTCATACATTGTTAATTTCAATAAACCCATAATAAAAGAAATCGAAAAAAAAAAATAAAGGAAAAAAAACACAAGGAAAAATATATAACCAAAATTATGATGAAAAGGTATATATGTATAATCTACAAAATGAAAAATGGATGAAAAATTAAAAGTTAGGTGACAGTATGGAAATAAACTATTATAATTTCCCAAACCCGGCCGGGATCGGTTTACACCAATCGTTAGAATACCTTTTTGACCAATAATTACGTAACTAAAATATTGCATTCAAATAAATAAATGATTTCACATTCCATGCTAATCCAATAAATATGTAAATAAAATATTGCATTCAAATAAATAAATGATTTCACATTCCATGCTAATCCAATAATTATGTTTTATATACCTTTTAATATGCAAATGTCTATTGTTCTTTTCTTCAAAATAACAGGTAACTTTACTAAATCATGTTCGTATTCAACATTTATGTACTATCCGAGTCTTTTAGTTGGATCTTCTGGTTTGTTTCAAGATTGGATGTTGTCGCTAAGATACAACAACAAGCGGTTCAGATTTAAATTGGGTGTTGAATTGCCAAATTAATCTAAGTATACGCAGAGCACTCGATATAAACTAATATTTATATATGTATAGTTTGGGATGATAAATGCATTTTTTCTTATTCACAATGGGTACTTAGTTGCAGTAATAGCACACCCGAATGCACCATTCTCCTTCGTGTTTGTCACAAATCATTCCTCAATTGCCCGCAAACGTTGTTTCTTTTCTGGTTGATAGCCCCTGCTTCCTTCAGGAATCAGTTCCGCTTGCTTTTTCGAAGTGTTCTCTTCCGCAATGAATAGTCAATTTTCTTCAGCTCCGCTGGTTTCCCTTTTGTCTTTAGGTAATTTCTTTTTTTTTCCACCAGTTAACACTTCCGTATCCAAATTTACTGTTCGTTTGACTAGAGATTGTTAAAATTGAATTACGAATCAATTTTTAATTAGCAAAACTCAAATTTTCTTATTCGCCTCGAGTAACGACATTCACTTCTCGATATTCCAAAACCAAAAGCCCCCTTTCTTTGTTCTGCAATTTTTTCAACGAACCGCAAGAACGGTTCTTTTCCAAATTTCTCATTTGCACTGTATTTCCTGCCCTATTAGGGCATCACCAGGCTTGTTGGTAAAAGCATGAGACGCCATCTTTGCTGCCATAAATTGATGGGAAATTTCAAAAGCTTTCGCTGAACAGCTGGATATGTCAGTAATGACATTCTGTCATATATATATATATATATATATATATATATATATATATATATACATATATAAATATATATATATATATACACACATCTATATATATATATATATATATATATATATGTATATATATATATATATATATATATATATATATATATATATATATATATATATATATATATATATATATACATCTATATATATATATATATATATATATATATATATATATATATATATATATATATATATATATATATATATTTATATATGCAAATGCATAATATAATATAATATGCAAAAAATATCATATACATAAAATATGATTTTAACTGAACTGAAAATTTATTGTGATCAAAACATTTTCCGCATACAGTATCGCACACAGCTAGTCTGTATACATATATTTATATACATATATCTATATACATATATATATACATATATATACATATATACATAAATATATATATATATATATATATATATATATATATATATATATATATATACATATATATAAATATTTATATATATATATATATATATATATATATATATATATATATATATATATATATATATATAAATATTTATATATATATATATATATATATATATATATATATATATATATATATATAAATATTTATATATATATATATATATATATATATATATATATATATATATATATATATATATATATATATATATATATATATATATATATATGTATATATATATATATAAATATACATATATATATATATATATATATATATATATATATATATATATATATATATATATATATATATATATATATATATATATATATATATATATATATATATATATATATATATATATATACAGGGTGGACAAAAAGTAGGGTATCACTTTTTAGCCGAGCTACTTAAATTTGGGAAATCCGTATTTTATTGAACTGAAGGATATAATTTGTTTTCTATGTTCAGATGAGTAACTCTATGCATTTGGTTTATGCCAGGTCATTCACCACGTGTTTCAGGTAATTTATGTATTGAAAGTATAAAAACCTTTTCATATGGCAACACTCGCCCCATTACTCTCTGTAATATAACTCGCTAAAATGCAAACTTCATATTTGTTTCTCTAGTTATAAGTCAGTCCGCAATAAACCTTCGAAACGGCAACAACGTGATTTTATCTGCCAACAGGTTATGGGCCCAGGTCGTGCGTCGCCTGCGGTTATATCGTGTGTCGTAGATAATTAAATAAAAATAAAAAAAAATGAGTGTGCCTAGTTTTCAAATAGACAAATTGGATGGGTCCAATTACTCATCGTGGGCCATCCAAATGCGAAGTGTGCTCGTGCATTCTGAGCTATGGCAAATTGTGTGCGGTGAGGCCGTAAAGGCAGAGAATTTTACGCGTGAGCAAGCGGCAGTTTTCGACGCCAAAGACGATAAAGCCTTGGCCAGCATAATTTTGTGCATGAAACCAAACATGTTAAATCATGTAAAACATTGTACGACATCAAGGGCTGCGTGGAAAAAATTGGAGGAAATTTTTCAGCCACAAGGGCCTGCAAGAAAGGTCAGCCTGTTTAAAAGGCTTATGTATCTCCGTTGGTCGGAAGGGGGAGATGTATCACAGCATTTAGATACATTTACAGATATATGCGAGCAATTGTTTTCGGCAGACATAAATGTGCCCGACGAATTACTCGTAATAATATTGCTATCTAGCTTGCCAAAAAGTTTCGAGAACTTTGTCGTTGCGATTGAAGCGCGTGATCAATTGCCATCTCTTTCAGCATTAAAGGTAAAGCTGCTAGAAGAAGGAGCGAGACGGCAAGGCACAGATGCAAGTCCCGAACACAACGAAGCATATTTCGCACAAGCGAAACCCAAGCGAATGCTGCAGCCAGAAAAATATCGCAACACAAATAACAACAAAGAAAGGAAAAATGTTGACAAGCAACAAGGAAAATGCTTCAATTGCGGACAGCGAGGGCATTATGCTGCGAAATGCAGAACAAAAGGAAACGCTGATAAAAAACAACAGCAACATCGGTCATACACCCTTTTAGCGGCAACAGCTTCTCCACTTGAAAGAGATAGTTGGTGTATTGACAGCGGTGCCACAACTCATATGTGCTACAACAAATCTTTATTTTGCAAATTTACTGAGCACACAGAGAGCGTTGGCTTGGCGGGAAACAAATACATCGAAGCCAAAGGCATCGGCAATGTTAAGATACAAACTGAAACAGAATGCATCACACTGAAAAATGTTTTATATATTCCTGACTTGAAGGCAAACTTTATGAGTGTGAGCAAAGCAGCAGATAGTGGCTTAAATGTAATATTTAATAAAAATTGTGCCCGCATAATAGAACCACAAGCTAAAGAAGTGTTAGTCGCACAAAAGGTTGGTAACCTATATTTCTTTAAAGAAAATCGAAACAAATGTCTGTTAGCTAATCAAAGTGATGCTTATAAATGGCATTGCAGATATGGCCATCTGAATTTTCAGAGCATGAAGCTCATTGTCGAAAAACAATTGGCAAAAGGAATTAATGAATTCAATTTAGATAACGAATTCAAGTGCATAACATGCATGAAGAGCAAAATTCACGGTTTGACATTTCCGAAGCAAACAGAAAGCAGAGCAAAGAACATACTTGATCTGATTCATTCAGATGTATGTGGTCCATTTAAAACCTTGTCAGTTGGAGGTTCCAAGTATTTTTTAACATTTATAGACGACAAGTCGCGCAAAGTCTTTGTTTATTTTTTGAAGAAAAAGTCTGAAGTTTTGGAGAAATTTAAAGAATTTCATAAAATGGTAGAAAGACAAACCGAAAGAAAAATAAAAGTTCTTCGATCAGACAACGGCGGCGAATTCATAAACGAAGAATTTGATCTATATTTAAAAAATAATGGAATTACTCGTCAGCTGACTGTGCCACGAACACCTCAGCAGAATGGCGTTGCAGAACGGTGCAACAGAACAATAGTGGAAATGGCTAGAAGCATGTTAACGCAAGCAGAGTGTCAAGAGTTCTTATGGGCGGAAGCAGTTGCGACAGCTGTCTACATACGCAATAGGTCACCGAGTAAAGCCTTGAATAATGCTACTACGCCTTACGAAGTGTGGACAGGTAAAAAACCAGTGGTGAAACACCTGAAAGTTTTTGGCTCAGTGGCTATATCATTAAACAAAGGACCAAAAAATAAATTCACAGCCAAAGGCAAGCAATATGTGATGGTAGGCTACTCGTGCACCTCAAAAGCTTACAGATTGTACGACCCTAGCGGCAGATGTGTGATTGAACGCAGGGATGTGTTTTTCGACGAGAATGTATGCGTAAATATCCATGATAGCAAGTCAACTCCGTTCCAAGCTACTTATGTAAGTGACAGTGCAGAAGAAGGTGAAAATAACGACGCAGATGATGGAATAGTAGAGGCAGCAAATGAAAATCTTGATCCAGCTGAAACAGATGGGGCAACAAGCAAGGAGGAGCAACAGCAAATACCTTCAGAAATAAGCCAACAGCAATTAATTCCTGTCAGAGGCAGAGGTAGACCTCAACTTATTCGAAGTGGCACAAGAGGACGACCAAAAAAGCAATATAATATGCTGAGCGCAATAGAAACTGATGGAAATAATGTTGTAATACCGGAAACTGTACAGGAAGCATTGTCTGGAACAAATGCAGAAAGCTGGAAAAGGGCAATGAACGACGAGTATGAGGCCTTAATCAAGAATAATACATGGACGCTGATCAATCCACCGAACAACTCAAAAATAATCGGGTGCAAGTGGGTTTTTAATGTAAAAAAGAATGAAGACGGAAGCATTGACCGGTTTAAAGCGCGATTAGTGGCAAAGGGCTGTAGCCAAGTTTATGGTGTCAACTACAAGGACACATATGCACCAGTTGTTCGAGCTGCAACCATTCGGATGTTGTTGGCCGTCGCAGTCGAGATGAAACTGTATCTGCACCAAATGGACGTATGCACAGCGTACTTGAACAGCAATCTCAGCGAAGAAGTCTTCATGAAGCAGCCAGTAGGTTTTGAGTCAACAACACATCCAAACAAAGTGTTGAAGCTCAATAAAGCGCTGTATGGACTCAAGCAGTCGGGAAAAGAATGGAACAAAAAGGTAGACCAGGTGTTGAGAGATGCGGGTTTT
>OZ022264.1:183810340-183825340 GCA_963978885.1 Nemotelus pantherinus | reverse complement strand
GCCGTCGTCGCTGGAGAGTTACCCACTACAACGCAGTGCCTGCATATGTTTCTCTGGACCAAACACGGTTCCGCACGCGGAGTTTCTTCACCCACTTTATTTGTGGTGACCGCACTAACTGCCACAGCAGAACTAAGGGCACTAGATGTTTCAGACTGCCCTTGTTCTGTTCTTGCGGAGTTTTTGCCAACAGGTAGTGTTCTTTGCACCTTTGGTCTATCAATAAAAGGATTTACTTCCTTCGTCACTGGTGTGTTTCCATCTGCTTCGTTCACTTTATCGTTATTACTATTAATTTTAGGTAATACTTTTACTATTTTACTAATCCTACCTCTAAATACTATTTTTCCGCAAACAATAATACTAAAACTACCCATCACCAATCGCTTCGACTTATCGTACTATAATGAGTCAATTACTCAAATATACATACACGTAAGACAAGACAAAAATGAATTAACTTTCAAGACAGCTAATCTTGATAAGCACAGACTACATCCATATTCCACTATAGCATTGATGTGTATAAGACATTTGTCCTGGTTTGGACATATTCTATGTGGTTTATGTATATGATGTATGTCTTGGTTTGATGTGTGTTGTCTTGACCTGGAACTTGGATGATGTATATGATGAGACTATGTAAATGCCTGTCACGTGTAGTCAATTATGGACTTTAATTGTTCTCCTGCTTCTCCCTCTAGTGCATCCAGAAAACTCCAACTTTCTTCGCTTAGTGCTAGAACCACCATGAATTGCCTGATGAAATCTACTCCTAGTATGAGAGCGTGTGGGAGTCACGGAACCACTAAAACTTCTAACCATTCCGTCTTGTTTTCCAATTTCACTGGAACAGTGGCCATTCCGACAATGGCGCAACCCTGACTGTTAGCCATTCTGATTACTTTCTGGTTCGAACTCAGCATTTCTACTCCTAGCCCCTCGAGTACCTTCCACCCTTCTCCACCTACTACCGAGTGACTAGCGCCTGAGTCCAGAAGGTCCATAAACTTCCGCCCAAATATATCTACCTCTAAGTGTGGACGGTTGTCTCCGTCCCTCTTTGCAACCAAATAGTCCAGTTTTGTGGTCGCCGCGGCTCCTACCATATCACCTCTTGTGCCCACCTACTGGGCACAACGTTCGTTTCCCGGTCACTGCCTCTGCCATTCTTCAACCCCGATGCGACTTGAGGTAGGATTCACTGTTGGGCCCGCATTTCCTCGTCGATTGCTCCGACAGTTCGAACATTCCCCTCTTATCGTCCCAACTTTACCACATCCGAAGCACCTTCTAGGTTCGCTGCACTCCCTAGAAGTGTGAACTTGTCTACGACATTTGCAACAGGTAGTATTTCTCGAGGATCCCGCTACTTCCAACGTTGCTACGTTCTTCGCCTCCATTTACGCTAGGTCCGATTCCAATAACCTTGAGTTTCTGCGTGGCGTAGGTGGTACAAAGGCCTCAACGGACACTCTCGTTGCCTCCAATAGGCGCCCCAACATCACTAGATCCCTGATTGACTCAATTTTTACCAGCGCCAGTTGCATCTGGGAGAAAGGTGCGATATTTTTTCGTAATATCTTTAGCTTCTCGCCTTCGACCGGTGGCTCGCTCAATCCACGAAACAAGCCTTCCATAGCCGCCACGTATACCCCTATGGACACATGAATACCTTGCGTCCGCCGTCTAATCACTTCCAGCAGTCGATCATCGTAGTCGGCGGGAAGAAATTCGACACGCAGCTCCTTTACCAAGCCTTCCCAACTCTGGCAGCTTGAGCGATTGGCTCGAAACCAAATCAAAGCCTTTCCTTCAAAAAGATCTACAGCCGACCGGAGCAGCTGCGCCTTTGACAGACCATTTGCCTCTCTAAGCTCTTCTACCCGTAAATAAACTTACTGAACTTGGCGATTCGCCGTCGAACTTGACACCCCACTTATGTAAGTCTAGAGGCTATAGACGCTGAAGTATCGGAGTACCTGGGACTGATGACGTTGGACTGTTAAGAGTTCACTCTTCATCAGATTCTTCGCTCATCTCACCGCCTGCCTTGTAGAGGAGGTCCCCCATTGCAATTAAAAGTTGAACCTTGGTTTGCCTCAGGAAACGGCAATACCACACTGGAATAACCGGTTCTCATCCGATCACCGAAGTTAAGCAGTGTTGGGCGTGGTTAGTACTTAGATGGGGGACCGCCTGGGAAAACCGCATGTCGTTGGCACGTAAAAGTTTGTGCTGTCCCTTATACCAACAAAACAGTTTTCTGGGAGGCACTATGTAAAAATAAAACGACTTTCTCGGCAGTTTCCCCCCTCATCTTGCCCAAGCGGCGTAGGGCGAAGTATATTTTGCTTTCTATTTTGAGAATTTCCCCCGAATTAAAATTTCCGACGAAAGGTTCCACTAGCATGGCAATTTCCGTCAGCTTCACACTTCACGCCTCCCGATCCTCTGTGAATGAAAAAAGGTAAGTGTCCATCGCAAAGGATTCCCCCAAAATAGACTCGCTTCTCAAAGCTCCTCTTAGCTGCTTACGCATTGCCTCCACCGTAACCGCCGCAAGGCCTCGAATGGCAAGCTCGCACACCAATTCGTCTTTACTGAGACTATCTACCGATATCTTCCCTACCCCACAAATGTTAGACATTTTACGGAATTGGTTGCTAAATCACTAACGTTTGAAACTCTTAAAACTGAAAATTTAAATCAAGCAACGCCAAATGAACTTTTTATTTATATATAAATAGAAAACCAAAGCTATAAGAATTACACTCGAGCTACTTATTACTTTTCCGTTTAAAAACTCTTAGAACTGATCATTAAATGAAGCAACACCATATGGGCTTTTAATTTATATATAAATAGAAAAACAAAACTATAAGCACTACACTCGAGCTACTTATTGCTTTTCTACATTCATGCAATCCACATTCCAACAACCGTTTTTCTTATCTTCTTCTGACTCACACTGCATGCACCTATCATATTATTTTATTCCATTCTATTTTTTACTAATTTTCAACGAAAATAAATAAATATATATATATATATATATATATATATATATATATATATATATATATATATATATATAATATATATATATATATATATATATATAATATATATATATATATATATATATATATATATATATATATATATATATATATATATATATATATATGTATACATATATACATATATACATATATACATATATACATATATATATATATATATATATATATTAATATATATATATATATATATATATATATATATATATTATATATATATATATATATATATATATATATATATATATACATATATACATATATACATATATACATATATATATATATATATATATATATATATATATATATATATATATATATATATATACATATATACATATATATATATATATATATATATATATATATATATATATATATATATATATATATATATATACATATATACATATATATATATATATATATATATATATATATATATCATATATATATATATATATATATATATATATATATATATATATATATATATATATATATATATATATATATATATATATATATATATATATATATATATATATATATATATATATATATATATATATATATATATATATATATATATACATATATATATATATATATATATATATATATATATATATATATATATATATATATATATATATATATATATATACATATATATATATATATATATATATATATATATATATATATATATATATATTTATATATATATATATATATATATATATATATATATATATATATATATATATATATATATATTTTGTTTTTTAATGGAGGGGAAAATCCGCATGGATACCTAATCGAAGGTTATGTCGGGCGCAAACCGACTAAAAACCACCTCCTTATCCTCCACCGCCCCACGGGACTGCCGACAGGTATTACTTCGTGGGGTGGGGTCAGCTTTAGCTGTTCGCGGGCTGCCGCCTAGTGCTCGCTCTCTTGGCATCCTCTTTTCGAAGAACGGCGTGAATTTGCGCTAGTGCTCCCGTCAGTGCTTTCCAAGCTTCCTCTGATGCCAGTATCATCTCCACCACGTTTTCTGCCGATAAAGCAGGTTGGTAGAAGTTTGCAGCTTAGCTCGGTGTCGCGCAAATCGTGGACACTGAAACAGTATGTGCTCCGATTCCTCGTCTATTCCGCATATCGTGGACACTGAAACAGTATGTGCTCCGGGTCCTCGTCTATTCCGCATATCGGGCAGTGGGAGAGTCGTCCAGGCCAAACCGATGCAGATATTGCCGGTATACGCTATGCCCAGTTAAGAACTGCGTAAGTTCGTGGGTGATTTCTCCGTGCTTCCGCTGGGTCCATTAAGCAATATCGGGGATAAGCTTATAGGTCCATCTATCGGTTGCGCTGTGATCCCATCTCCTTTGCCATATTCCTACAGAGACTTGCCTCTCTGCCTTTGAATCCGCGCTGTTGTTTTTGTAGAGCCTTTGCATCTCATCTGCTAGGATTTCTATCGGAATCATGCCCGCTATCACATATGCCGCTTCCCCTGGTGTTGTTCAGTAGGCGCGAATCACTCTCAGAGCACTTAATCGATATGTCGAGCACATTTTCTTCTTATTCGCTTTTGCTGTCAGCTTGTGTGTCCATATTGGCGCCGCGTAGAGAAGGATAGAGCTCACGACTCTGGATATTAAAATTATGCTACTTTGACGGGGGCCGCCGATATTCGGTAGCATCTTCGATAGTGCTACGCTTACGTTTGCGGCTTTGTTGCACACCTGCTCAACGTGGGCTTTGAAGTTCAACCTTGAGTCAATTATGACGCCCAAGTACCTGATTGAAGCCTTGGATTTGATTCTCTGGTCACCGACGGTGACTTCAAAGCACTCGGTTTTTCGCCGGCTGCTTATCAATACCGCCTCAGTCTTGTGCCCTGCGAGCTCTAGACCAGCACTTTCTAGCCATTCCGTGACTTGGTACACCGCCTCGTCCGCCAGCAGTTCAATTCCTTCCAGATTTGCAGCAGATACCAGCACACCTATGTCGTCCGCGAATCCGATTATTGTTACCCCTCTTGGTAATTTTAGGGTAAGCACGTCGTCGTACATAACGTTCCAGAGTAGAGGCCCCAAGACAGATCCCTGTGGGACACCTGCTGTAACGCAGTGACGTTTCGGCCCGTGATCGGAGTCATACCATAAAACTCGGTTCCGAAAATAGTCAGCGATTAACTCCGTCAGGTAGTAAGGAACTTTCAGCTTGAGTAACTTAGTTACTCTTCGGTTCCAATTTGCCGAGTTGAACGCGTTTTTGATGTCGAGCGTGATAAGAGCACAGTAGTTTCGGGATGCTCTACGCGCTTCAAGCGCGGGCTTGGCTAGCTCGATTATCACACTGATAGCGTCAACCGTCGAACGCGCTTTGCGAAAACCGTATTGGCGATCAGATAGTCCTCCATTGTCTTCCACCGCCGGTAGAAGCCTGTTGTAGATGATCCGCTCCAGTGTTTTGCCTAGGACGTCCAGCAGGCAGATGGGGCGATAAGATGCCGGTTCTCCAACCGGTTTGTTTGATTTTGGCAAAAACACTAGCTTCTGCCTCTTCCAACATGCTGGGAAAGTTCGATCATTCAGGCATGTGTTGAAGACACAAACATTTCCGGCCTCGACTTGATGGCTATCTTAAGCCACTTGTTTGTGATTCCATCCAGCCCAGGCGCCTTTTTGTCCTTTAGTCCCTTGCACACCTCCGAAAGTTCTGCTTCGGTGACCGGGTGCACATCCTCCGCCGCATTCCCTGCTTCAGGTACGATGACACCATCCTGATGATGATGAAATAGCGTTTCAACTATCTTCCTGAGTAGTACGGGACTGAGTAGTACGCCCTTTTTACGTGACATGACTGCTCGGTACGCACCTCCCCATGAGTCGATACTTGCCTCTTCACACAGCTTTTGCAAGCAAGCCTTCTTGCTGTTTCGAATAGCCAGTTGCAATTTTTTCCGCGCCTCCTGGTATGATCGCTGCAGCTCCTCATGATTGGGCTGATTTACACCACGTTGGCACTGTCTTCTAGCTTTCAGACATAGCGCCCGGAGCTTCGCTAGTTCATCGGACCACCAGTAATTTGGTTTCCTATACGGTAACTGTTTTCGCCGTGGCATCGAGGCATCACATGCGCGCGGTATCAATTCCACAACCTGTGCCGCCTTTTCCTCCGCGGTTTCTCGAGGCATTTCAGCTTGTCGTAGTGTTTCTACGAAGGCTCCTTCATCGAATTTCCGGGCTGACCAGCCCTTGCCGACTTTTTCCTTGGCTAGTTGTTGTGATCGACTGCCCAACTTGTAGTAGGTCTCAAACATAATAGCTTGATGATCGCTATGGGTTTAATGCTCAAACACGTACCATGTTATGTCTCTCGTCACCTTCGTACTAGCATATGTCAAGTCGATTACAGAGCTCATCCCTCTGCTACGGAAAGTAGGTACATTTCCGGAGTTTAACAGAACCACGTCCAGCTGGGAGAATGATTCCATAAGACTGCGGCCTCGTACATTCGTTTCCATAGTGCCCCATTCCGTGGACCACGCATTAAAGTCGCCGGCTATGATGTGTGGAGTGAGCTGTTTGGCATCCATAACCAACCTATCCAGAAAGTGGGAAAACTCATCCTTCATCGAGTTTGGGGAGATGTAACAACTGTTCACATAACAGCCGCCTATTTTAGCCCAAACGAAACCGTCTACGCTCTCTTTCATGGCTTCTCCAAATGGGATATTTCCGCAAGCCCATATTGCCGCTCTGTTGGATTTGTCAGCAACCCAGGAGCCCTTGTTCGGCCTCCTATATTGCTCGCACAATATCGCTATATCGATTTTCATCTCGTAGACGTTTTGGGAGAGCAGATCTTGCGCTGCCACACAATGTTTGAGATTCAACTGGATAAATCTCATTTTCTGTTGAACACTGGACACTGGACATCTAGCGCTGCCAGCAACATGATTTGTGTCGGCTCCCTTTGCCTGAGAGCAGAATTGACACTTTGGCTTTTTTACGCAATCCTTTGCAAAATGGCCTTTTTCTCCGCAGCGTCGACACATTTCCGACCTATTCTGGTCACCTTTACATGCCCTGGCGAAGTGCTCATATTCCAGGCACTTGAAGCATCTTTTCAGCTGGATTTGCTCTCTAAGCCGACAAACGACCCAACCGATTCGTATCTTTCCAGCTGCAATCACCATTTTTGCTTGTGCTGCTGGAATGCTCATCGTGGCCACCTGTGTTCCACCATGCGACTTTCTTAACGAAAGCACCGACTCTTCCTTCAGGCCATTCATGTTGAAATGTTCCTGGAAAGCTTTGCAGATGTCAGCTTTCGTTGTGATTTCATTCAGATCCCTGATGTCAATCTTCGTCATATCACATCTGGATGTGACTTCGGCTTTCCCGTTTAATGCCTCCTCCATTTGCTTTTGTAGTTTGAGCACTACGTCTGGAACAGATGATCTCATCTGTAGCAGCAATTCGCCCTTCTGCGTTCTGCGGATGCGGGTCACCCTTTCGCCTACTTCCTTCAGACTCGTGTCAGCCTTCATCTGGCGTAGCATGTCTGCATATGTCACGTCACCTTTCGTGGAAATAATCATGACGTCCGGCCGATTTCTCTTTACAGGGGGCATTTTTTTCCTTTCTTAGTCACCTTAATCCATGGGTCCTGGGCCTTTTCTTGCAACCACTCCTTCTGCGCGGGGATTTTGGTTGGCGTCTTAACCATCTTCTTTTTGGGGGTCTGTCCAAAGGTTTGTACTTCGGTTTCCGCTTCTCTAGATCGCTTCTGCATTTTGACCTCGGATGGTCCTGGAGATTCACCAGCTGCGTCGCTGCCCCTTGGTCTACACCGGTCAGCATTTTCACATGTAACTAATGTTGGTGTGACCTGCGTTGCCACTTCCATTCGTCCAGGCTTGCGCCGTCCCCTTTCTACTCGAGCTTTATGATACGCCGCTCGGATGGCCCTAACCTGATCCTTAATCGCATGCGGGCAACCCTGTGCCAGTGGTACCATCTTGAAAAATCACCCAGAAAAAAAACTGGTTTTTGGCCTATAACTTCCGATTCAGCCATCAGATTTTGACAAGATTCATCCAATACTTGGATCTTACTTTATGTAACATTTGATGAAAATTTGGCTGGAAAATTAGAATAGAGTTGCCAGCTATGGTGATTTTTGTCTCCTAAATCTTGCAAATTTGCTCAGCAAAATAAAGCTTTTTTCCCTATAACTTCCGGCCTAGTGTAAAAATCAGAACGAAGTTCACGCAGTAAATGGACTTCAATGTGAACCAAATGTCATAGAAATTTCGTACCAAAATCATGAAAGAGCTGCCAGCTATGACCATTTTTGTAATTTTGTTTAATTTTTTAACTAGGCGATTTTGTCATTAAATTTCCAAATGGAAATGATCCTGCAATGAAAATTAACAACAAAAATAACCCTTTAAAAATTGATAAGTTTTTAGGGTAGTAACCCTAAAATTCTTTTCACCCGTATAACTTCCAGCGCAGTGATTCAATCGAAACGAAATTTGCTGGTTGGGTTTAACTTAACGCGAAGCAGAATTGGTATGTATTATGCTTTGCTGTTGATACCGGCTAACCAGTTTTAGCCATTTCTGTAAATATTGCACCAACAGATGCTTCAAACAACGTTCTCATATGCAAAGCATTTGCAATAAAAATAAAGAATTCTATTTTAAATTTTCCGAGTTTTGAACATTTTGGATGGCAGCCTCAAACAACGTTTAACCGCTGAAACCTTTGATGAAATCCTGCGAAGAGAACGAAATTCAAAGGATACGTTGATTTGAGTATGAGTTTGTTATGGTAAACTTATTGCTGCTTCGTTCGGAAAGTGTTGCCAGCACTGAATTATATGTGTTATAGTTGAGTTTTATTGCTTTGGATAAGGAATGGTTGATATGATTCTAAAAAACAGTGTATTACGTCTTTCCACACTTTTTTGTCACTCAAAGACAATTTCTTCGAAAATTAGTTTTCTAGCGGTTCAGGTGCGCTAGAGTTTTTTTTCTTTTTTCTTGTGCATCTCCTTATTCGCTTTCGTCTTCCCGTTCGCTTTCGTCTTCCCGTTCGCTTTCGTCTTCTCCATCGTCACTACAACTGGGTAGCGTGCACCAGGGTTTCATCTTGTCCGAAGCGTAAACTGATGAATAGTGTTGTTTAGTCCTATGAGAACCCTTGAGGTCTTCCACTACGTATCGATCATGACCCAAAACTTTGGTGACTTCAAATGGTCCATTATAACTAATTTGCGTGAGCCACCCGTACTAGCTGGTTCCTTCTCTACGAGCACAAGATCACCTAACTTGTACACCTTTGGCTTTCCGTGAGTATTGTCAAATCGCTGCTTCGCCTTTTTTCGTTGCTCAGTAATTCGATTTGCAGACTCTTCTCTCATTCTTGCAATTTCATCGTCAGATCTGAATTCGCCATCATGTAACGCTAGAATTAATTTGTTTCCTAATATATCTCGTGGTTTGAATCCGAATAATAACTCGCTTGGGGCTTTACCGCTGCTCTTGTTTATTGAGCCATTAATGACATATTGAATCGTTCGTAAGTTCCGATCCCAGTGCTTATCGTTATTTGTTGACGGCAATAACATCGACAGTAAAGTTCTGTTGGCTCGCTCTACCTGTCCGTTCGCTCTGGGTGTCCTTACAGCATTTAATACATGTCGGATATAGTTGTCCTGACAATATTTCTTGAATTGGTTTGATGTGAATGATGTTCCTCTGTCGGAGATAATACGTTTCGGTACGCCAAAGTATCCAGTCACTTCATCTAGAAAGCTGACAACGTGCTTAGTTGCAGTACTTTTCACGGCTTTGCATATGGTATATTTAGTGAATGCGTCAACCATCATCATTACGTGCTCGTTGCCTTTACTGCTTCGTGGAAAAGGACCCAAATGATCAATGTGTACTGTTTGAAAAGGGATTGGCTCGATTTCGTCATAGTGATACTCGCCTTCCTTCCTCCCAGCTACTTGCTTATGATATGCGCATTCGATACACATTCGAATATAAGACTTTACAAAATTTCTCATTCTGGGGAACCATGCGTAGGCCCGAATCCTTTCTATCGTGCGGTCTACACTAAGATGACCGGCGTTGTCATGGTTGTCTCGCACAATGTTCCATCGCAAAGATTTTGGAACAACCCATAATTTCTTCTCCTTTTCCTTTTTGAAAAGTCTTTCTTTATACATCACATAACCGTCGTGGTACGTTTTTCCGCTTGCTTTCATTTGTTCGACTATTTGCTTCAGACGTTCATCTTGTAACTGCATACTGTACAACCAATCGCTTGTTTCAAGTTGGACCTTTGATATTTTAAGAGAAGCTGTATCTAATTCGCTTTCTTTTTCATCCGGTTTTCGGCTCAAGCCGTCGACATGAGCCATTTTAATGCCAGCTCGATGTTCGATATCCAAATCAAATTCCTGGATGCGTAACCACCATCTTGCAATACGTGGAAATAGTTCTCTCTTTTGCATAGCTGTTTTAATGGCGCTACAATCGGTCACCAGCTTTACCTTCTTCCCATATATGTAATACTTAAAGCGCTCCAGGGACTCGACGGCAGCTAAAGTCTCTAATTCGTAGCTATGGAAGCTCTTTTCGTTATTTGTCGTTGACCTACTGTAATATGCGATTGGACTCAATTCATCGTTGTTTCTTTGAAGCAATACACCTGCCAAGCCTATGGAGCTCGCATCCGTGTGAACTTCGTGCTGAGCTTCGACTCGATATGCTGATATTAGTGGTTGACTGACTAATGCGTTTATCAGATCATCAAATGCGTTCTGCTGTTCGTTCTCCCACACGAATTCTTCATTTATATGCGTAAGCTTACGTAATGGTTCTGCTCGAATGGCAAAGCCGGGTACGAACTTTCGGTAGTATCCACTAAGTCCAAGAAATTGTCGAATTTCCGTTGCGTTTTTAGGTATAGGAAAATTACGGATTGCTGAAGTTTTGATCTCACCGGGTTTTATTCCGTCCTTGGATAATTCGTGTCCCAAAAATTGAATAGACTGTTTTAAAAACATACACTTCTTGATATTGAGTGTAAGCCCTAACGAACGCAGCGCTGAAAATATCTTTTCAAGTTTTTCAAGCATATTTTCCGTTGAATTACTGCCAACCAAAATGTCGTCCATATAATGGATCATGTCACCTTCCTGAGTCTTTTCCTTAAGTGACGACATGAGACGTTGAAACACTGCTGGAGCGTTCTTCAATCCAAACGGCATGCGTTTGAATTCATATAGTCCATCCGGCGTTATAAAAGCAGTATATTTTCTGCTCGATTCTGCTATTGGCACCTGGTAGTATCCACTATTTAGGTCGAGCACAGAAAAACAAGTATACGCCATGGCTTCGTGCAATCGTTCTTCGATATTGGGTGTAGGAAAATTATCTTTGACAGTCAACTGATTCAGGAGTCGGAAGTCTACACATAAACGGTCGTCACCACTCTTTTCCTTAACCAACACCATGGGACTTGCATACTCGGATTTTGACCTCAAAATAATGTTGTGGTCTAACAGCTCCTGAATCATTCGAGTTACGTTAGCTCTTTTTGGCTCGGGTATACGGTACGGTCTTTGAACTACAGGTTTACTGTCTGAGACTTCAATCTTCATTTCAATTTCGTTCGTGCAACCAATTTCTCCGATTCCATTTGCAAAGACGTCTCTGAATTCTTTTACAAGGCAGGTTAATTGATTAAAATCGTCGTCTTTGACAGGACCGCACAATATATCTTCTCTTCGTAGCAGCATTCGATCATGGAATATATTTCTAGTTTCATCTTCTGCTCTGATTGATAATGAATTTTTGTTAATTTTTGCGTTGATTAAATTATCTGCGAAAATGTCTTGTCCGAGAAGCACATCAGAAGAAATTGCGCTACCATCAATGACGTACAAGTTGACGTTGAGTTTAGTTCTATCCAATGTGATTTCCGCCGTAACTTTATGTTTAAGTAATGGCTCCGGTAATGGCTCCGCCTACCCCTTTTATTTTCACGAGACAGTTTTCCCAATTTTTGCTTATTTCTCTGGCTTTCGTCGCTCGTACCAAGCTGCATTGGCTGCCTGTATCGAAAAATATTTGACAAGGCCTCCCGTTTGCTTTACCATACTTCGTTAGTATCGTCTCTAAATTTACAACATCAGCTCTTCTAGCCAATTTGTGTCCGCAATTCATAGGTTCCGACCTTGGATGCACCTTGTCGCAATCCTTGCATCGATTTCGGCGTGGTGGCAGTTTGCAGTCTCGGGAAATGTGCCCAGTTTCATTACAATTATAGCACTTTCGCTGGTTTCGATCTGTTTTCTCATCCTTAAATAGACTACGCACATCACCACGCTCGTTGAATGCCGTATTATTTGGTGTCTTCGAATTATTACTGTATCTTGTACTGTTTTCTACGTTAGAAATTTTATTTCTCGACGTTTTTTGTAAGAACTCTTTTATAAATTCACGGAGTTCTTTTACAGAGTTTATCTTTATCGCGACACTTGAATTTTGTAACTCACGATCTCGTAAACCATCACGGGTATATTTTACAATTGCTTGCTCACTGATACCGAACTTTCTTCCCAGAGCCGACATTAGAAAAGAATAGCCAATCATGCTTTCAGAATTGGCACGTACAGAATTTTGGATTTTATGATGTATCTCAGCTTCATTAGCGTCGATACCAAATTCTGCAATCAGTTCAGCTTTAAAATTGTTCCATTTTACGGGCAACTCTGGGGAGGCGTCCAACCAAAGTCCAGCAGCACCCTTTAGCTTGCTGAACACGGCAAGGAGTAAACATTTTTCCTCCCACCCGTAGGCCCGATACGCATTTTCTACGTGCTTCACAAACTGTTCTGCGTCCAAACAAAACTCATTACTAGGATCGAACGTCGGAATCGTCTGCGCAATTTCGTTCCCCGAGTTTTGATTACGGGAATTGTTCATAAATGCATTTTCGTTAAGTGGTGGTTCAGAACATGTACGCTGATCTTGACTTTGTGTCAAATTGCTAACAGATTGCGCCAACCCAACTACAATTTGTCGCAATTCATTTAACTGCACTGCAACATCAATATCTTCCCTTGCCGTTTCCATCTCTTCTTTCTCCACTTCGCCGTTCTCATAGACTTCATAAAGTCTTCCTAATTTCTCCGTCTTTGTGCCAGTTAACGGCAACCCGTTGATTTCCAATAATTTATTCAATTCGTGCACCCGCAATGTGGTTATCTTTATATTTTTTTTTTATTTCAGTTTATCGAGCACCAATATGTCAATAGGACCACCGCATAAAATAAGTACGTGTAGCGTCTAAGAAAGCGTTATCCTTTTATCGTGTAGCGTCTGCGAAAGCGTTATCCTTTTATCATGTAGCGTCTGCGAAAGCGTTATCCTTTTATCGTGTAGCGTCTGCGAAAGCGTTATCCTTTAATCGTGTAGCGTCTGCGAAAGCGTTATCTTTTTATCGTGTAGCATCTGCGAAAGCGTTATCCTTTCGATCCCACTTCTGAAAATGTAAACGTTCTTTTTAATATATTTAAATAGCTTTTATTTCATTAATTATAAATCAAATCAATCAAATCGTATAAAATCAATAAAATCTTGACGTTGTTCAGAGAGAAAAAAAGAAAAGACGTCTAGTCGTCATTATTACGTTTCGTCGACTACTTATTTAACGAGATGTCCTTTTTAGTTAAAGTTATCACGTCATTGCCATGTTAATATCATTGCCTTACATATATATATATATATATATATATATATATATATATATATATATATATATATATATATATATATATATATATATATATATATATATATATATATATATATATATATATATATATATATTTATATATCTATGTAGATATACACATATATGTATAGATATATATATATATATATATATATATATATATATATATATATATATATATATATAGATATATATATATATATATATACATATATATATATATATATATATATGTATATATATATATATACATATATATATATATATATATATATATATATATATATATATATATATATATATATATATATATATATATATATATATATATATAAATTCAGACATCCTAAACCTTTTTGTGGCGGCGAGCGTTTTAGTGAATTTTGAGGTACTCCTATATTTCCAAGTAGTGTAAATTTTTGTTAAAATAAGTATTGGGAATGAAAATTAATTATGTTCTGAGCTTGTCTATGATAAAGATATGAAAATTTTGAGCCGTGTGTGGGTGCTAAGTGCCTAAATCTAGGCAAGGATTTTTTTTTCAAATTTTGATTTGTCAGTACTTCTGACAAAAACATTGGATCACCGTGAAATTCGAAGAGTGTATTAACGTTGGCTAAGATTTAACACACATGGATTTTCAAGATAGTGTAGGCAACCCTGTAGCTACGGCAGGCTCCTGAAAAAAAATCCTTCAAATCATTGACCCTCCTCAAAAATTTTTGATTTTTGACAAAAAATTCAAATTATTGATAAATTTTAACCTTTGTTCATCATGTCAAAATGAACTTTTTAAATTTCCGATTTGCACAAGAACGACAACCCATCACCAAATTACCTCTATTTTCAGCACTCGAAAGTTCTGTTCACGAGAACTGACGACCGGATTATCCGATCATAATGGAATTTACAGTACATGTTGGTATTAGCTAGGACCAAGTCTGATAGAAGTGATTTTGAAATGTGGGCAACCCTGTGGTAGTGGTACCATCTTGAAAAATCACTGAGAAAAAAACAGCTTTTAGGCCTATAACTTCCGATTCAGCCATCAGATTTTAACAAAATTCACACAG
>OZ022264.1:183797840-183805340 GCA_963978885.1 Nemotelus pantherinus | reverse complement strand
ATATATATATATATATATATATATATATATATATATACATATATATATATTTATATATATATATATATATATATATATATATATATATATATATATATATATCTATATTGTCAGCAAAATGATTAAGGGAGATAATTTCTGGAGTGGCCGATCCGATTCAGTTAAAATTTTCGAAGGACATAGACGTGTATAATAGGTAGGTCCATCATTTGCTAGAATTCAGATATCCTAAACCTTTTGGCGGCGGCGGGCATTTTTTTGAATTTTCAGGTACTCCTATATTTCCAAGCAGTGTAAATTTTTGTTAAAAAAAGTACTAGGAATGAGAGCTTCTTATGTTGTTAGTTTGCTTATGATAAAGAAGTGGAAATTTTGACCCTTTTGTAGGTGTATAATCAGGAAATTTTTAGAACGTATTGATGTAGACTAGAATTTAACACACATGGACTTTTAAGACGGTGCGGGCATTTCTGTTGCTACAGCAGGCTTCTGAAAAAAAATCATTCAAATCATCGACCCTCCTGAAAAATTTTTGATTTCTGAAAAAAAATTCACATTTTTGATAAATTTTGACTTTTGTTCACCAAGTCAAATAAAATATTTCAAAATCCCGCAGTAAACAAAAACGGCATCCCGCGATCAAATCACATCTATTTTCAGCACTCAAAACTTCTGTTCACGAGAACTGACGATCGGATAATGCAATCAATATGAAATTTACAAGACATGTTGGTATTAACTAGGACCAAGTTTGATTGAAGTGATTTTGAAATACGGGCAACACTGTGGCAGTGGTGCCATTTGGAAAAATTCCTGAGAAAAAAACTGGTTTTTTGCCTATAGTTTCCGATTTAGCCATCAGATTTGAACCAAATTCACGCAGTAGGTTAACCTTACTCAAGGATAGATTTCAAAGACATTTGGCTGAAAAATTAGTATAGAGCCGCAAGCTATGGCAATTTGTGTCTCCTAAATATTGTAAATTTGTTCATGAAAATTAATGTTTTTCCGATATAACTTCCGATGCAGTTACGAAATCAAAACGAAATTCATGTGCTGAGTATATCGTGATGCATTTCTAATTCTGTAGGAATTTCGTTCAAAAATCGTGAAAGGGTTGCCAGCTATGATGAATTTCGTAATTTTTTTTACATTTCTTTATCGAGCGATGTTGTCATAAAATTTCCAAATGGGAATGGTCCTGCAATGACAATTAACAACAAATATCTACGTTTCAAAAATTTTAAAAGTTTGGACGGAGGTAACACTAAAATTATATTCACTCCTGTAACTTACAGCGCAGCCATTTAATCGAAACGAAATTCATATGGTGGGTTTAACACAATGTGAAGCAGATATGGCGCTAACGCATAATTGCCAGCACCAGACAATTTCGTAAATATTGCACCAACAGATGTTCCATTTTCTATTCATAAGCAAAGCATTTACCATAAAATAAGCAACCGATATTTAAATTTTCCGAATCTTGGAAAGTTTTCAGATGGCAACCTCAGATATAATTTAATCGCTGAAACTTTAGATGATATCTTTGGATGAAAACGAAATTCAAAGGATAGGTTGATTAAGCACGAGCTTGTTATGGTAGATTTATTGCTGCTGTGGTGTATAAATGTTTTCAGCACTGAACATTTTCATCATTTGTGTTATAGAAAATGCTGTCAGAAAATTAAATTTGTTCCTTTGAGTAAGAAATGGCTGATATGATACTACAAAGAAGTGTATAACGTCTTCACACATTTTTAAATCCCTCAAAGATAACTTCTTCGAAAATAAGCTTTCTAGCGGTTCTGATGCGCTAGATTTTTTTTCACACTATTTCTCTTTCTATTTACACTCACTCTTGCTAGGTAGAACCAGCCAACATTAATTTCCAATATTACGTTGGTCTAAATCCAAAATTCAAATTCAGTTTATATGACAGACCGACATTAATTCTAATATCGCGTTTATTTACAATCAAAATTTCCGTTCTATGACCAACCGATATTAAATTAAATATCCCGTTGTTTTTAAATAAAAATGTTCTTTTCATTTGTATTACCGGACATAAAAAACCCTCGAACGTTGGGCGCCAATTTGCTACCGACCCACTTGTGGTAACGAGACCTCGATCTGGTCAACGCGCCTGGAGATCGAGGATGACAGTCTGGGCTGGCTGTGCCCACCGGAGATGTGGGTAGGTTCGGCACCACTCGTTTCGAATGAGACTGCCAACTTATCCGTGGCCGCAAAACGAGAAGTCGGCACGAAGTTAGGTGTGTCGCTAAGAGATACCAGAGGAGATAAGCCCCAACTTTCAAACACCGCAGCGTTACAATATTGCACAACACTTATTTTATTTGAAACAACAATTGAACACTAACCGGCACAAAGGTTTTCTCTCTACATACGACGGCGCCGTGATTAAACTGCCGAACGTCTACAAGCAAACTATTCGTGTGGGCACGAATTTTCAACTACTTAACTTTTACTTCTATCTTTCAGTTTTACTTAATTCTAATTATCGCTCTTTCTTATGAATTTGATTGATTGTTTTAAATGGCTCGTGTGGCACGTACCTGAACCAGCCTTGACAGGAACCGTGGTGAATATAGTCCTCTCCGCCGGTCGATTGTTGGGGATCCCCACGATTTCGTTTATATGAGTCGCCGCTCGTCCACCGTCTGTTCAACCGCCTCAATCGTTCGAGTTCTCTACTACGCAGCCTTGTTCTTTCACCGATTCACCAATTTAAGCTCTTGTTCTCGCCTTGTTATCCTTCGTTATCCGTTGATCCTTTTTGCGGCCTCTCCACCACCGCAAGCGATCGTCGTCCTCGAACCAGGTACCAGATAAAAAGAAAAGAAAAAGGAAACAGACAATTCCGCTGATAATATTTGCCCTCACTTAGATCCTCACCGTGTCGTTGCTTGAACCAAAAAGAAAGCGGCATCGCCCTGCCACTTTCCTCGAAACCTCATTTCATTCCGTCGATCTACGGGGTCCATCTAGGTCCATTGTAGCTCTCACAAATATTTCTTTTCACGCGTTGAGGGTGAATGGACCTTACCGCCGGACATTCATCTTTCGCCGCGATGACATGAATTCGATTTGCTGTGTGCGATGTTTCGCCACATCGCCGGCGTTCCATTTACAGCTGGTCTGCACACTGCACACCTTTGCAGCCGATCTACCCATTGCCTGGTCGATCTGTCAGACTCAAGCTGTGATCGACATAAACATGGCGAGATGTTGCCACGGATTTTCGGATTTTCGGCGTTATGGCTTTCATTGAATGCCATTCTCCAGGTGACGATCTATTCGTGAGATGACTGCGAGCGAAATTTGCAAGTGTTGGGTCCGACAAGGCGCCGTATAGTGGCTGAACTTTTCTAAGAAAAAGTGTCGTCTGTTCGTCTGCCTGGAAATCCTCTGCGGTGAGTTCCTTTGTAGAGTGAAGTGTCGAGCTTAGGAGTGACCTGTTTCACTTAGGTTTTCGACTGGTTAAATGGAGGGCTATAATATGCCCCGGTTATTCCAATCTGATGAAGTCAAGTGGTCCCAGAGGGCGTAAAGTGCAGCTTTCCGTATTGTCTTGAGAATCATCAGAGCCATTTGGGTGCATTCACGGCGACGGATTGCAATGTACAATTTCGGGATTGTGTGTGAATGGTGTTTTAAATCGATGGCAGTAGTGAGGTTTCCGAGCTTTGCAGCTACAATCGCAAGTTGCGTCTGCTGTCAACGAAAGGAGAAAGGCAGCGAGATATATAGACTCCTGCCACGGTGAGCATCTTTGCGGCTTGTGTACATTTTTAACTAATGTTCGAAGAAGAAAATTAGTATTAAAATCACTTTGGCCAAAAATTCATATTTCTAGATATATATATATATATATATATATATATATATATATATATATATATATATATATATATATATATATATACATAGATATATATATATATATATATATATAATATATATATATATATATATATATATATATATATATATATATATATATTTATGTATATATATATATATATATTTTTATAAATATATATATATATAATATATAAATATATATATATATATATATATATATATATATATATTTATGTATATATATATATATATATATATATATATATATATATATATATATATATTTATGTATATATATATATATATATATATATATATATATATATATATATATATATATTTTTATAAATATATATATATATATATATATATATATATATATATATAATATATATATATATATATATATATATATATATATATATATATATATATATATATATATATATATATATATATATATATTTATATATATATATATATATATATATATATATATATATATATATATATATATATATATATATATATATATATATATATATATAGATATATATATATATACATATATATATATATATATATATATATATATATATATATATATATATATATATACATAGATATATATATATATATATACATATATATATATATATATATATATATATATATATATATATATATATATATATATATATATATATATATATATATATATATATATTGTTACGGCTTGGCAAAGTAGGGGATAAATGTGAAATAATTAAAATAATAATTTGAGCATTAGTGTTATTTTAATTACATATTAGAGCTTGGCAAATCAATGTATAAATTTGAAATAATTAAAATAATTTTTGGGATATTAGTGTATGTCAATTACATATCAAGTGAAGCACAGATTCGAAATAAGAAGGTGAAAAGTAATGGTATTTAAGTTGGAAGCCTGTAAAAATTAAGGTAATAGATGGATAGTATTAAGTAGGAATAGCTGCGCGCCATCGAGCCTCGAAGATGAGGGCCAACTAAGATGTCGCGGCCCACAATCCCCGGGATCCGAGAGCGAACGAGCCAGTTAAGTACGATCGTCGTCTACAACATATGAATATGGAATATTAATCAGAACATAAAAAAAATTAATATCGACATGAGGACATATGTAATCTTCACTCATATTAATTTGATCGGACTGACCGGCGATAACATCGATCTGTCTGAACAGCAATTGCTTCGCGTATTTCACCAAAATCATTTGAGATACCTTGATGTAACAGCACCAAGCCAGATAAAATGACCGATCCAGGTAGTCGCTGAGTACGTGATACGTTGCCGATTTAATGTAATCGCCGTACATACGAAACAGGATCCTAGACTCCGTTGCCGACAGCTTCATTTGGTATCGCAACAACTGAATATCTTCTTGAAGTCGCAGGATTTTCACGATGATTCCCGCATTTACGAATTCCTGCCTGTAAGTTTCAGCCATTGCGGTTACTGCGAATTTCGATGGACAATACAAAATAGCATCAGCAACATCTTCACTTGATTGGATGCAATTTCGCCGTTGCCGACAGCTTCATTTGGTATCGCAACAACTGAATATCTTCTTGAAGTCGCAGGATTTTCACGATAATTCGTTGGAGACGCTCATTTTCACAAAACACCATCAAAATAAACACTGTAACTACATGACATTTCGATCCCGTCCTGTCATGGCTGACATTTCTCGTTAGGAATGATCGGTCATGGAACAGGGGAAAACCGAAACAATGGAAGCGGAAGGCATGGCCAGTTCAGACACGCGTACACTGGAAAAGTGCAACGACCGAGCAATGGATAGCCAACTAGAACCAACGGTTTTCTCGGCGGAGTTCCGTTGGCCGAATGGAAAATCAAGGCCTGAAGCGAGTTGGAGCAGCGACGTGGGGTCTCTTTGATAATCGAACTGGTAAGGAGACGGTTGGAGTTTGAAGTCCGACTCAGGAATCTTTTCTTTTTTCTTCTGGCTGAACTCTAACTGGCGGCGACGGGTGACTGGCCATTGGCTGTGAAAAGGCGACCTGAAAGTTTGACGATCGTGTAGACGGAGATAAAATTGTGTGGTGGATTTCTAAAGGAGGTGGAATGCGTGGAGTAGGAAATTGCACCGGCGGAAAATTGGAGACGTCCAAGAGCAGTTACACGTTGGCCGAGTCGCGGCGGTTTTTCGAGGAAGGGCCCCAACGAGCATTTAGGTCGACCATAGTCACGTAAGTTAATGAAAATTTGTATTAATTAGGGAGTAAGCGATAGCTAGGGTGTTCTCGGCCGAGCAGGTTAGCAAGGCGTAGTATATGAATGAATAAAAGTAATGTATCACTGAGATCGCGGCGGTCTAATTTTGTATGGTAGGCAATTGTGACATAGTGTACGACGTGTGAGCCAACCCGTCCTTTCCTTCTCGCTTCCGGCGACGGGAACGGCTTAGCTTCGGGGGGCAAGCGAGTGGCGCCGACCCACCCCATCTCCGTTGAGTAGCGGCCCCGAGGCTAACCCCTTTGGCTTCCCTTAGGGAACCATAAGGGTTTTGACGCGGCGGATTAGACGCGTAATAATATATATATATATATATATATATATATATATATATATATATATATATACATATATATATATATATATATATATATATATATATATATATATATATATATATATATATATATATATATATATATATATGTATATATATATATATATATATGTATATATATATATATATATATATATATATATGTATATATATATATATATATATATATATATATATATATATATATATATATATATATATATATACAGTGCGCGAAATAATTATAACATACAAACTATCACTAGGTATTTCTGAGAAAATGAATAATCTCACACTATTTGTGATGACGTCATATCATTTTTGCAAGCGACCGCAATGTAACGGCGCTTTACGCTACTTGTTAATTTTTCGTTGTAGTCAGCTGGTGTTTAATTTTGTTCAGAAGCCCAAATTACTAGTGCGAAATAAATATAGCGGACAGTTATACGTGAAGTACATTTTCTAGGTGTAAACTGATAATTCGTCTAGATTTATAAGACTAGTTAGTTCACCAAGGTATACGCACCCTAATAAAGAAGATAAGCATTTACACGTGCAGTTTTTAATTCGCAATTTTAAAATTACAGTTCGAATCAATAAAAATGCCAGGGGACAACATTGACTGCTGAAGAGCGGGCTAAAATTTTAGCTTACAGGGATTCCGGGACAACAATCAGAAGAATAGCTGAAAAGTTGAACAGGGACAAAAGTACGGTGAATAATTTCTTGAAAAATTCCGAAAATCACGCCAAAATCAAGAGATCAGGTCGTCCGTCTCAAGTCAGTGAGAGGTCTAAAAGAGAGATAAAACGGCTGGCTGTTAATAAAAAGCTAAGTCCTTCACAAATACGGTTTCAATTGAATCTTCCCATCACTACGCGAAGGGTTCAGCAGATTCTGAAGAATAGTGAAAATGTTAAATATGGAAAACGCTTGCAAATACCAAGTTTGCCATGTCATAAATCTGCACGTTTAGAATTTGCTGAACGGTATAAATTTTG
>OZ022264.1:183780662-183793162 GCA_963978885.1 Nemotelus pantherinus | reverse complement strand
AAGACAATAAAAATTGTGAAATTGCACATTGTGGCCAAAATAATATCAATAAAGCTAGGAAAGACTCTCTGCATGAAAATCCTACTCCAGCCCAGTTATCACCTTCTCCATATACAAATTTCATCCATGGTGAAGATCAAATACCATCCACAACCACCTTAGCTACAAAACTTCCATCACAACCTGCATCCAGCTTTTTAGACCCATTAGTGCCTCCACATGTGAAAGCTACCATTACATCAAGTGCTGATTTAGAAAATAGGTGTCTACTTTCTCGGCTAAGAGATGGTAAAATATACGACAATGTTCGTCTTTTCCTGGCTTATGTGCACAAAGCCAGCGACTGCTCATGTTTTGAGGGTAAAACTAAAACTCATTTGAAAATTATGATCCAGCAAGAGGGTCTACCAATCGACTATGATTCCCTTCATCTTACCTTTACTCGGTGCCACGAATAGCTTGGAGTATCCGCAGACCGCTTCACATGTCTCCTCAAAATCTATTTCTCAGCTTCAGAAAGCAAGGGAAGATTTCAATAGGTATCGATCCTAACAGAAAACAATCTAAACATGGCCTCAAACTTTTTTACCACAATTGCGGTGGTATGAGAGGCAAACTAAATCAACTTTTCCTTGACGCCAAATCTGGCAAATTCAATGTGCTTACCTTTACCGAAACCTGGTTAAACCACTCTCATTTAAGCAAGGAAATACTTGACGGTTGCTGGATCATATACAGAAATGACCGTAATTATATCCATATTGGAATAACCAGAGGTGGTAGTGTACTCATTGCCACTCATAATTCCCTCTCGAGTGAAATAGTCGAAACCGAATCACAATATCAGTTTGAACACAAACTTATTCGTTTTTCTTGGTCCAAATGTTTCTTGTACATTGGTACTTTCTACGTCCCGCCTAGTTCAGACGATACCGTTTACAATGACATATGCGAAATCATTTCTTCTCTGGTCTCATCACTTAATGATGATGATAAGATTATAATACTAGGAGATTTCAACCCTCCAAATTTAAAGTTCGTGGAAGATGAAAACGACAACAACCTCCTTCCGTTCAATATCGTTGATTCATCGGATTTAAATCTTGTTAGTACATTTTGCAGCAATTATTTGCAGCAAATCGCCCCGACTTCTAACCAAAACCATTGGTTAGATCTAATTTTTACCAACAGTTACGACTATGTAGTAGCTAATCTGACAGTAAATGCAGATCATCTTTTTTCCAATACTTATCACCACTCTGCTTTTACAGTAGAGCTATCTATATCTGATATGACAACCTCAAAATCATACAAAAATTCAGTTGTATATGATTTTCGAAATGCTGACTATGAGAGCATTAACCTTTACTTGAATAATATTGACTGGAATAGTTCTCTATTAACATTGGAATTGAACGATGCTGTGTCTTTATTCTACCAGTTAATTTTTGATGCGGTTGAAAAATTTGTCCCGAAAATAAAGAGAAAAGACAAACTATCTGAGCCTTGGTTGGATAGAACTCTGAGGTATTTACGAAATCAGAGGAACAAACTATATAAGATAATAAAACTCTAGCGCACCTGAACCGCTAGAAAACTAATTTTCGAAGAAATTGTCTTTAAGTGACAACTTGGAAAGACGTAATACACTTTTTTGTAGAATCATATCAACCATTCCTCGTTCAAAGTAAAAGAAATCAATTATAACACAAATGATGAAAATGTTCAGTGCTGGCAACATTTTCCCAACGAAGCAGCAATAAGTTAACAAATTGGAAATGTTTTTGCGGGATGATTAAAATTGAACAACTTTTTATTAACATTAAAAATTTTAATCTACATTGAAAATTCTATTTTGACAAAGTGGTTTCGAAAGTATGCACTGCCTCTCATCAGACACCAGCACACAGTGCATACTTGACTGGCGTGACCACTTGCAGGTGGAAATCATTACATTTTTATTTATGCTAGTTGTGACAAATTTTAACATCTCCGACTTATATTCTGCTTCTCATCAGACACCAGCACACAGTGCATACTTGACTGGCGTTCGCGTTCTGGTACGCCAGTCAAGTATGCACTGTGTGCTGGTGTTTGATGAGAAGCAGTGCATACTTTCGAAACCACTTTGTCAAAAACAGAATTTTCAATGTAGATTAAAATTTTTAATGTTAATAAAAAGTTGTTCAATTTTAATCATCCCGCAAAAACAATTCCAATTTGATTCTGCTTTCGGAGGCTGATTCCGCAAAACGATCGAGTTTCCCGTTTCAATATGCTCGGCTTCGATGCTGTAGAAATGATATACGTTGTCTATGCTGATTTATAGACAAGAAGGGAACCGTGATCAAATTCAATTACCTTTACTAAGTAAAATTATATCCATGGATATAAGTCAGAGATGTTAAAATTTGTCACAACTAGCATAAATAAAAATGTAATGATTTCCACCTGCAAGTGGTCACGCCAGTCAAGTATGCACTGTGTGCTGGTGTCTGATGAGAAGCAGTGCATACTTTCGAAACCACTTTGTCAAAATAGAATTTTCAATGTAGATTAAAATTTTTAATGTTAATAAAAAGTTGTTCAATTTTAATCATCCCGCAAAAACATTTCCAATTTGATTCTGCTTTCGGAGGCTGATTCCGCAAAACGATCGAAGTTTCCCGTTTCAATATGCTCGGCTTCGATGCTGTAGAAATGATATACGTTGTCTATGCTGATTTATAGACAAGAAGGGAACCGTGATCAAATTCAATTACCTTTAATAAGTTAACCTTCACAAGCTCATACTTAAATCAACTTATCCTTTGAATTTTGTTCTCATCGCAGGATTTCGTCGAAAGCTTTAGCGGTTAACGTTGTTTGAATCTGCCATCCAAAAAATGTTCAAAACTCGGAAAATTTAAAAATTGGTTTCTTAGTTTTATTGCAAATGTTTTTCATATGTGTATGTTATTTGAAGCATCTGTTGATGCAACAGTTACGAAAATGGCTAAAGCTCGTTACCCTGTGTCAGCAGCAAAGCAAAATATATCCCAAATCTGCTTCACGTTAAACTAAACCCAACCAATAAATTTCGTTTCGATTGAATCACTGCGCTAGAAGTTATACGAATGAAACAAAATTTAGGGTTACCAGCCTCAAAACTTTTCAAATGTTTAAAACGTTGATATTTGTTGTTAATTTTCATTGCAGCATCGTTCCCATTTGCAAATCTAATGACATAATCGCGCAGTAAAGAAATTCCAAAAAATTACAAAAATGGTCATAGCTGGCAGCCCTTTCACGATTTTTGTATGAAATTCCTACGACATTTTGCTCACATCAAAATTAATTTACTGTATAAACTTCATTTTGATATCATGACTGCACCGGAAGTTATAGGGAAAAAGGTTTATTTTGCTGAGCAAATTTGCAAGATTTAGGAGACAAAAATCACCATAGCTGGCAACCCTATTCTTTTTTTTTGCCAAATTTTCACCAAATGTTATCTTAAGTAAGATCCAAAAATTGTGTGAATCTTGTTTAACTCTGATGGCTGAATCGGAAGCAATAGGCCTAAAAGCTGTTTTTTTTCTCAGTGATTTTTCAAGATTGCAACACTGCCACAGTATTGCCTGCATTTCAAAATCATTTCTATCAGACCTGGTCCTAGTTGATACCAATATGTCCTGTTAATTTCATTATGATCGGATAATCCGGTCGTCAGTTCTCGTGAACAGAACTTTCGAGTGCTGAAAATAGAGGTAATTTAGTGATGGGTTGCCGTTCTTGTGCAAATCGGAATTTTAAAAATTTCAAATTGATATGATGCACAAACGTTAAGATTTATCAATGATTTGAACTTTTTGTCACAAATCAAAAATTTTTCAGGAGATTCAACGATTTGAAGGATTTTTTTTCACGAGCCTGCCGCAGCTACAGGGTAGAGATGTTCATTTAAAATATATATCGATATTTTTTCCGATATGATACATCGAAACTCTATATCGATAGTTTGCGATATATCGAAATGTAAATATCAATTTTTCGATATATCGAAATCGAATCAAAAGTAATATATATTGGATAATTTATTTTCTTTATTGCGTTGGGCCTTTGGTTGGTTTGTTAGGTGGTATTACTCACTAAATATAAGGGGTTGATATTGTTTCTATGTATATTTTTCTCGTGAATATCTGCCACAATAAATTTTAAATGCTCGTTCAGATAAATTATGTCATTATTCCAAAGAATGAGCACATAAATTATGAAATTTCTGGAAAATTTTCGAAAAGTACAAATGTTGGCAAAATATGAAGTTTACTACTACTACTGGATAAAAAAAGCAGAAAATATCCTTGGGATAGATTCCACATTCCTTAACTTAGCAATATTCATCCAAATAGAATAAATGAAAAATAGTATTAGTTAAATTTGAAATTTGCTTTGAACTCTGGTTTGAAACAAAGAAAACAAAGGCAAATATTTGTCCACGTCATCTATCATTGCTTTGACTTCTCTTCGCAGTGGTCAAATTTCGCTCATGCGAATAAAGATATTTATTTTATGATGGACTGGCTCATCTCAAATTATAAGTTAAAGGGGAATAAAGAAAGTAAATAGATTTTATGATATAGCAAAATAATATAAAGGAAAATTTCAAATATTTTGGGACAAGGATAAGGTCATATCTACAGTCTTACAATATCATAACATGTAAAAAATTATATTTATTCTTAAAATCATAATGAATGTATTCATTTCTGAATTTAACGTTTCCTAACCCCCACCACAATGAAGAGTTGGCCATATCGGCTTCGAAACCGTTGTCTGTAGAAAATTAATGCAACAAACCTATGCCTAAAATAGCGCAATTCATAAGGAAAGGTAAGACTTCATTAACAGTGAATAGTTAAAAGAAGAAATTTAACACAAATCAATTATATTTATTATATGTAAAAAAAAGAAATATAATACAAATTAATCATAATATAACGATTTTTTCAAAGTTCCCAATATTTTTTGCTTAAACCTTGTATAAACAAAAATTTGTTCACCCGTTTAGCTTGTAACCGATTTCTCTGTTGAGTTAAGACCTGCGTAGCCTTCGAAAATAATCTTTCAGAAGGTACAGAATTAGTGACCATGGTCAAGTACTTGTATGCAATATTGTATAACTTCGGATATTGTACTTTATAATCAACCCATACTGCCAAAGGGCTTTCTTTAATCTGCTAACTGGAGCCCTCAAGTAAAGAGATAATTCGTCTGAGACACTTTCATCAGTTTTATTTGTTTTCCAATTTCGTTGAACTAAATGATGATGATGGCTCCAGAGACTAAAATCGGACTGAGTTTGGTCTGAGCCATCCGAGTCTGATCCCCCAGCTACACATATTTCATTTTGCTGATCTTTTTTCATTAGTTCTTTGATTTTAAGTATGGCATTCGAACAAGCCAGTTGGTCTTCAAAATGAAGTTCCTTGAATCGCGGATGCAAAGATAAAATTTATAAACAGAACAAATCGAGAGATTTGCTTATTCAGATATTCCCTTTGGTTTCTCCTCTACCTAAGTTCTACGAGCTTTTGGCTGTAACTTCTAAAATTTGCGTACATACGGCTCACTATCTCTATTGTAAGACCAAGTTTTTTTAAAAGTTAATTAAGTTAAACTAATTATTTAAAGTACTTTCAATTACCTGAGTAAACCGAAACCGGCCAATCACCGAGAATCGTTCACAAAAAAGATAAACCTAAGTTTTGTCAATATACGAGGATAGGCAGCGCGGTGGACACGATCCAATTAATTAGAAAACAATACAAAAGCAAACAGGCTGGTTTGAACGGTTTGCTTCTTTCCGTTCTCTTCTCCTGCTCGACCAGCGGTTAGCTCGCGTCGCGCCACGGAAAACAAAAAATGGTTGACCAACTCGTTCGCAAGTACAATACGATATTCTTGCATCGGATAATATATCGATATTATAATAATCGATATCTGAGGATTCGATTATATCGGGTTGATTCGATATATCGGGAGTCAAATATCGATATTTCTTAAATATCGATATATATCGAACATCCCTACTACAGGGTTATCTGCACTACCTTGGAAATCCATATGTATTAAACTTTAGTCAACATCAATACGCTCTGCAAATTTCACGATGATCCAATGTTTTTGTCAGAAGTAATGACAAATCAAAATTTGAAAAAGAATCCTTGCCTACTTTTAGGCACGCTGCACCCACACGCGGCTCAAAATTTCCAATTCTTTACCATAAACAAGCTAAAAACATAATAAGTTTTCATTTTCAATACTTTTTTTGAACAAAAATTCACGTTGCTTGGAAATATAGGAGTACCTCAAAATTCACTAAAACGCTCGCCGCCGCCAAAAGGTTTAGGATATCTGAATTTAAGCAAGATGTGAACCTACCTACTAAATACATCTACGTTCTCCGAAATTTTCAGCTCAATCGGATCGGCCACTCCAGAGATTATCTCCCTTAATCATTTTGATGATATATATATATATATATATATATATATATATATATATTTATATATATATATATATATATATATATATATATATATATATATATATATATATATATATATATATATATTATATATATATATATATATATATATATATATATATATATATATATATATATATATATATATATATTTATATATATATATATATATATATATATATATATAAATATATATTTATATATATATATATATATATATATATATATATATATATGTATATATATTTATATATATATATATATATATATATATATATATATATATATATATATATATATATATATATATATGTATATATATTTATATATATATATATATATATATATATATATATATATATATATATATATATATATATATATATATATATATATATATATATATATATATATAAAGAAATATGAATTTTCGGCGAAACGAGTTTAATACTACTTTTCTTCCAAAATTAGTAAAAAGTCCAGCGCACCTAAACCACTAGAAACAGTAATGTTCGAAGAACAGTAGAAGAATCGTGCAGGTTTTGAGTGCATATTCCACCACATGTGCTGCTTATTACGGCCAAACTGTTTCAAATGCCACGTTTTACTTTGGTCTCAAGAATGCATTATAACTCATATGGTGGGAGGCAGGGCCGGGGCGTCCATAGGCGCGTATGGAGCAATCGCACCGGGCGCTGGCGAAAAGGGGGCGCAGCTAATCAAACGTAAAGATTTACCCTCTCGCCTTCAAAAATTTGATCTTAAGTTATCAGTCGCTTAAGTCATGCTTATTAACTTTTTCCGTTTTAAAGAAGAAGATTTAAAAAGCCAGCTCTTCTCAAAAAATAGTTTCTTTTACCCGACAATCCCATCAGGAAGCAAAGCAATTTATAAAATCACCATACATGACACAGTCATTACCTGCAATGTGGTCATATAATGGTTGAAAACTGTTTTGCTTAAAGCTCATGATATATGTACATATGTATGTAAATTACTTACAGCAAACCCTGCCTTCACATGCAAGAATAAGAACTGCCTACACACTCCAGGCAATGCAAGAAAACTCATTTTATTTTCCCACAAAAATAATTTCCCTTACCAGCCGATGACATCCCTCGATAAAAAAGAATTAAACTAATAATATTGCTGTAATATTTCCATCCTAAATTGAAAATTTACATAAAATACTCTTGGACATTACTTTTGTCGTTGGGATTTGACTTAATCATCAATACTCGTACGCAATGGTGCAGTATTTAAAAGTAGCACCAGAACATTTTTCTCCTACTTTATTTCATACAGCAGTATGCCTACAAAAATATGCATCGATCGATCGATCAGCAGCGATTGGATGAAGTCTGCGCCACAGAATTTTTTTTTCATATGAAGTTTTCTACATGGCGAGAAATTTTCATGAAGATCGTATACGTGGGCATGGCGCAAGATTCCAATATTGCTCCATTTACTATGGTATGCCATTAAGGCGATTTCGGCAAGTACTTTGTGATGAAGAGTTGTTTCGCTAAATGTTAATGAAAATTTTAGAAATGCATATTGATTTGTAGGTTTAGTAATGAATTTCGGGGTTGAATATTGATGCATTTTTTTCAATGATTAAGATCAAAATAAAATATCTATGTGGGGAGTATATATGAAAACGGGAGTAAATTTATAAAAGTTTTCTGTATGTACTGTTATTAGTACAATGTTAAGAGTAGTGCTTGCATTAGCTGATTTTTCTGCACAACATTTATTGGTAAATTATTGCCTTTGTAGTTTGTTGTTTTGTTGTTGTATTTTATATTTATGAAAGATTGATTATCTACTAGAATGTCATCAATTGTTAGCAAAAAATTTTCGGCTAATGCAAATAGCAAACGAAACCGGCGCTTAGAGCAGGTTTTAAAAAAGTATATAGTGTCGCTGGCCTTTAAACCGTTTTGTAAAACGAGGTGGGAAAGTAGAAAAAATGCACTTAGACCTTTGGATTTTAATTTAGGCAAAGTTTACGAGGCTTTTGTCGAACTTTCGCGAGGCCATGATACTAAATTCAATCACACCGCTGAATGCTTAGGTAATAAAATTATAGAATTGCAATTTTTGTGTTGCATTTTGATCTGGTAGACATTTTAAACAAAATAAATATTGCAAGTAAATGTTTGCAGAGTCCTGAAATTTGATTGGAGACAGCAGTTGAAATATTAAGCTCTACAAAGATGTTTTTAAAACAGTTACGTTCAGAGAATGAATTTGTAAAGTTTTTAGGTAATGCAAAATCAATAGCGTGTGACTTGGATTTTCCTTATGCATTTCAAAGTTCATCTGCATTAAAATCAATGTGAAAAAGACCTCTCTTTCATTACAAAAGTAGAGATGTAGTGGTTTTGGATCCTCAGGAAAAGTTCAAAATTAATTTTTATTTTAAAATACTGGACTAGGCACTACAATCATATTTTGAAAGGTTCGACCAAACAATTAAACACAATTAAATACTCAGTTGCATACATAATATTAGCAAAATTCAATGTACCCCAGATATTATTTCCCAAGACTGTCTCAGTTTCGAAGAAAAATTGATTTTAAATAGTCAATCTGATATAAGTGGATCTGAGCTTTTTGAGGAGATAAAAATGTTTTTTGTAGTTATGCTTCCTAAACATTCACCAACGAAAGTGTTTTCTTTTATTTTTGATAGACATTTGGAAACAATGTGTCGAAATGCAGTTAGAGCGTTGAGAATATTTTTAACCCTTCCTACTACAGCCACATCCGGTGTGCGTAGTTTTTCTAAGTTAAAGCTGATCAAGAATTACATGAGGTCAACTATGTCTCAAGAAAGATTAGTGGACTTAGTAACAACAGTCATAGAAGAGAATTTTTCGCAAGAGCTAAATTATGAAAAGACCATAGACCAATTTGCGAAAATGAAAGCAAGAGGGGTACAGTTTAGCTCGTACGAATTAAATTAAGCTTTTCTCTTATCATTGACTTAAGGTCAGAGTGAATTTTAAATTGGGGTTACAACTCCTATGATTTTTATTAGCATATGTATGTAAATTTATCAAAATTGAAAACATTCTTTTAGTTGTTGTGTTTTATAACTTTTATTTATTTTTGTATATATTAATATCATGTATAACCTAATGGGTTATACGGACTAGGCCTACTGGGGAAACCTCTAAACGTGTCTAATGGTCTAATGGTCTATATTAGCATGTATATATATATATATATATATATATATATATATATATATATATATATATATATATATATATATATATATATATATATGTATATATATATATATATATATATATATATATATATATATATATATATATATATATATATATATATATATATATATATATGCCCTTAATTCCTTAGTTTACTCACACATACGAGTATTGGTTGATTGACCGTGAGGTATATTCTTTTAGGATTCATTGAATGTATTGCATAGGCGCAACATCTGGCTTTTGCACCGGGCGCAGAAATCATTCGCCCCGGCCCTGGTGGAAGGTTTCAGATATTACCACTGGCATGAATTTCAACGTTTATGGGAGCAAAAAACGGGTTAATTATATTCGTTATCATATAACATCAATGAAGAAAATGCTCACTGCCTGCAGCACTGTAACTGAAGTTGGTGTTTGGGGCTGCGATCCGAAAAATTTGCAGAACTTTGGGAATTGAAACATTGGTTATTTATTTTCATTGTAAATGTTTCCGGTATGAATACTAACTGTAAGCATTTATTGATACAAAAGTAGCACAACCGACTCGTGCTGGCAACCTTCTGCCAGTATCAAAGCCAAGAATATATCACATCTGCTTCACGTTGTTATATTACATTCGAAGTTATAGGAGTATAAAGAAATTCAGGGTTACCTGCAGCGAGTTTTTTCAAATAATCGAAAACTTAATATTTGGTGTTTATTGTCACTACAATATCATAACCATTTGAAAATTCTACGATAAAACCGCTTAATAAAGATATTGCAATTAAACACAAAACCAACAATAGCTGGCAACCCTATCGTGGCTTTTCAACCAAATTTGGCCTGAATAATGTTTATAATAGGTTTCATTAATTGTATGAAATTCGTATTGATCTCATGACTGCACTGGAAGTTATAGGGCAAAAAGTTTTATTTTCCTGAGTGAATTTTCAAAACCAAAGACACAAAAATTACCATAGCTGGCAGCACCAACAAATTTTTCAACTAAATTTCCACCAAATAGAGATTAGAGTAAGGTTCAGCTACTGTGTCAATTTCATGAAAATCTGGTAACTTATTCACATTTCATAGCATGGCACCACTGGCACAGACTTGCCCACAATTCAAAATCGCTTCTATCAAATCTGGTCCTACTTAAGTCCAATGCATTCTGTAAATTTCAGCTGTATCTAATTATTGGTTCGTGAGTTCCCATGAACTGAAGTTTTTGATGCTAAAAATATAGGTTAACTGGGAGAGGGTTACCGTTCTTGTCCTACATTAAATTTTCAAAGTTTTACTTTGAACGTGTAAATAAAAGATAAGATTTGTATACAGATTGGTTTTATTGTAAGAAACGGACATTTTTTTGAATATTCGATGATTTGAATGTTTTAACTTCCACATTTTTTTTTTTTAAATTTAAGACGTCATAATTATCATAGCTGGCAGCTCCAACCGAATTTTTCAACCAAATTTCTACCGAACGTGGCTTACAGTAAGGTTCAGCTTTTGTGTGAATTTCGTCAAAATCGAACGATTCAATCAGAATTTATAGGGCTAAAAGCAGTTATCTTTTTTAGTGATTTTTCAAGATGGCACCACTGGCACAGAATCGCCTACATTTCAAAATTACTTCTATCAGACTTGGTCTACTTAAGACTAATACATTCTGCAAATTTCAATTAATTCTCCTCATCGGATCGTGAGTTTCCGTGAACAGAAGTTTTTGATGCTAAAAATATAGGTAAATTGGGCAAGGGCTACCAGGCGTGCCCGTTATACCATATCAAATTTTTGTTGTTGTTTATGTAAACAAAGAATGATATTTACATTAAAGTGGCTTTTTTTTTGAGGAAGCGGCATTTTTTTTAGAGAGAAGATGATTTGGAGGTTTTCACTTTCAGTGCCTGCCCTAATAAGGGCTACCAGCTCGCTCATTAAAACCTTCACAAGTCTACAAATAAATAATACCAATATGTCCTGAAAATTTCGTAATGATTGTATTGCTCTGTCAAAAGTTATCGCAGTTTAAAAATTTTCAAATTTTTCCGTTCTCTTTTTAGGCACTCAGCGCACACATGGGGTTAAAAAATTCCAAAACATTATCCGATTCACATGCAAAACACGTTCAAAATTTATTTCATCAACTTAATTTTTGCAAAAATTATTTGTGTACGAAATAGGTATATTTAAAATATCACTTAAGGGGCAGGATGGTTTCCGACTTAAACAAAAAAAATTTTTCAATTATTTTTTTATATGAAAGTACAACATCTCAGGAATATCCTTTGAAAATTTCGAGGCGATCGGACTTAAAACTCGCAGAGATACCGGTTATTTTATGATCGTGTTGCAAGGTATATTTCCACGAGAAACCGAAATAGTCTAGCTCGAAACTCCGAACTACATTTTTGAAGTCGGTGCGTAACATAACTCAAAAAGTAATGCACCGATCTCAATGAACTTTGCCGGACATCTTTAATATGATAAATACTCGCGGATGAACGATCGTTTTTTTTTTTTTTTAAATTTTTACTATTTTTTACAGGCAATCAAAGGCTGATTTTTTATGTGAAAATGGTACCTCCAAATTAAAAACCGCACCAAAAATCGGAAATCGCATAATTTTCAATATAGTTTCGTTCATCCGCGAAAAAAACTAATATATTAAGTACATCACTTCGATTTTTTTATTTCAGATAACACTGTCAGGCCAGGTTTTACGCACCGCACGACGCCTT
>OZ022264.1:183753162-183778162 GCA_963978885.1 Nemotelus pantherinus | reverse complement strand
CGAGGTCAAGAAATCTGGGATTGGGATCGCTGTTGCGTGTAGCACAGCCCCTCTAGTTCACCGTCGCCGAACCATCAAACCGCGAAACGTTTGATTAATCACTGATTTGTGCCACGAAAAAAAAGATACGATCTCGTAAATAGATGACAAAATCTTTATTTTCTCAACGCGATTTCGCGATATTCCGAATACCGAAACAATTTCCAACTCTAACGCCTACGCTACGTTAGCTTATTTTAAATAACGAAGTCCACCACTCCACTGTAACAATTTTTTTTACACAAGAATATGATTCGAAAAATACTGGTTGTGTGAAAAGTTTTGAAAATTTTCTCTTATCTCTATGCGGAACTACTTAGATCTAACGGAATCTATTCTAAATTCTAAAACAGGAACTTACCTTCTTCCTTCGATTCCCGCTGATTTTCGGATGCTTTTTTTTTAAGAATTGGTAAATCACTGACCTGCTCGTTTCCACTGCCGCACACAGAATTTCCGTACCTGATACTGATACTATTTCCAGAATTTATCGATCTGCTCGTTACCACTGTCGCACACAGAATTTTGAATTTCCATACCTGATAATTTTTCCAAAATTTTCGATCTGCTCGTTACCACTGTCACACACAGAATTTTGAATTTGCGTACCTGATAATTTGTCCAAAATTTTCGATCTGCTCGTTACCACTGTCGCACACAGAATGTTGAATTTCCGTACCTGATAATTTTTCCAAAATTTTCGATCTGCTCGTTACCACTGTCGCACACAGAATGTTGAATTTCCGTACCTGATAATTTTTCCAAAATTTTCGATCTGCTCGTTACCACTGTCGCACACAGAATTTTGAATTTCCATACCTGATAATTTTTCCAAAATTTTCGATCTGCTCGTTACCACTGTCACACACAGAATTTTGAATTTCCGTACCTGATAATTTGTCCAAAATTTTCGATCTGCTCGTTACCACTGTCGCACACAGAATGGGAAATTTTCTTTCCTTCATCAGGTGCCACTGCTTTCTCCTTTCTCGTTCGAGTCCCGTACATTCTTCTTTCCCGTACGACTGGGTGAATGTACTTTCTCCACGTGCTGATCGAGGATTTCCACCAATCCAATAATTTACCGTGGTCGTCGTTAATCCACCCCTGGATCTCATTGACTTTTTGGTTTGTGTCGGTTTCCGATGTTTATTTATGTTCTCCGCTGTCAACCATATGTCGGTTACCTGACAGGTAGCTATTTGTGGCCGTGTTGACGATTGTAGTCTGTCACGGAAGAATTCGAATAATCGTTTTGCGAATCTGTTGCCTGGAGGATCGATATTGTGGCTCGTTCGAGGAGAGGTTTTGTGTGGACTTGAGTGTAATCCATCACCATGCCGGTGAATTTGAATTCCTTTTGTTATTCTTTTAGACAACAAGACAGTGCAGGATAGAGTGATCACTCGTCTGGTAGTAACAACACGTCTTGTATCCAGCTAGAAATCCGATGATCCTCGATGGAAGTGCTAATCAACACCGAGAGGAGAGCTTTGATTCGGGAGCGTCCTTGGGTGGTCGTGGTTCGCGCTAGGTCGCCGCATCATTCGAAGTTGGTTTCGATAAGTATCTGTGCTTGGGTCAAGAAGAATCTGGTTCTTTGTGTGAATTACTTTCCAGGTGGCAGCTCGTACCGGGTTATTGGCATGACGCGTTTTGGCGGTGTTATCGAGCGATGTATAAAGCCAAACTGGCTGTGTCGAAACCCAGGCCGCACGACCGTGGGACCGTGGCGAATGCCATTAACAGGTGAGTGGGTTTGTGTATGTGTATTGTGGTGCCGCGAAAGCAACCCGCGATCAGCGCGTCTTGTGCAGCCCCAGACGTAGCTGGGAGTATCGCGATTCGTCTCCGTTCGATGGAGAGGGTTGGCTACGATGCTGCCCCCATTTACTTATACTTATTTATCCTATCCGTCTATCTTAACCATCTATCTATGCCGTGAGCATCCGACGGGTACAATACACAGGTCGGATGCGACGGCAATACGCTACTTATGAGTGGTGGTGGTGTACATATTTCCTGCTCAGTGGAGTGGTGGATTGCCCGTCATGGCTCAGCCTTCCCCGGGGAAGGCTGTATTTTTTTTTTTCCAAAGTGCAAGCGCACCCCTTGTTACAACGTTACAGCTCCCCCCTTACCCGAAAAGGATTTCCCCGGAAATCCGTCACCGATATTGTTTTCGCGACTGTCCCGGTAAATATAACCACGAATATATAATCTCGCGGGTACGACATAGCTTTAAATCAAACATGCCATACGCTCTACCTCGTAGTCGATCTTGATGGTCTGCCTGACGCGGCGCGGAATTAGTGTCCTAAAGCCTCGTCATCGCCCTGTGCAAGGTATTGCGTGCGTTTATATATTTCCGGGTAATAATCGTAAGTCCTAACCCTAGTTCGTATCCTACTTTTTGTAGGTATGTTCATAACGCGACACACAACTTCATTTCCTAACTCGCAATTCAATTTAACATTTCATTTGTGGTGTACCTACTTCTAGCCCATATTCTAATTCGTGTATGTGTGTTGGTAAAACGACACTAGTTCTATTTCATAACCCCCAGTCCCACGACGGTTTCCATTTGCGGAATGTATATTCCGAGACCCTATTCTACTTTGAGTATGCCTGCTTATAAAGCAACACTAGTTCTAGCTCCTGACTCCGAATTCAACTAAAATTCCATCAGTGTAGTGTCTAATCTGTAATCCTATTCTACTTGGAATATGCCTGTTTAAAAACAACATTAACTCTAACTTCTAACTACTAATTCAAATAAAATTCTGTTGGTTTAGTGTCTAATTCAAAAATTCTATGCATGTTTCTACAACCACCCTCACTTTAACTTCTAACTCCTACTAATCCAAGATTCTATTCTATTTTCATATGATGGAACTCGTTCTCTCTTATCTATTTTCATTTGACGTGGCTAATTCTTTTCTATTTTTACATGCTGTATCTGGCTCGCTTTACTTTGTTAAATTGAGTTTGTTCGAGATTCAAATTTGACTATTAAGTTGCCTTCTATCTGAACGTGTTTTAATTATTTTTTCAACAAATTTTTTTGTTTTGGTTCATAATTTCATGGATACTGTTCGCTAATAACTAATATTGGCCTAATCTAACTTTTGATTCATTCTTACTAATGCACTATGTTTCTACCCCGCTTCACCTAACACTCAGTACTTCTATCTAATGCTACCTAGGACACTATAACTTTCCTAAATTCTACCTAAATCTATGTGGTTATGGCTAATTTTCTTTTCCTTTTACTTAGAGCTCTCTAATCCCGCTGATTCCCATCTAGCTATCCTTAATTCCATCTGATTGAGTCTCTCCAACCTATTGCTATTTCATAAATTCGCCTACTAAATCGCACTTTCACGGTTTCTTTTAGGTTCCTCGACGTGACGTCAATATCGGGTGCCTATATCCCATGATAGGTAGGCAGCGGGACGTTAGTGATCCCGGACTGCCAACGCCCCCCGGACAGAAAAGGAATTTTCGAGCGATATGCGCAACAAGCAGCGAGAAGGGAAACGAGACAACGGCGATTTAGAGTTTAAGACTTAGAAAATTAGGTGTAATTTCTTATAACTAATAACTTAAGTTAAGATTTCCAGGCGTAGTTGTTTAAGTGTAAATATTCATACTTAGAATTAAAATCTAGATCCTAAGAATTAGATTGTAAGTTTAGGTTTTAAGGATTAGGTACTTCGTCTCATCCCGAATCCTAACTGATTCTTCCTCAAGACCTCTTAATTGACATATTCTTTTAAATCCTTGACGTGCCGTGATCCGGCATTCTGGCCTTCTCCATCTACCAGTAGGTAGATCCCCCTTGATACCCGTTCCTTAACCCAAAAGGGCCCCACATATTCCGGCGCTAACTTTGCCGAATAGAATTTGGTTGCGTCCGAGAGGGTATAGTTTTTCCGCCACACGGCCTTTCCTTCCGCGAACGGTACTTCACGCCTGCGCAGATTGTATCTATGAGCACTCCGCGTAGTTGCGTGTTTCATGCGCTCCAACACATCCATGCGTACTCTGGCAAGCTCTTCGGCCCTAGCCTCGGGTTCTACTGCCGCCTGCCCCTCTCCTGGCCGTTCTTGGCCGTCATGGTACGTCACCATCTCCCTGCCGAAGTTACAGAAATATGGAGTGATTTGCGTCACTTCATGTTTGTAAGTACGGAGTGCGCATGCGATCTGTGCCAGATTCTGGTCCCATGCCCGATGGTTCTCCGCAATGTAAGATCGTAGCATCCGCTTTATGTCTTGGTTCCTTCGTTCGGCTGGATTGGCTTGTGGGTGATAAAGCGCGGTATACTTGATTTGAGTCCCATAGTTGGTGACCATTTGTTGCAGTTGCTTTCCCCGGAACTGAACACCATTGTCACATACTAACCACTTAGGTGCCCCAAATAGTAAGAATACTTGGTCCTCCAAGACTTTAGTTACCGCCGAAGCTGTCGCCTGCCGTAAAGGAAACAACAAGGTAAATTTGGAGACATAATCTAGGACGGTCAGAATAAACGTATGCCCGTGGCTAGATCGTGGGAATGGCCCCACCAAATCCACGCAAACCATCTCCCAAGGCTGCTGTGGCTCCCCTTGTCGAGAGGATATGAGCCCCGCTGGAGCTTTCCTCTCCACCTTATTAGCTTGACAGGTTTTGCATCTACGAACATAGATCGCCACATCCGTCGACATCTTTGGCCAGTAATATCGAGCTGCTACCCTACCCAGCGTGCGACTAATCCCCATGTGTCCCGCCCTGGGATCATCATGACACCTCTGTAAAATTTCTTTTCTCTCCGTTTTAGTTACTACCCTCTTCCACGCCTCGGCTCCCTCCAATTCCGGATAACGTCCTGGCAGATGTTTCCATATCTGTCCATTCGTTACTCTCCAATCCGCGTACTGCGCTGGGGCCTTAGCTATTTTCTCCTTCAATCCTATATACCAACGGTCCTCCTGTGTTTCAACCACGGCCACTTGATTCTCTGGCAACAGTCGAGACAGTGCATCAGGCACCAGATGCTCCTTTCCCTTCCTATGAATGATTTCGAACGGGTATTGTTGAAGTTGCACAGCCCACCTGGCCAGACGTCCCATCGGATCCTTGAGGTTATTCAACCACACTAGTGAGTAATGATCCGTGATTACCGAAAACTTGGCTCCTTCCACGTATGGCCGCAATTTCTCTACTGCCCAAATCACCGCCAGACATTCCTTCTCAGTAGTTGAATACCGTCTTTCCACCTTCGACAAGGACCGACTCAGATAACATATTACCCTCTCGCCATCGGCGTACTTCTGCGACAACACCGCCCCCAAGCCCAAGTCCGATGCGTCCGTCTGGATCACGAAAAGCAGACTGTAATCCGGGCAAGTGAGGATGGGTGCTGTTGACAATTTCACCTTTGCCTGTGTAAAAGCCGTCTCGCAGTCTTGGGTCCACTCGAACTTCTGATTTTTCTTGAGAAGATTCGTCAGTGGTGCCGTCATCGTGGCAAAGTCGGGTATAAACCTCCTGTACCACGAGACCATTCCCATAAACTGGCGTACCCCCTTCACATTGGTAGGCGCAGGGATCTCCATCACACACTTCACCTTGTCGGGATCCACATTCAGGCCTTTCTCATCCACAACGTAGCCCAAGTACTTTAGTTGTGGGCGGCAGAATTCACACTTCTCCTTGGAGACTTTAAAGCCGGCTTCCTTTAAGCGACTAAATACCTCCTTCAAAATTTCCACATGTTTCCCAAAGTCTTGCGTTACCACTATTATATCGTCGAGATATGTGAATACGTACGGTTCCAATTCTGGACCTAGGACTTGGTCTATCAGACGTTGCCATGTTGCCGGTGCATTCTGAAGCCCGAAAGGCATCCGCCGAAATTGAAACAAACAACGATGTGGTACCGTGAAGGCTGTGTATTTCCGGGACTGTTCTGCCATGGACACCTGCCAGTACGCGGACTTAACATCAAGCGATGACAGGTACTTTGCATCCCGTAATTTATCCAGCGTAGCCGACACATATGGCAATGGATAGGCATCATGCTCCGTGACTGCATTCAGTTTGCGGTAGTCTACGCAAAAACGATACTTGCCATCTTTCTTCTTGACTAGGATTATGGGCGAAGCCCAGGGACTAGAGGATGGCTCGACTATACCTTGGGTTAGCATTTCGTTCAGCTCTGAATCAATATGTTGCTGAACCGCAGGCGAAACAGGGTAATATCGCTGTTTTATCGGTGGTGCCGAAGTCCGGATGACATGTTCAACTCTGTCTGTACAGCCAATACCCTCCCCCATGTCCTCAAACTCCTTCTGCACCAACTGACTGAGTATGCTTTCTTCCTTCTCGGTCAAGTGGCTTCTTGGTTTCAGCTGTTCTGTCCCTCCTCCCTCTAACGTTCCAACGAACTCCCAGTGCTCTTTCCTCAGAGTCATAACCAGTCCAAACTGTCGCAAGAAATCTACCCCGAGTATTAAACGATGTGGGAGTTTGGGGACCACCAGCACTCTTAACCAATCCACCTTCCCCTCCAGCTTCACCGGTATGGCCACTGTTCCCGCGATTGAGCACCCCTGATTATTCGCCATTCTGATGGACTGTTCCTCGGATTTCAACAGCTCCACTCCCAGCTGTTCCAAAACCCGCCATCCTTCTCCACCCATCACCGAATGGGAAGCCCCCGAGTCCACAAGCCCAAGGAACTTGTGTCCTAAAATTTCCACCTCAATATATGGCCTATTATCCCCTTGCTTCCTGTTTAATAAGTAACTAACCTGTGCGCCCACCGCGGCTTCGTTTTCTACCGGTTTAGTGCTCAGGCTGCCGCCTACTGAGCACACCGCTCGTTTCCCGACTGTTGGCGTGTTGAGGTTACTGGCCCTACTCTACCGGTACTACCCTGGGGATTGACTCTACCCTGGTTTGTATCGGAACGACCTCTGAAACTTCGCCCTGGGTTTTGCGCTCCTCGACAATTAGGGCAGGTTGCCTTCCTCACCCCCACTCGGCCACAACCAAAGCACTTCTGAGGCTCTGAACAAGTTCTGATCGTATGCCCGAGACCTTGGCAGTTCCAACAGCGTATTTCTTCTCTCTGTAAGGAGCCAAGGTTTGGTCCAGGATTAACTCCCACGTACGCCAGATCCGGTTCTAGGAGTCGTTGGGATTTCCTCGTAGGGGGTGGCATATATGCTTCCACCGCGACTCGTGTTGCCTCCAACGAACGTCCAACTTTGACTAGGTCTGCAATGGTCTTCACGGATGTCAGCGCCAATTGGGTTTGGTAGAACGGGGTTATGTTCTTGCGGAGGATCTTCAATTTTTCTTCCTCTGTGCAAGGAGTGGCACGGCGTCGGAACAACCCCTCCATTGCTGACACGTATACGCCAATTGTTTCATCCGGCCCTTGAGTGCGTCTCCCTATTTCCATGAGAAGCCGGTCGTCGTAGTCTGGAGGCAGGAACTCGGCGCGCATCTCCGCGACCAACTCTTGCCAAGAGTTGACGCGCGTCTGATTTGCACGGTACCAAATCAGCGCTTTCCCTTCAAATAACTCGACTGCTGACTGGAATAACTGCCTTGTTGATATTCCCCTGGCTTCACGCAACTCTTCGGCTCTCTCCAGAAAGGCACTCAAGGACCCCGAATCGCCATTATAGCGAAGGCCCAATTTAGCCACATCCTGTCCCTTGGACGCCCCAACAGTCACTCTGGGTGTGGAGAATAAAGGGTTCTCCGGTCCATCCCCATCCTGGATTGGCTCTCTGATCCTGACGGCTTCCCTCGCAGGCTCGTCACCCTGGTTCTGTCCATCGCGATCGCCAATACTTCCATTGTCTGGTTCCGGTTCCGCTTCCAACTCACCATCTTCTCCTTCCGCTTTAACCAAAAGTTCCCCCATAGCCATGATCAACCGAACTCTCAGCTTGTTGGCTTCTTCTCCCATCTCCTCAGCCTCGTGATGTGCGTTTTGCAACCGCCGCATTCCAAATTCAACTTTCGTCTTGATCTTGATAAATTCCGACGATTGTGGGGTGCCCGTAAAGGTTGCAGTCAGGGTTTGGATTTCCTCCAGCTTCTCTTTGACGGCTTCCAAGTCCTCTTCCAATGTAAAAGGATAGGCTCGAGTTGTAATCAGCGACGTATCCATCGAAGTCTCAGCCCGGAGCGCCACCCGAAGCGTCTTTCTCATGGCCTCCACAGTACCGGTAGGTTGCCCTCGGATTTCTAGTTCGTATGCCAACTCCTCCTTGCTGAGTCGGTCAATTAAAATCCTGGTTTTCGACGCCATACTGGATTTTCCCCACTGCTAGGTGCTTAAGTTAAAAATGCTAAGTTCGTATGTTACTTAAGAGTAGAATAAAACACAAATTTTTATTTCAAAGTGAATCTTGATTAAAATTACAAGTAAAAAAAAATCAGCCGCTTTTATTCTGTCTCGCAATCCTCGCCGCCTAGCTGTCGCTCCTAGCACACTCTGCTTGGAATCTGTAATTTGATCTAGGGTCCCAGGTCTTCAACTTGTCAACTGCTTTTGCTATTCCAACTAATTTTTGACACTAATTTTCCGATTTTCACACTTTCACTGTTTTCACCAACGAAAATTTCAAAGAAATTACCCCGCGGTAATCTCCTTTTAGGCCCCACGTTGGGCGCCAATTTATTACCCTCTCCGCCTAATTGAGGGGGTAGTGACCCTCGGCTTGGTCCGTTTGGGTCCCGGATTCGCTCAGGAGACTGGGCGTGGGCGCCACTCACTCACCCAATATTGGACCACGAGCCGCCGAGTGAGCTTACGGCTCACCGAGGTCAAGAAATCTGGGATTGGGATCGCTGTTGCGTGTAGCACAGCCCCTTTAGTTCACCGTCGCCGAACCATCAAACCGCGAAACGTTTGATTAATCACTGATTTGTGCCACGAAAAAAAAGATACGATCTCGTAATTAGATGACAAAATCTTTATTTTCTCAACGCGATTTCGCGATATTCCTAATACCGAAACAATTTCCAACTCTAACGCCTACGCTACGTTAGCTTATTTTAAATAACGAAGTCCACCACTCCACTGTAACAATCTTTTTTACACAAGAATATGATTCGAAAAATACTGGTTGTGTGAAAAGTTTTGAAAATTTTCTCTTATCTCTATGCGGAACTACTTAGATCTAAATGGAATCTATTCTAAATTCTAAAACAGGAACTAACCTTCTTCCTTCGATTCCCGCTGATTTTCGGATGCTTTTTTTTTAAGAATTGGTATATCAATGACCTGCTCGTTTCCACTGCCGCACACAGAATTTCCGTACCTGATACTGATACTTTTTCCAGAATTTATCTTTTATTTTTCTGCTCGTTACCACTGTCGCACACAGAATTTTGAATTTCCGTACCTGATAATTTTTCCAAAATTTTCGATCTGCTCGTTACCACTGTCGCACACAGAATGTAGAATTTCCGTACCTGATAATTTTTCCAAAATTTTCGATCTGCTCGTTACCACTGTCGCACACAGAATGTTGAATTTCCGTACCTGATAATTTTTCCAAAATTTTCGATCTGCTCGTTACCACTGTCGCACACAGAATTTTGAATTTCCGTACCTGATAATTTTTCCAAAATTTTCGATCTGCTCGTTACCACTGTCGCACACAGAATTTTGAATTTCCATACCTCATAATTTTTCCAAAATTTTCGATCTGCTCGTTACCACTGTCGCACACAGAATGGGAAATTTTCTTTCCTTCATCAGGTGCCGCTGCTTTCTCCTTTCTCGTTCGAGTCCCGTACATTCTTCTTTCCCGTACGACTGGGTGAATGTACTTTCTCCACGTGCCGATCGAGGATATCCACCAATCCAATAATTTACCGTGGTCGTCGTTAATCCACCCCTGGATCTCATTGACTTTTTGGTTTGTGTCGGTTTCCGATGTTTATTTATGTTCTCCGCTGTCAACCATATGTCGGTTTCCTGACAGGTAGCTATTTGTGGCCGTGTTGACGATTGTAGTCTGTCACGGAAGAATTCGAATAATCGTTTTGCGAATCTGTTGCCTGGAGGATCGATATTGTGGCTCGTTCGAGGAGAGTTTTTGTGTGGACTTGAGTGTGATCCATCACCATGCCGGTGAATTTGAATTCCTTTTGTTATTCTTTTAGACAACAAGACAGTGCAGGATAGAGTGATCACTCGTCTGGTAGTAACAACACGTCTTGTATCCAGCTAGAAATCCGATGATCCTCGATGGAAGTGCTAATCAACACCGAGAGGAGAGCTTTGATTCGGGAGCGTCCTTGGGTGGTCGTGGTTCGCGCTAGGTCGCCGCATCATTCGAAGTTGGTTTAGATAAGTATCTGTGCTTGGGTCAAGAAGAATCTGGTTCTTTGTGTGAATTACTTTCCAGGTGGCAGCTCGTACCGAGTTATTGGCATGACGCGTTTTGGCGGTGTTATCGAGCGATGTATAAAGCCAAACTGGCTGTGTCGAAACCCAGGCCGCACGACCGTGGGACCGTGGCGAATGCCATTAACAGGTGAGTTGGTTTGTGTATGTGTATTGTGGTGCCGCGAAAGCAACCCGCGATCAGCGCGTCTTGTGCAGCCCCAGACGTAGCTGGGAGTATCGCGATTCGTCTCCGTTCGATGGAGAGGGTTGGCTACGATGCTGCCCCCATTTACTTATACTTATTTATCCTATCCGTCTATCTTAACCATCTATCTATGCCGTGAGCATCCGACGGGTACAATACACAGGTCGGATGCGACGGCAATACGCTACTTATGAGTGGTGGTGGTGTACATATTTCCTGCTCAGTGGAGTGGTGGATTGCCCGTCATGGCTCAGCCTTCCCCGGGGAAGGGAAGGGAATATTGGAATATGGTTGGATCGTTTGGAATCCCATTTTCAACTATTATAGCGATAGATTGGAATCCATTCAAAAGCAGTTTGTTATTTTTGCTTTGAGAGATATATATAACACACACGATTATGAAAGTTTGCCATCCTATAATTACAGATTAAGCCCTTTAAACCTTGAGACACTTTCTTCGAGGAGAACGGTATTATGCTCATGTTTCATTTTTGATGCAATTAGGGGCTTGATCAACGTAAAGTATCTTTCGAATAAAATGACTTTCAATAACCCTGTAAGACGTACTAGGTATACACGTCTTCTCAATGAACATCAGCATCGGACAATTTATGGAAACAGGGAGCCCATCAACAGATGCTGCAAAATATTTAACAATTTTTCCAACTACTATTCCTTATCTATTTTCAAGACAAGTTTCAAAAATGCTCTATTCAAGGCTCTAAAATCTTAAGAAAAAACATTTTTCCTCATAAATTCCTTAAATTGACAACCAAATATAAGTTTGGAATATGGACTTAAAATTATTTATGCTAATCTGTTATAGTGTAGTATAAGAAAACTTATATTTAATTTAAATTGTGATTTGTTATTATTTTTTGTTGTATGTTTTGCTTGGCTTGAAATAAATGAATGATATATATATATATATATATATATATATATATATATATATATATATATATATATATATATACATATATATATATATATATATATATATATATATATATATATATATATATATATATATATATATATATATATATATATACATATATATATATATATATATATATGTATATATATATATATATATATATATATATATATATATGTGCATATATATACATGTATATATATATATATATATATATATATATATATATATATATATATATATATATATATATATGTATGTGTATATATACATGTATATATATATACATGTATATATATATATATATATATATATATATATATATATATATATATATATGTATGTGTATATATACATGTATATATATATATATATATATATATATATATATATATATATATATATATATATATATAAATAAATATATAAATAAATAAATAAATATATATATATATATATATATATATATATATATTTATATATATATATATATATATATATATATATATATATATATATATATATATATATAAATATATATATATATATATATATATATATATACATATATATATATATATATATATATATATATATATATATATATATATATATGTATATATATATATATATATATATGTATATATATATATATATATATATATATATATATATATATATATATATATATATATATATATATATATATATATATATATATATATATATATATATATATATATATATATATATATATATATATATATATATATATATATATATATATATATATATATATATATATATATATATAGATTCCTCCTGGTCCTCACAGCCACAACTCCGACAGAAATCATTAAACTCTACGCCCATTCGTTGTGCGTGCTGCCCTATGAGGCGGTTTCCAGTTAGAACGCCGGCAGTGCAGCGCAGAGCGCTTCAAGCTAAGACGTAAAGCTGAGCGGTGCAATGCGCTTCCATGGATAACCCGAATCGCCTTGCTATCGCACAGGATGGTTCCTCTGCCCAGGACTTCCTAGCGCCCTCAAAATATTTTCGCCTGATGGCCAATTTCAGCGATGTCATCGGTATTCCTATTGAAAAGCAAGAGAACTCCGGTAATAAGGTTCCAAGTCTTGCTAGCTCATTGGCGTCACAGTTGCCCTGAAATTGATCTGTGTACCCACACAGATCAATTGAACAACCGAATGTCTCGATATCTCCCTAAGAGATGCACGGCCTTCAGCAACAATAATGGACACTGTACAAGGACCAGCAAGGGACTTAATAGCCGCTTGGCTATCTGTGAAAATACCAATATTGACCCCGAATATTCGATTATGCAGAAGCCAGTCGATAGCCTGAAAAATAGCCTTAACCTCTGCCTGAAAGACACTACAGTGGTCTGGTAGACGGAGGGACAGCTTGAGATTCAGCTCATCCGAGTATACACCACACCCGACTCTTTTATTAAGCTTTGCGCCGTCGGTGTACACATGGATAAGCCCACTTTCGAGGATGGCGCCATCACGCCATTCATCCCTACCAGGAATGCGAGCTGTGAACTCCAAATCTAGTAAGCATTGCGGAGCGATGTAGTCAACACCCGCTGGAGCGGGAACTCCCTCGGCCAAAAACCTCGCATGGCTGACTTCTGTTCTATTCCATGCCGAGATGCAATTTAGTCTCACAGCAGCACGATTGGCTTGTTGTAAGATAAATAGATTGGTTGGCAGCCAATGAAGCAGCACGAAAAGTGCCTTAGGAGGAGTGGATTGGATCGCTCCAGTTACCAGCAGTGCAGCAATCCTCCGCACTTTTTCATGCTGCCGTTTGCACGTAGCTTTTAGAGCAGTTTTCCATCAGAACGCCACCCCAAACAATAGAATTGGCTCAACAACAGCAGTATAAAGCCAAGCAACAGTACGAGGCTGTAATCCCCAATTCGCTCCTATGGCTCTTTTACCGCAGTAAAGTGCATTGAAATCCTTCCGAGCTCTTTCTGCTACATTATAAGTCCATAGTAACTTCAAGTCAAACATAAACCCTAAGTACTTGACCCTCTGGCTCAGTTCAATAGAGACCCCATTTAATTTGGGTAACTCAAAAAAGCGAACTTTATATTTCCTTGTAAACAGTACTAGCTCCATTTTGCTAGGATTTACGTTCAAGTCGCACTCACGACTCCAACGTGAAAGTATGTCAAGAGAGTGATTTTACCTCTCCGATAGAGTAGATAAATACTTTCCCGACACTGCCACAGCTATGTCGTCTGCATAAGCAATCACTTTGTAGCCGGCACACTCCAATCTCATCAGGCAAGTATTCACTGTGATGTTCCACAGCACAGCACTTCCTAACCACTCTACTTTTGAGAAGCTGCACAATAAAAGCAATCAGCCACTCATCCACGTGTAACACTGAGAGTGCCTCAACAATTGCGTTAGACTTTATGTTGTTGAAGGCCCCCTCAATGTCCAAGAAGGCGGCAAGCGTATATTCCTTTAGAGCAAGAGATTTCTCAACTTGCTCAATGAGGACGTGAAGAGCAGTCTCAACCGACTAACCTCTTGTATAGGCATGCTGTGACTGCGAGATCAACACATTATCTATTGATTTTTTAATCTGGTAATCAATGATCCTTTCCAAAATCTTAAGCAAGACAGAGTTAAGACTTATTGGACGATAGTCCTTCGGCTTAACATGTGAATCTTTTCCTGCTTTAGGGATAAAGACAACTCTAGTTTCCTGCCAGCTGGAGGGAACATACGAAAAGCCATGGTAGCGATACTTCCATGGACTGCTGAATGTCAGCCGCAAGCACGCCATCAGGCCGGAGATTTGGATACATTGCGGCCGGAGATTTAAACGACTCAAAGAAGTTGATAGCCCACCTCAGTTGAGAATTTGATACTCTGAACGGCGTTGTTGTTGAGCTTGCTCCGTTTGACACACCGCTTCTAGAGGGCAATTATTGCCCGGAAAATGCGCGTCCATAAGAACGTTTAGTGTATCTGCGCTCGAACTAGTCCAAATGCCCTCAGGGTTCACGATGGGTGCGGATCTCCATATTCCACTAGGGAGGCTTGGGATTCCCCTTGACTATGGGTGGTTTACACGCTGCCCTAGACGCGGAATTGAGAGAACTAGGGAGGGTGTCAACCGCCTGATCTAATTTATATTAGCAGTCAATGCTCTTAGGAGCATTTTCCAGTGAGGGTCAGACCAGAGCTTTAAATAACTTCCAGTCCGTCCTTTTTCTGTTAATAAAGGCCTCCTGCTCATCAGAGCTGTGGCCAGCCACGTTGAACGAAATGTACCTGTCGTCAGAGTGAGAGCACTCCTGCAGAACCCTCCAGTCACGGAGAAAATATGAGTGCCGCCCACTGACCAAGGTAACGTCAAGAACCTCCCTACGATTTGAGGTAAGGAAGGTTGGTTCACTGCCAGTGTTGGCGATGAAAAGCTCGTGGCCAAGGATGAAGTCAAAAAGTTCCTCACCACGGCCATTTGTGTTGGAGCTACCCCATAATTCATTATGCGCATTAGAATCAGCCCCCAGAAAAAGAGGCACTCCAATTTTCATGGCTTCAGCCACAACACCCTTGACAATGTCGCAAGGAGGGCTATTTCCAAGATCGTGTGCCATGTAGCAAGATACAAACCAGTATGATCTCTGATCGATTTCCACTGCGACAACCATGTTATCCTTGTCACAGAAATTGTCCAGCATAAGGATGTTAATGGTTTTCTTGGCAAGAATACAGACACGTGGCTTGTGCAAGCCGTCAGGTGCTATCAGTCTGTATCCATTGGTGCGTAATCCACAAACCCGGCTTTTGGCAACCCATGGTTCTTGGATTAGGATTAGCTCCTCCTCTGTCTTGGACAAGCGGAGCAGCAGGGCAGCTGATACTGCTATAAAATGGTGTAGGCTCACCTGCAGTACCCTCACCATCATGCTTTAGTTGATAAGGATTAGGTCGAGGTCCTCCCCGGACATAGAAGCCTCCCAGCCCCTTGCTCTGCATCCAGAGTCATGAGCTCCAGGCAGCCACCCAACTCGGAGGTAGTACCGATGCTAACCCCATCAACAGAGAGGGAGTCAACATCCGATTCTTCATCAGATTTCACCCTCAGATAGGCGACATACCCTTTTTTAAATGGCTCTCCTGCCGTTTGAGCCACCTGCTTTGGGTCAGGCTTCACGGTTTTCGGATCTTCCGAAACAGAGCTCTTTGGTCTGTCGCTTGTTTCGACCCCGTACCTAATAATACCCTTGCGGGCATCCAATATATGTAGTGTCTCTTCACTAATGATGAAAAGAACCTCGCGCCAATTGTCTACCGGCTCGCCAATCTTGGCAACCTTCCAATCTCCTGGAAGAAGATCCGGATTGAAGAGCCGCATTATATCCAAGACTTCCACAGGATCCAAATGAAAACAAAGAATCCATGTCTTGCATCTTGGCTGACTGGGGATTTCATCCTTAAGCACCATCCTGATTTTGGCACCTGGTTCGTTCTCCCAGCTCCAATATTGCCCGCTTGTAGAAATCGGTCAATTGTTGGTCTCCGCATGCAACCAGCCTGATTCCCTTGTACCAGCTCGCGTCGGTCACTGTAGGTAGAGGACTCGAGCTAGCTTTCTGCAGCTTGCAGCGGACTCCAAATAAAGCCTGCCTTAACTTGAGCCAGTTTTCGGGAGAGATGATACCATCTCCCTTGCTGGCACCAATAACAGCCCAGACAAGGCACTCTTTGGCCATTTCACTAAATAGCCGTGTTCGATAATAATTCAATTAAAAACCCACGTTTCTAAATCAATTCAAAATACTTTATTAGATTCAAACTTCACAATTCAAAACCTTCAAGATTCAAATTCAAAACTATTCAAGTTCAAAAATTAATTCAACTCTATGACCAAAACATTACGACCGATTCAAAATGTAACTCGAAATCAACTGTTCATGACAATGGACTTGGAAAATTTTTCCATGAAAAATACCGGTAAAATCAAGATTCTATTTTTAACATTACTTGTTAGACTACTTGTTTGGATGTGAGAAATTTTAATTTGAACACATTATTAATATATTGCATCTCAGCTGACTATGCGCTCCGTAAAGTTCCAGCCTAGACAAGACCCAGGTAAGGTTTTGTTTTGTGTTCACACTATCCATTTAGGTGCTTATTTTCCTTTTGTCAGATTGGTATCGAACATACTGCCCCCGCTGGTCCGACAGGAACAGAATTATTTCCTGTAAATAGATGGTGAGTAAGTTTCACATTGGTATTAAGTTACCAATTATTGGCTTCCTGATGTTGTCCAATCTTCTGCACGCATTAACTTCAGAGGAAGGAGAGGTTAATGTTCCCTGTGGCATTTCCTCCGTACAGGTACATAGCCTCCAGCGACAAAGGGTTTTTTTTATGTGGCGCCCCGACTCGCCACCTCGAACACGAAGTACAGTAAAAAATTGGATGTTTAAAGGACAGAGGGTGTGGGTTGATATAGCAGTGCATACTTCTGTTGCTTGGTTACGTTTAGTCCATTATTATTAAAGATTATTCTATAATATTATTTTTTGCATTATTAAAGATTATGCTATTATATTGCTTATTTTAATCAAACCATCTATCGTTAGGAATTCAAAGTTTATGTTATTATTTTTTATGTTATTTGCTTATTATTTGAATTCAAGTTCATGATATTTAAATTGTTTATTGTGATATGGGTAATAAAGCAATTTTTGCTATAGGTCTTCTGTATATTTTGCCGTTGGCCATTACCGATACTACCCGTGTCAGCGAATCTTTACCGGGATGTAGTTCGACAATTCGAGCGAGCGGCCATTTATATGGCACAATCTTTTCGTCCTTTAGGAGGCAAATATCTCCAACGCGCGGGTTAGTCTTTTCACTTAGCCATTTCGGTCGCGCCTGTAATCGATTCAGGTATTCAGTTTGCCATTTGGCCCAATAATTTTGTGCTAATCGTTGTACTAGTTGCCAACGATCTAAATAATTCAGTTTGAGGTCTAGCAAATTTTGTTCTGGTGGTGCGAGCAGTGGTCCACCGATGAGAAAATGTGCGGGAGTGAGTACTTCAGTGTCCATTGGATCATCAGATAGAGGGCACAGAGGTCGTGAGTTAAGGCAAGCTTCGATTCGTGTTAGTAACGTTGACATTTCTTCATATGTGAGAGCTGCATTTCCAAGGATTCTACGCAGGTGTTGTTTAATTGACTTCACACCTGCCTCCCAAAGACCGCCGAAATGAGGGGACGCTGGAGGGTTAAAATGCCACACAATGTTCTCGTTCGCTAAAGTTTCTGCTGCATATCGACTGTTATGTTTAGTAATTCGCCTTAATTCAGCATCTGCTCCAATAAAGTTGGTTCCGCAGTCGCTATATATATGACTGCAGAGTCCTCGCCGTGCGGTAAATCTTCTCAATGCTGCCAAAAAGGTTGCAGTTGAAAGATCGCTGACAAACTCGATATGGATTGCTTTCACTGCTAAGCAAATGAAAATTGAGATGTATCCTTTTTGCAGCCTGCTTCCTCGACCGCGTCTATCTCTATATTCAATAGGTCCGCAATAATCGATTCCTGTGTGCGTGAATGGTCTTGAGGTGGTTACTCTGGGCATTGGGAGACTGCCCATCAGCTGCGAAGATAGCCTAGGTTTTGCTTTAAAGCATTTCACACACCTATGAATCTCGTGCTTGATAGAGTTCCGGGCATCAATGATCCAGAATCGTTTTCTCAGCGTATTCAGCATCAATTGCGTCTGACCATGTAAGGTGTCCTTGTGTGTTTGTTGTATTAATAGTTTGACTAATTTGCCACTTTTGGGAAGGATAATAGGATACTTGGCGTTATATGATACGTTTGCTTCGGAGAGACGACCACCAACGCGTAAAATTCCATTGCCATCTTAGAATGGATTTAATTTCAGCAGTTTGCTTTTGCTGTTCAATTTTCCAACTATGTTCAATTGTACTATATCTTTCTTGAATTCTTTCTGTTGAGTATGCTTTACCCATACGTTCAGCGCTTGCTGAAGTTCTCCCGGTGTCAAATATTCTCGGTATTCACTTCGTTTTGAAGCGAGTGCAAGAAAACGACGACAGTACGCTGTAACTCTGATCAATTTATTCAATGTTGAATACGTGTTTATAATAGATTCCATCTGTGAATTGTCCAAATTAGTAGTGTTCACTACTGATTGTCTAAGTTCTATTTTAGTGTCGAGTGGCAGGTTGTGAGCATTGGACCAAGTATCTGGGTCTTGGATTAACCAACTAGGACCGTGCCACCATAGCTTGTTTTCGAAAATATCTGCTACTTTGATGCCTCGAGATGCTAGATCTGCAGGATTTTGTTTAGATGGGACATGACGCCATGGTGAGTTTCCTATGTGGTTAAAAATTTCGGTGGTTCGATTTGCGACAAATACTTTCCACCTTGCAGGATGTCCTCTCAACCAAGCTAGTACTATTTCTGAATCGGACCAAAGCCAGGTACTAACATTAGGTAGATCTAGAGCTGTTTTTGTGTGTGCAATCAATTTCCCAAGTAGTAATGCACCACATAGCTCTAAGCGCGGTATTGAAACCGGCCTTATCGGAGCAACCTTTGTTTTTGCAGCTATTAAATGCGAATAGCTTTTACTATCATTTTTAACGACCAGATAGACAGCAGCTGCGTATGCCTTCAAAGAGGCATCACTGAAACCATGGAGTTCTAACTTCGAGGTTGAAACGTAGTTGATCCATCGAGGTATACGCAATTTCTTAAGTTCCAATAATGTAGTCCTAAATTCCACCCAAGTTTCATTGATGTCGCTTGATAGTTGTTCATCCCACTGAAGTCCATGCATCCAAATCGTTTGCATCAATATTTTTGCATTAATGATGATGGGTGCTAACCAGCCGAGTGGGTCATATAGCTTGGCTATATCTGAAAATACCTGTCGCTTCGAATAACTCCTTAAGGATTCGTCCAATTGGATTCGATAACTGAAATGATCAGAGAGCGGATGCCACATAATTCCCAGTGATTTGTACCTTTGGTCTAAGTTTAGACTGAGTGAAGTTTCCATTTCAATATCGATTGCTGGTAATCCTTCCAAAATTCTGATGTCATTGGCAATCCATTTTCGAAGTGGGAATCCCCCGGAACGTAATAATTCCACTATTTCCTTTCGTTTGTTGATAGTTTCTTGTATGTCTTCTCCACCAGATAATAGATCATCTACATAAAATTCTTTCATGACGGACTGGAATGCATTTGGAAAATTTTTTTGTTCATCTTCTGCTAGTTTTCTTAACGTATGGATTGCCAAAAATGGAGCGCAAGTAATCCCAAAGGTTACCGTGTTGAGCTTGTAATCTTTTATCACCGTGGATGGATCTGCTCTCCAGAGGATCCGTTGATATTGTGCGTCGTCAGAGTGGACCTGAATCTGTCGGTACATCTTTGCTATGTCAGCCACGAATGCAAATTTGTGCCTTCTCCACCTCATCAAGATTGCTATCAAATCAGTTTGAATAGCCGGACCCGTCCATAAAGTATCGTTTAGCGAGATCCCGGAGCTGGTTTTTCTGGACGCATCGAATACAACTCGGCAGCTTGTCGTGCTGCTTTCTTTCCAGACCGCATGATGTGGCAAATAATAAGCAGCGCACTGACGCTGATCCGCAATTTCTAAATGTTCTTCATTGTGATCCACTGGCTGCATATGATTCATGTCCAAGTATTCTTGAATACACTTGCTGTATTCTTTTCTCAACTGATCATCCTTTTGGAACCGCCTTTCTAGTGATGTTAAGCTGGAGAGTGCGGTCATCCTCGAACATCCCAATGACTTTCTGTGTTCTTGACTCTTGAATGGTAATCTAACCATAAATCTTCCCGTGGTGTCTCGAGTTGTGGTCTCTACGAAGTAAGATTCACAGAATTCTGCCTCAGGTGATTGTATTTGATCTGGTTGAATTTCTTCAAATTCCCAAAATTTTCGAAGTTGCGAGTTTAGCTCTGAGTCTGCGATGATTTCGATCTTAAAACTTTGAACATAATCAGTTACTTGACTATTGACTTGACCCGAAATGACCCAGCCCAACTTTGTGCATTGGGCTATTGGACCAGCTGCCAAATGCCGTATTTCACCTTGGATGATTTTCCCTATTACGTCTGCACCCAGAAGAAGATCGATATGACCAGGACGATCAAAGAACGGATCTGCTAGCTGTAGATTCTTGAGCTGATTCCAATCTGAAGTGATTATTGTGCGAGATGGTATCACATTTGTTAGGCGATCCAAAATAAGAGCCTCAAATCCAAAGTGGTTCGATCTCTTGTACGCATCGTAAGGTTCATGACTCCTTTTACATTTGTGATGTAAGAATTTCCGATCCCGGATACGTTAATGTTTGTAGCTCTTCTTGTAAGCCTGAGTTGTTGTGCGGCTGCTTCTGTTATCAATGACGTCTGTGACCCTTGGTCCAATAGGGCTCGTAGTGTGATGGGACCAGTCGATGCTTCCATGGTAACCAAAGCCGTTGCCAAAAGAACCTCTCGCTTAGATGTCAAATTAACCGCACTTACATTAACATGTTCTCTCGCTGATGTTGATGCTAGGGGACTGGGTACATTGTTGCTCTGCAAAGTATCTCGATGCAGAAGTGTATGATGAGTTTTTTTGCATTTCAAACACCTAGAAGTGCTTGGACAGTTACTTGCTAGGTGGCCCTTCTCTAAACAGTTTAAACATAATTTATTTTGCTTGACAATGTCGAATTTACCAGCGTGGGACAATTGTTTGAATTGGGCACAATATATGAGTCGATGATGATCTTTACAATGAACACAAAATGCTGAAGAATGTGTCTGAACTGAATGGATGGTATGAGTTTGAGTACGACTATGAAACTGCTTGGATTTATCGACTCCCGAGGCTTCTAAAGCACGAAAACGTTGATGAATAAAATTTCGAAGTTGCTCAAAAGATGGTAGTTCTTCGTTCAAAGTCTGACTTTGTTCCCAAAGCTGCCTAGTCTCTTGCGGATGTCGTTGCGTTGTCATATAGATAACAACTGATTGCCACAAATCAGCCACTTTAAAATTTTCAATGGATTGGACGCATTCAACTGTCCGGTCTAATAATGTCTTCAGTGCAGAAGATGATTCAGATGCATTGTTAATGCTAAACAACCTTTTAAATTGAGAACTTAACAGCAATCGTTGATTGTCGTACCGCTCATTCAACAGATTCCATGCTATGTCGTAATTTGCGTCTGTGACTGGAAGATGTCGAAGTAGGCTTTCAGCTTCACCCCCTAAGCTACATCTCAAATAATGTAACTTTTCGACCCTCGATATGTTGGTCCGGTCATGTATAAGCGATCGAAACAAATCTCTAAAGGACACCCATTCTTCGTAATTTCCCTAGAATTTGGGCAAATTGATACGTGGGAGCCTTAATTCTAACTCATCTGACTTTGTTTCAACTGGCTGCTTAGCCGCTGTTTTGTCTTCGTTTCTTTGTACCTCTCTCAAAGCATCTTCCAATTCTGATTGGAAGTTCAAGTGAAAGGTTACGAACTTGTCGTAATCTTCAACAAAATATGGTAACTCAAGTAATTTTTCATCAACTTGGTCAATAATCCGTTCATGGACTTCGTTAAAACGTTTACGAAGTGAACAAACCCTTTCCAACAAATTTTCATAGTAAATGGCAGTTTTTCGAGCTTTCGAATCCTTACGAAAATTAACCTGCCATTTAGTCAACTGATCAAAGGCGATTTTCTGTTGCAGGATTAAATTACGAGCCGCAGCCATTTTCTACCGTCTATGACTTCGATTAAATTTCTATTAGCTTTCCACACCTTGGATCTTATATGCTGTTTGGCTATAAATTGTTCAATGTACTGCTATGCCTTGTGCATGCACAGTACCGATCACTTTCTAAGAAATCTCCACAATTTGGAACTAATTTGACTATTACCTGTTCAATACCAACCAAATTTTCTGAGCATTTTCCACAATTTGGAACTGATATGCTCTTTGTTCATAAACCGTACGATGTACTGTTATGCCTCGCACATGGACAGTACCGATCACTTTTCTACGAAATCTCCACAATTTGGACTATTTTGACTATAACCCGCTCAATGCCGATCAAATTTTCTGAGCATTTTCCACAATTTGGAACTGATATGCTCTTTGTTCATAGACCGTATAATGTACTGTTATGCCTTGCACATGGACAGTACCGATCACTTTTTTACGAAATTTCCACAATTTGGAATTAATTTGACTACAACCCGTTCAATACCGATCAAATTTTATGAGCATTTTCCACAATTTGGAACTGATATGCTCTTTGTTCATAGACCGTATAATGTACTGTTATGCCGGGTTTCCACCAAAGAGACAAAACAAGAAACACGGACAAAAAAGGTGTTTTGTTTACTAAAACAGTTTTCAGAGACAAAAATGCTCGCGAAACTGTTCAGTTTTTACAAAACATTCGTGTTTTTGTTCAGAAAAACATGTTTTGTCCGTGTTTTTTGTTTTGTCTCTTTGGTGGAAACCCGGCATTATGCCTCGCACATGGACAGTACCGATCACTTTTTTACGAAATTTCCACAATTTGGAACTATTTTGACTATAACACGTGCAATGCCGCTTTTTTGATTTATCACTATGCGTGGTTCAAGAACAAATGATATAATCTACATATATGAGGTGTATGCTTGTGTTTCATGATAACTTTATTTTATATAATTTGTTTGATATGTATACATGTGTTCTGTAAAGATTTATGTTCTTTCATTTATATATGTGTGCATGTGTTTTATAAAAAATTTATGTTATTTAATTTGTACGATATTAATGCACGTGTTTTATAAAAATTTGTGTTATGTAGTTTGTATGATATTAATGCATATGTTAAATCAACAACTAATTGCGGAATTTGAATTGATTCTTCAGCTTTAAATATCTTTTTTTAAAGAAGTATGCATGCATGAGAAATCAAGGACTCACCCCACAAACGGACTTTCTAATCCTTTCGAAAGTCTAGAACAATTCACTGGTCACAATGTCCACTATGAATTTCATCGCACATTCCGAACATCACGACTTACGATCCGGTTCGAAGGACCAAAATTATGTTCGATAATAATTCAATTAAAAACCCACGTTTCTAAATCAATTCAAAATACTTTATTAGATTCAAACTTCACAATTCAAAACCTTCAAGATTCAAATTCAAAACTATTCAAGTTCAAAAATTAATTCAACTCTATGACCAAAACATTACGACCGATTCAAAATGTAACTCGAAATCAACTGTTCATGACAATGGACTTGGAAAATTTTTCCATGAAAAATACCGGTAAAATCAAGATTCTATTTTTAACATTACTTGTTAGACTACTTGTTTGGATGTGAGAAATTTTAATTTGAACACATTATTAATATATTGCATCTCAGCTGACTATGCGCTCCGTAAAGTTCCAGCCTAGACAAGACCCAGGTAAGGTTTTGTTATGTGTTCACACTATCCATTTAGGTGCTTATTTTCCTTTTGTCAGATTGGTATCGAACAAGCCGAGTTATCCCTGAAGGAGTTACCATTAGCTTTTGCTTTTAGCAATCTTGCCTGCCCTGATTTGTCTGCTCAGCTGACCTCTGTCGTTTCTGCAGGGTATAGAGGGAGCGGGTGCTCCACAGTGTGTTTTTTTGCCCATTGAAGGGACTTTTTGTCCTTGTCGGACATTGTGTCAGGGGGGACATTTTCAAACTTCCTCAGAACCTTGAAGGCTGCCCTTCTAGTTCCGTAAGCCCGAGATATGGAGGAGGAGCGTTGCGTGCTTGAAGAGGAGGTGGCGCCAGAGGTGGCACTTGTCGATGGCCGGGTTGGCTCATTCGTCATACCCTTTCCATCGCATTGGCCACAAACGAGCTTATAAGCTTTCTCGGGGCCAGGCTTGGTAACCAAAGCTCCGGAAACACCTGAAACAGGGATTGAGGAAGAACTGAAAGCCCGTAGAGCTGGCCTATTCGTCATATCTCCACAGCTTTCTGCATGTTTAGCCACTGTGCTGGTAGGCAGTGGAGCTGAATCAATTGCCATGTCTCCACGAACACCGGCAGCCTTATCCTCCGTCCGCGAAGCTGGCTCATTCACCATGTTTCCACTTCCTGGGGCTCTAACTGCAACCGATGGCACAGCAATCTTCGACCCCCCCTTCCATTGAGAGAATAGATTTTGTGTATTGCCAGGCTTTTGCCTGACAAGTTGAGGTTTAGGTTTATTATTTTTATTCATACAAAAAGGTTCCCCACTCAAAGCCGCTATCTCAGTCCGAATGCGTAGTCACCTTAATATCCCAT
>OZ022264.1:183715662-183745662 GCA_963978885.1 Nemotelus pantherinus | reverse complement strand
CTCCAAAATGTGGTGATGCTGGTGGATTGAAATGCCATGTAATTTCAAAGCCACTTTGGGACCCTACAGCTTCTCAGTGGCGTGACAATTTACCGAAGGGAAGCAATTGGTTGATGTCCATGGTTGATTACGCTTTCCGCAAATTCGTTACGTGTAATAGAACCCCTCTATAAAAGCACCCAGGAATTACTAACGGGGACGTGAGAGTAGACATTCTATATTCTTATGAAAATAAAAGTGCACAGTCCTTCACACAATAAGAAACCATATCAAAACTTATCAGTAAAATAATAACATTCTCAGAACTAGAAATATAATATTTTTGAAAGTGGCAAACTTCGAAGAATTGAAAAGGTTTAAAAATATGAAACCTTGAGTTTATTTTAACGATTATGCTATCAAATATTTCGACATAAGCACTTGCAAAGAATGGTACAACATTCTCATTGTTGTCAATTATGCACCTTGCTGTTTTACGACGTTGTGCTGTTTTGCAAATCGACCATAATTTGTTCCCAATTTCCGTGAAATTGTCTCTTAAAGATTGTATTAGATCTGAATATGATACAGTATATTACTTTACTAGGACTGAAATATATCGAATAGTATGTATTTTTTTTCTGCTTTTTTTTTTTTTTGAAAAAACATTAAACAGAAGAATAAACTAAGAATCTTTAAGTAAAGTAAAAAGCCCACTCTCACTATTAACGATCTCTCCGTCTCAATTAGCACTATCATTTTCAGTTATATATTCCACGAGCTATTTTAATTGCTTTTTATTATAGAAAAATTTTTAAAAATAACCGAACACTAAAAGTCTAACGTTTTGGAGCTAATTTTGGAAGCATTTTTGGAACAAAGCACATAAACTCATTGTCTTTATTGAAAAACTAGTCATAGATTGGGAAAATATCTACATTCGCGTATACTATTGAACGATTTAGATAAAATCAAATTTAGACGATGTTCGAATAAATGAATAAATATTGCGTTTTTATGCATTTTTTTGTACATGTTTGCAATCCAGTTATTTTGGCAGATATTACAGAGGCTCCTCAAGGCTTTACATCTGTGAGATTTATGAAAGTTTCTTTAACTGTATAATACTTTAATATATGTTCACAGATTGTATTAATAACTTATTTGTTCAGTTCAATTTATTATTAATCAATTTCAATTTATTATTAATTGCTTTGTAATAATAAGTAATAAGCTGTATTTTCCAAGAGCCCAACCATTGCCCTATTAAAATATTCATTTGTAACAATGTAAGTAGTTATATTGTCGATCTCACACAATTCGCTGATTTCGCACTTTGCCGAAGTAGAAGCTACTTAAGTATCAGCATTTTAACAATACAAAGTATTTGATATCCATGCAGATCCAATTCCAGTCTACATATCAAATAAACAAAATATAACTCGAAGCTGAGAAAGTCGCGGTCAGCGAGTTGTGTGAGATCGGAAAAGTGCCAGTCAAGCACGTTTAAGATTATTTCAAATGCGTGGTAATGAGTTGGGCTCACAGTCCGAATCGAGCAAGCGAATAGAAAAGTTCTATTATAAATCAACTGAGAGTTTTTTTTCCTGGGTGAAAAGTAGAATTTCAAATCGTATTGGTAATGTACCAAGGCGATTCTAAAATCAATAATTACTGTGCATTGGTATTGGACCAAGGCAATTGAACTACGATCAGGTGGATTTTGTATCCAACTGAAAATCAAACAATAGCGGGCGGATAAAGAAATCCCTTTATTCGCGATATAAACATTGGTGACCCCGACGCGATTTTGGTGAAAAACAGAGTATAAACTCTTGATTCGGTTGGGCGTTGGCTAGGCCAGAACATAGCCAGATTCCTTATTAAAATTAAAAAAAAAAAAAAAATTTCTCAAGAAAGTTTTGCGTACAACATGGCAGAGTTGGAGCAACAAGTACAGGAGCTAACGCAGCTCCAAGACGTCAAAGGAAGGGAGCTCGAGAAACTTATATCCAATTACAAAAAGGATTCATCCTCACGTAAAACTGCAAGCTACCTAAATTCCAGGCTTGCCCAGTTAGAGGAGCTGTGGGAATCCTTTTTAACAACGGACGAAGTGCTACAAGAATATGCCGAGTCGTTTTCGGATCACCCGTACTTTAAAAAAGGGTATTTTATTTCGATGCAAGGAGAATATTTAAGGGCACGAGACTCCATGACAGAACTATTGCATAGCCTGGTGTCGGTGAAGTCATCCAGCAAGGAAGGTTTCACAGCTTCGATAGGTCGGCTGGATGCAACAAGTGCAGTTAATCAATCGAGCAAACAAGCCGGGAGCTCCACCGAACCGAGTCCTGCAATAGGCTTGCTAAATCAGCAACGTAGCATTATACGTACGATTAATCATCTAATCGATGGGATCGACATGAGTCAACACTTACGGGAGGCGAGTTACTACGAGATGAAAAGTAGTGCTCTAATGAGGTACTGGGATGAATTACGACTAGGACATTGAGCTCTTTTCAGTAGTGAAGTCGATCCGAAAACCTTTGGTTACAATGAAAAAGAGTACTTCGAAATAGAAGACCACGTACAAGAGACTCTCGTATTCCTCGCGGCACGAAAGGAAAAGGTCGTAAATACTTCAACAGAACCGATGTCAATCCAGACAAGGTCCAACCTGCCACAAGTGGTCATTCCTCGGTTCGATGGGGACTACGCCAAGTGGAAATCCTTCCAGGATTTATTCTTACCAATGGTGCATAATCAGCCTCTCGGCGATGCCCAAAGGATGTGGTACCTCAAAACCCATTTAAGTGGAGAAGCCGAAAGACTCATCAGACATATGACAGTCTCGGATGAAAATTACGCTACGGCTTGGGAGATCCTCAACAACCGCTTCGACAATAAGCGATTGATTGTATCCACCTTGTTAGACAGGCTACTGTCGCAAGCTTCAATAGTCACCGAATCACCGGCGGCTATCAAAAAGATGCACGATCTTACCAAAGAATGCTTGCTGGGGCTGAAAAACGGCCAGTTAGATATCAGCTCATGGGACCCCATAATTATACACATTTTAATTAAAAAACTGGACAAAACGACGCACAATTTATATGAGCAATCCCTGAAGGTTCCACGGGAGCTTCAATCACTGGAGGATTTCCTGAGCTTTTTGGAACTTCGCTTCCAGGCTTTAGAAGCGCTGGGTGTAGATCGACGCACACCTACAAAAAACCAGTCAACAAGGGTTTCCACATTGATGTCCACTAGTGATGTAAAAACATTGGGTAGCGAAGTATGCAATGGACCTCACAGGACATTTTCCTGTAAGGAGTTCAGACAAATGTCGTTGGCCGAGCGCAATAATAAGGTGCAGCAATTGAATTTGTCAAGTGGTCATTCCTCGGTTCGATGGGGACTACGCCAAGTGGAAATCCTTCCAGGATTTATTCTTACCAATGGTGCATAATCAGCCTCTCGGCGATGCCCAAAGGATGTGGTACCTCAAAACCCATTTAAGTGGAGAAGCCGAAAGACTCATCAGACATATGACAGTCTCGGATGAAAATTACGCTACGGCTTGGGAGATCCTCAACAACCGCTTCGACAATAAGCGATTGATTGTATCCACCTTGTTAGACAGGCTACTGTCGCAAGCTTCAATAGTCACCGAATCACCGGCGGCTATCAAAAAGATGCACGATCTTACCAAAGAATGCTTGCTGGGGTTGAAAAACGGCCAGTTAGATATCAGCTCATGGGACCCCATAATTATACACATTTTAATTAAAAAACTGGACAAAACGACGCACAATTTATATGAGCAATCCCTGAAGGTTCCACGGGAGCTTCAATCACTGGAGGATTTCCTGAGCTTTTTGGAACTTCGCTTCCAGGCTTTAGAAGCGCTGGGTGTAGATCGACGCACACCTACAAAAAACCAGTCAACAAGGGTTTCCACATTGATGTCCACTAGTGATGTAAAAACATTGGGGTGCGAAGTATGCAATGGACCTCACAGGATATTTTCCTGTAAGGAGTTCAGACAAATGTCGTTGGCCGAGCGCAATAATAAGGTGCAGCAATTGAATTTATGTAAGAACTGCCTACGCAAGGGACACCGGAGTGCGAAGTGTGTCTTCAAAGCATGCCCGAAATGTCAAGGTAAACACAATTCGCTACTACACCCCGAAGAGGTGCGGACAACACGACAACCCACCAATAATGGAAGCCAGTTATCAGCTACTGCTCTGATAAATCAAGGCCCGAGCTCAGACGCAGGACTAGAACAAGGAGAGAAAAGGGTAAGGACGGCGGAAGGCTCAATATCACAAGTATTGTTGAGCACCGTGTGCCTCGACATATTGGACTGCAAGGGAAGACCTGTGACATTCAGAGCCGTTTTGGATAGCGGGTCCCAAATCAATTTAATAACGGAAGCCGCAGCCAAAAAGTTACACCACAAGTCCAAATACGTCGAAATTAATATTCGCAGTCTTGGCGGACAGCTGCAGCAAGCTTATCAACAAGTAAAGCTCCCCATACGATCGAAAACCACCAACTTTGCAATTACATTGGATGCGTACATTGTAACGCAAATAGCCACCCCGCAACCAGACACCGGTTTTCAAAGGGAAACCGTTCCAGTACCACCTAGTTTAAAGTTGGCGGATCCTAACTTCAATAAGCCAGGCTCCATAGACATACTGATTGGAGCCGAATGGTACTATCAGCTACTTGCTATTGGACAAATACAAACAGGAACGCAATCGCCCACGTTGCAGAATACCGTGTTTGGCTGGGTTGTGGCCGGTCGACTAACGGATTATACTCCTAACGCGTCCAAACCAAAGCAATTCACTTGTGGAATATCCAGTTCAGAGGAATTGGAGTTAAATCAAAGAAAGGTTCTGGAAACTGGAGGAGGCAGACACTCCTACCCAATTGATGACACGGCAGCAATTACAGTGCGAAAATCATTTCCAACGAAATGTCAAAAGAACGTGTGAGGGCCGCTTTGAAGTCAGATTACCATTTGCCAACGATCCAAGGCAACTCGGTGAATCAAGAAATAGTGCACTGAAACGGTTTATGCAACTCGAACGAAAATTCAACAATAATCCAGAACTTAAGGCGTCATACTCAGAGTTCATGAATGAGTACTTAAGTTTGGGACACATGAGTAAGGTACGCACCGAGCAAATTCCGACACCACACTATTTTCTACCCCACCATGCAGTATTAAGACCAGAAAGCAGTACCACCAAACTACGAGTCGTATTCGACGCTTCTGCCAAGACTTCATCCAATCAGAGTCTAAACGACATTTTGCATACGGAACCTATCCCCCAAGATGAGCTCTTCACAATTTTGCTACGATTCCGCTTACCACGTCTGGTTTTCACTGCAGATATAAAACAAATGTACCGACAGATTTTAGTTGACGAAAGAGATCGAAACTATCAGCTCATCCTATGGAGAAGTGATCCAAATAAAGCAATTGAGCAGTATCAGCTTAACACTGTTACGTATGGGACAACATCCGCTCCTTACCTAGCCACAAAATGCCTACAACAACTGGCAATCAAGGCAGTTGACAAGTTTCCTCTTGGCAGCGCAGCAATTAAGGAAGACTTCTATATGGATGACTTGATGTCAGGCGCTAACAGTCTTCGCGAAGCGAACCAAAAAAGGGAGGAAGTGGAAAAAATTTTAAGGTCAGCAGGGTTTGAGCTGTACAAATGGTGTGCTAATCACCAACAGTTGATACAAAATGTTCCAATCGAGAGAAGAGCTCTGCAATTTAATCTGATGGATCATACGGCAGAGCAGGTTAAAACCCTAGGCATGACTTGGTTGCCAAACAGTGATGAATTCAGCATTCGGACATTCAATAATACAAACAAGAAGGTCACAAAAAGAGCAGCGTTATCCGAAATCGCCCACATGTTCGATCCATTGGGGCTGATGAGCCCAGTTATCATCTCAGCGAAAATTTTCATACAGAAGCTTTGGAAACTTAAACTTGATTGGGATGCAGCTCTCCCAATGGATTTGTATACCACTTGGGTTACCTTTCGACAGGAATTGCAAGCCGTAAGCCACATAAAAATCCCCCACCATATCTTTGGGGCCAAGGTCCCCATCCAAACCCAATTACATGCTTTCTCGGATGCCTCCGAAAAGGCCTTTGGAGTAGCCGTATACTTCCGCGCAGCACATCAGGATGGAACTGTAACCGTGCAACTTTTATGTGCCAAGTCTCGAGTGGCCCCGATCAAACCTACTACAATACCTCGCTTAGAACTATGTGCAGCAAAGCTAGCAGCCGGACTAGTACATCGTCTTCAAACCGAACTGCGCTTATCGCCTGTCGAATGTTATTTTTGGAGCGATTCAGAAATTGTCCTACATTGGCTTCATGCTGAGGCAGCTTCATATCAAACTTTTGTAGCCAATCGAATCGCCGCCATACAAGAGGTTTCCGCACCACAGCAATGGAGGCATGTCAGATCAAAAGAGAATCCGGCGGACTTGGCATCCCGCGGAATATCACCTGAAAAACTGAAGGATTGTTATCTATGGTTCAATGGGCCACTGTTCTTGTACGGTCGCAAAGACCAGTGGCCCAAGGCACATGTAAAACAGGATATCGATCTCGAAAAGAAACGATCTAAAAACGTTTTGCTTGCAGTACCAGACACGGCTCATTTTTTGAACCAAATCAACCACTGCAACTCCTTTCGAAAACTTCGTCGTATTGTCACATTCGTTATTCGTTTCGCGAAAATCGCGCGAAAATTGCCCGTGAATGCATCACTGACCGGCTCTCCCATAGTGACAGAGTTGGATGAAGCCTTAACAGTTATTGTTAAGGAAATCCAGAAGCAGGAGTTCGCTGAAGAAATTGAGCTTTTAAAGGCTACAGGGCAGTTAAGCCGCCAAAATCGCTTGTGTAGTCTCACTCCTTTTCTGGATACCGCCGGATTGTTGCGAGTGGGTGGAAGATTGGTAGATTCAGAATTACCATATGATAGTAAGCATCAACTATTGCTCCCATATGAGAGCAAAATAACGAAACTTATCATGACCCAGATACATGAAGACCATCTCCACGTCGCCCCACAGACGCTGCTCTCCATTACACGGCAACGTTTCTGGCCTATTAAAGGTAAAACCTTGGCCCGATCAATAGTGCAAAATTGCGTTCGATGCGCAAGAGCAAGGCCCAAGATGTTAGCCCAATTGATGGGAAACCTACCAGCCAATCGAATACAGCCAGCCAGGCCATTTGTTAATACTGGAGTTGATTTTGCAGGGCCACTGTGGACCCACTTCGAAATTCGAGGCAAGCATCCTCAAAAAACTTACCTCGCCGTCTTTTGCTGTTTTGCTACTAAGGCCACTCATATGGAATTAGTCACAGAGATGACTACTGAAGCTTTCATCGGCGCGTTAAAACGCTTCATGGGCAGAAGGGGGAATTGTCGAAATATCTACTGCGACAACGCAACCAACTTCATAGGGGCAAACAATCAACTAAAAGAATTAAATGAAGTGTTGCATTCCAAGAAAGCTAACCAACAGATTAGCAATTTCTGTTCTACAAAAGAAACCGAATTCCATTTCATTCCCCCAAGAGCACCGCATTTCGGGGGGCTGTGGGAAGCGGCAGTAAAATCGGCTAAGCATCTATTACTGAAGAATATTCAGGCAGCGCACGTAACGTACGAAGAATTGGAGACCATCATAGTAGAAGTAGAGGCCATCCTTAATTCGCGGCCATTAACACCATTGTCCGACGATCCTAACGACCTAGCCGCGCTAACACCCGGGCACTTTTTGATCGGTGAAGCATTAACCAGTAATGTGGACGTTAACGCCCAGGTACCTCGATTGAATTTCAAGCAAAGGTGGAAAGTCGTCATGGACTTGAAACACAAATTCTGGCAAAGGTGGTCAATCGAGTACCTCAACCAACTACAGCATCGCTACAAATGGAAGCAACGGTGCGATAATGTGAAGGCAGGAATGATGGTCGTCCTAAAAGAGGATAATACTCCAGTTCTAAAATGGACACTGGGCAGAATCATACGCCCCATATCTGGAAAGGATGGGTTGGTACGAGTGGCAGACGTGAAGACGTCTTCTGGCATTCTGAGGAGGCCGATTCACAAGCTCGCGCCATTACCGGTCGAAACTAAGGAACCGATAGCTAGTGATGCTGAGCTACAATGCAATCGTACCCAAGAAGAAAGCCTGCCGACCGGAGACAAGGCATTAAGTTCAGACCAGAAAAGACCAAGCTTAGACCCCATACCAGGCCCATCCGGATACAAAAAACCTCGCCCAGCTAGCACATTACTCCATTTTCTCATGGTCGTAGGAATCATACTTCCGAGTTGGGCCGGTCCAGTAAAAATTCATCCCTTTGAAACTCCACCAGGAATATACGTAGAATCTATGGGACCAGCACAACTCATACGTAATGACTGGAAACTAGTCGTCTACTATGATCTAAGAGCATATTGGAAGGAACTAGACACGGTAAAGGCAGGACTGGAACAGCTAAAATACTGGTGTCATCGATCAGAACAAGACTTTTCTTGCGTGCCAATCTTAACTCAGTTTAAGATTCTGCTAAGCGAAATTGAGAATCAAAACGAGCTTCTATCCTACACTAGTCGAAGGCAAGTCCACAGGAATAAACGAGGCGCAGTGGATGTAGTAGGAAACCTAGCGCATACACTCTTTGGCATTTTAGACTCAACGTATGCCGAAGAAATGTCGAACATAATCCATCAGCTGGAGGGAAATGATCAGAAACTGCTACAGTTATTGAAAAACCAAACTAGCATAATCGATTCCACCACTAACATTATGCGAGAGTCTCAAAGGGCAACCGAAGCCCGGCTTGAAAATCTTCAAAGCACCCTGAATCAAGGCGTAGAACAAATTAACAATGCGACTCATGAGCTGCAGGTCCAAAGAACCATGCAGGTTTACACCGCTCTGGCAGTACGACTCATGCTGGTACTCAACAATTACCAGCGCATACAAGGCGCATTATTGGATGTAATGATGGACACCCAACATGGAAGAGTCAGCCCTTTGCTCCTGGCACCTGAGCAGCTTCAAAACGCATGTACGACGATTCAAAACAACTTGCCAAGTTCTTTGAGGCTGCCAGCCTGGCAAGGTAACCTCTTAGAGTTGTACCGACTCTTCACGATCGAGGGCTGCATTTCTGGAAGGCAAATGATTTTTCGATTGACGCTACCACTAACGTCGTACGAGGCGTTTGAACTCCTCCATCTTATAGCAGTTCCCACTACAATTAATGGAACTACAGGAGCAATATCCCTCAGTGCACCTCATTTAATTATAAACCATCAGCGGGACCAATACTATCCACTTTCTATCCAGGAGCTGAACACCTGTATGCGACTAGGCGGTGACCAATATATGTGCCGACAATCGCACCCGTTATATCGGCGAGGAGCCGCGATTGCGTCTTGCGAATTAAGTTTCTTGAACCCTCTTGCTTCCTCCAAGAACTGTGTCCTGCAGCCATTGAAGATACCCACGAGATGGACGCCATTAGTCAACCCAAACACTGGATATACTTCGTAGAATCACGGACTATTATCAACATAGAATGCGAAGGTGTGCTATCTCAATTGACATTAAATGGATCTGGAATAGTAGAGCTACCAACTAACTGTGCCATCAAGGAGGAAACGATCACAATCCAGTCACATTACCAGTACCCTTCGTCGCTAAAGACATCATATATTCCTACAAGAAACTTCACTGAGTTGCAGTTGGTCCCCACCTTAGACCAGCTGAAGGAGGTTCCTCGTACAAATGTAACATTCAGTGAAGCTCTAGACGACCTTCAGCAACAGCTTCACCAACTACAAGAAGGCGAAGGATTAGCCCATCTCCTCCCACGAAGCGATGCTCATCAGTTCGCCATTGGTTACACGGGCTTGATCATCGGCGGATCTATTTTGACTTACCTTCTCTGGAAGCATATCCGAATTCGATGTCGGCAATCAGCTGCCCCAATCCCAGCACCAAGAGTCCTACCACCAGAACCATTCACCATCAACATCGACAGTTAAACGTTGTTTAAGGCGAGGAGAATGTTCACAGATTGTATTAATAACTTATTTGTTCAGTTCAATTTATTATTAATCAATTTCAATTTATTATTAATTGCTTTGTAATAATAAGTAATAAGCTGTATTTTCCAAGAGCCCAACCATTGCCCTATTAAAATATTCATTTGTAACAATGTAAGTAGTTATATTGTCGATCTCACACAATTCGCTGATTTCGCACTTTGCCGAAGTAGAAGCTACTTAAGCATCAGCATTTTAACAATACAAAGTATTTGATATCCATGCAGATCCAATTCCAGTCTACATATTAAATAAACAAAATATAACTCGAAGCTGAGAAAGTCGCGGTCAGCGAGTTGTGTGAGATCGGAAAAGTGCCAGTCAAGCACGTTTAAGATTATTTCAAATGCGTGGTAATGAGTTGGGCTCACAGTCCGAATCGAGCAAGCGAATAGAAAAGTTCTATTATAAATCAACTGAGAGTTTTTTTTCCTGGGTGAAAAGTAGAATTTCAAATCGTATTGGTAATGTACCAAGGCGATTCTAAAATCAATAATTACTGTGCATTGGTATTGGACCAAGGCAATTGAACTACGATCAGGTGGATTTTGTATCCAACTGAAAATCAAACAATAGCGGGCGGATAAAGAAATCCCTTTATTCGCGATATAAACATTTTGGTGACCCCGACGCGATTTTGGTGAAAAACAGAGTATAAACTCTTGATTCGGTTGGGCGTTGGCTAGGCCAGAACATAGCAAGATTCCTTATTAAAATTAAAAAAAAAAAAAAAATTTCTCAAGAAAGTTTTGCGTACAACATGGCAGAGTTGGAGCAACAAGTACAGGAGCTAACGCAGCTCCAAGACGTCAAAGGAAGGGAGCTCGAGAAACTTATATCCAATTACAAAAAGGATTCATCCTCACGTAAAACTGCAAGCTACCTAAATTCCAGGCTTGCCCAGTTAGAGGAGCTGTGGGAATCCTTTTTAACAACGGACGAAGTGCTACAAGAATATGCCGAGTCGTTTTCGGATCACCCGTACTTTAAAAAAGGGTATTTTATTTCGATGCAAGGAGAATATTTAAGGGCACGAGACTCCATGACAGAACTATTGCATAGCCTGGTGTCGGTGAAGTCATCCAGCAAGGAAGGTTTCACAGCTTCGATAGGTCGGCTGGATGCAACAAGTGCAATTAATCAATCGAGCAAACAAGCCGGGAGCTCCACCGAACCGAGTCCTGCAATAGGCTTGCTAAATCAGCAACGTAGCATTATACGTACGATTAATCATCTAATCGATGGGATCGACATGAGTCAACACTTACGGGAGGCGAGTTACTACGAGATGAAAAGTAGTGCTCTAATGAGGTACTGGGATGAATTACGACTAGGACATCGAGCTCTTTTCAGTAGTGAGGTCGATCCGAAAACCTTTGGTTACAATGAAAAAGAGTACTTCGAAATAGAAGACCACGTACAAGAGACTCTCGTATTCCTCGCGGCACGATAGGAAAAGGTCGTAAATACTTCAACAGAACCGATGTCAATCCAGACAAGGTCCAACCTGCCACAAGTGGTCATTCCTCGGTTCGATGGGGACTACGCCAAGTGGAAATCCTTCTACGATTTATTCTTACCAATGGTGCATAATCAGCCTCTCGGCGATGCCCAAAGGATGTGGTACCTCAAAACCCATTTAAGTGGAGAAGCCGAAAGACTCATCAGACATATGACAGTCTCGGATGAAAATTACGCTACGGCTTGGGAGATCCTCAACAACCGCTTCGACAATAAGCGATTGATTGTATCCACCTTGTTAGACAGGCTACTGTCGCAAGCTTCAATAGTCACCGAATCACCGGCGGCTATCAAAAAGATGCACGATCTTACCAAAGAATGCTTGCTGGGGTTGAAAAACGGCCAGTTAGATATCAGCTCATGGGACCCCATAATTATACACATTTTAATTAAAAAACCGGACAAAACGACGCACAATTTATATGAGCAATCCCTGAAGGTTCCACGGGAGCTTCAATCACTGGAGGATTTCCTGAGCTTTTTGGAACTTCGCTTCCAGGCTTTAGAAGCGCTGGGTGTAGATCGACGCACACCTACAAAAAACCAGTCAACAAGGGTTTCCACATTGATGTCCACTAGTGATGTAAAAACATTGGGGTGCGAAGTATGCAATGGACCTCACAGGATATTTTCCTGTAAGGAGTTCAGACAAATGTCGTTGGCCGAGCGCAATAATAAGGTGCAGCAATTGAATTTGTCAAGTGGTCATTCCTCGGTTCGATGGGGACTACGCCAAGTGGAAATCCTTCCAGGATTTATTCTTACCAATGGTGCATAATCAGCCTCTCGGCGATGCCCAAAGGATGTGGTACCTCAAAACCCATTTAAGTGGAGAAGCCGAAAGACTCATCAGACATATGACAGTCTCGGATGAAAATTACGCTACGGCTTGGGAGATCCTCAACAACCGCTTCGACAATAAGCGATTGATTGTATCCACCTTGTTAGACAGGCTACTGTCGCAAGCTTCAATAGTCACCGAATCACCGGCGGCTATCAAAAAGATGCACGATCTTACCAAAGAATGCTTGCTGGGGTTGAAAAACGGCCAGTTAGATATCAGCTCATGGGACCCCATAATTATACACATTTTAATTAAAAAACTGGACAAAACGACGCACAATTTATATGAGCAATCCCTGAAGGTTCCACGGGAGCTTCAATCACTGGAGGATTTCCTGAGCTTTTTGGAACTTCGCTTCCAGGCTTTAGAAGCGCTGGGTGTAGATCGACGCACACCTACAAAAAACCAGTCAACAAGGGTTTCCACATTGATGTCCACTAGTGATGTAAAAACATTGGGGTGCGAAGTATGCAATGGACCTCACAGGATATTTTCCTGTAAGGAGTTCAGACAAATGTCGTTGGCCGAGCGCAATAATAAGGTGCAGCAATTGAATTTATGTAAGAACTGCCTACGCAAGGGACACCGGAGTGCGAAGTGTGTCTTCAAAGCATGCCCGAAATGTCAAGGTAAACACAATTGGCTACTACACCCCGAAGAGGTGCGGACAACACGACAACCCACCAATAATGGAAGCCAGTTATCAGCTACTGCTCTGATAAATCAAGGCCCGAGCTCAGACGCAGGACTAGAACAAGGAGAGAAAAGGGTAAGGACGGCGGAAGGCTCAATATCACAAGTATTGTTGAGCACCGTGTGCCTCGACATATTGGACTGCAAGGGAAGACCTGTGACATTCAGAGCCGTTTTGGATAGCGGGTCCCAAATCAATTTAATAACGGAAGCCGCAGCCAAAAAGTTACACCACAAGTCCAAATACGTCGAAATTAATATTCGCAGTCTTGGCGGACAGCTGCAGCAAGCTTATCAACAAGTAAAGCTCCCCATACGATCGAAAACCACCAACTTTGCAATTACATTGGATGCGTACATTGTAACGCAAATAGCCACCCCGCAACCAGACACCGGTTTTCAAAGGGAAACCGTTCCAGTACCACCTAGTTTAAAGTTGGCGGATCCTAACTTCAATAAGCCAGGCTCCATAGACATACTGATTGGAGCCGAATGGTACTATCAGCTACTTGCTATTGGACAAATACAAACAGGAACGCAATCGCCCACGTTGCAGAATACCGTGTTTGGCTGGGTTGTGGCCGGTCGACTAACGGATTATACTCCTAACGCGTCCAAACCAAAGCAATTCACTTGTGGAATATCCAGTTCAGAGGAATTGGAGTTAAATCAAAGAAAGGTTCTGGAAACTGGAGGAGGCAGACACTCCTACCCAATTGATGACACGGCAGCAATTACAGTGCGAAAATCATTTCCAACGAAATGTCAAAAGAACGTGTGAGGGCCGCTTTGAAGTCAGATTACCATTTGCCAACGATCCAAGGCAACTCGGTGAATCAAGAAATAGTGCACTGAAACGGTTTATGCAACTCGAACGAAAATTCAACAATAATCCAGAACTTAAGGCGTCATACTCAGAGTTCATGAATGAGTACTTAAGTTTGGGACACATGAGTAAGGTACGCACCGAGCAAATTCCGACACCACACTATTTTCTACCCCACCATGCAGTATTAAGACCAGAAAGCAGTACCACCAAACTACGAGTCGTATTCGACGCTTCTGCCAAGACTTCATCCAATCAGAGTCTAAACGACATTTTGCATACGGAACCTATCCCCCAAGATGAGCTCTTCACAATTTTGCTACGATTCCGCTTACCACGTCTGGTTTTCACTGCAGATATAAAACAAATGTACCGACAGATTTTAGTTGACGAAAGAGATCGAAACTATCAGCTCATCCTATGGAGAAGTGATCCAAATAAAGCAATTGAGCAGTATCAGCTTAACACTGTTACGTATGGGACAACATCCGCTCCTTACCTAGCCACAAAATGCCTACAACAACTGGCAATCAAGGCAGTTGACAAGTTTCCTCTTGGCAGCGCAGCAATTAAGGAAGACTTCTATATGGATGACTTGATGTCAGGCGCTAACAGTCTTCGCGAAGCGAACCAAAAAAGGGAGGAAGTGGAAAAAATTTTAAAGTCAGCAGGGTTTGAGCTGTACAAATGGTGTGCTAATCACCAACAGTTGATACAAAATGTTCCAATCGAGAGAAGAGCTCTGCAATTTAATCTGATGGATCATACGGCAGAGCAGGTTAAAACCCTAGGCATGACTTGGTTGCCAAACAGTGATGAATTCAGCATTCGGACATTCAATAATACAAACAAGAAGGTCACAAAAAGAGCAGCGTTATCCGAAATCGCCCACATGTTCGATCCATTGGGGCTGATGAGCCCAGTTATCATCTCAGCGAAAATTTTCATACAGAAGCTTTGGAAACTTAAACTTGATTGGGATGCAGCTCTCCCAATGGATTTGTATACCACTTGGGTTACCTTTCGACAGGAATTGCAAGCCGTAAGCCACATAAAAATCCCCCGCCATATCTTTGGGGCCAAGGTCCCCATCCAAACCCAATTACATGCTTTCTCGGATGCCTCCGAAAAGGCCTTTGGAGTAGCCGTACACTTCCGCGCAGCACATCAGGATGGAACTGTAACCGTGCAACTTTTATGTGCCAAGTCTCGAGTGGCCCCGATCAAACCTACTACAATACCTCGCTTAGAGCTATGTGCAGCAAAGCTAGCAGCCGGACTAGTACATCGTCTTCAAACCGAACTGCGCTTATCGCCTGTCGAATGTTATTTTTGGAGCGATTCAGAAATTGTCCTACATTGGCTTCATGCTGAGGCAGCTTCATATCAAACTTTTGTAGCCAATCGAATCGCCGCCATACAAGAGGTTTCCGCACCACAGCAATGGAGGCATGTCAGATCAAAAGAGAATCCGGCGGACTTGGCATCCCGCGGAATATCACCTGAAAAACTGAAGGATTGTTATCTATGGTTCAATGGGCCACTGTTCTTGTACGGTCGCAAAGACCAGTGGCCCAAGGCACATGTAAAACAGGATATCGATCTCGAAAAGAAACGATCTAAAAACGTTTTGCTTGCAGTACCAGACACGGCTCATTTTTTGAACCAAATCAACCACTGCAACTCCTTTCGAAAACTTCGTCGTATTGTCACATTCGTTATTCGTTTCGCGAAAATCGCGCGAAAATTGCCCGTGAATGCATCACTGACCGGCTCTCCCATAGTGACAGAGTTGGATGAAGCCTTAACAGTTATTGTTAAGGAAATCCAGAAGCAGGAGTTCGCTGAAGAAATTGAGCTTTTAAAGGCTACAGGGCAGTTAAGCCGCCAAAATCGCTTGTGTAGTCTCACTCCTTTTCTGGATACCGCCGGATTGTTGCGAGAGGGTGGAAGATTGGTAGATTCAGAATTACCATATGATAGTAAGCATCAACTATTGCTCCCATATGAGAGCAAAATAACGAAACTTATCATGACCCAGATACGTGAAGACCATCTCCACGTCGCCCCACAGACGCTGCTCTCCATTACACGGCAACGTTTCTGGCCTATTAAAGGTAAAACCTTGGCCCGATCAATAGTGCAAAATTGCGTTCGATGCGCAAGAGCAAGGCCCAAGATGTTAGCCCAATTGATGGGAAACCTACCAGCCAATCGAATACAGCCAGCCAGGCCATTTGTTAATACTGGAGTTGATTTTGCAGGGCCACTGTGGACCCACTTCGAAATTCGAGGCAAGCATCCTCAAAAAACTTACCTCGCCGTCTTTTGCTGTTTTGCTACTAAGGCCACTCATATGGAATTAGTCACAGAGATGACTACTGAAGCTTTCATCGGCGCGTTAAAACGCTTCATGGGCAGAAGGGGGAATTGTCGAAATATCTACTGCGACAACGCAACCAACTTCATAGGGGCAAACAATCAACTAAAAGAATTAAATGAAGTGTTGCATTCCAAGAAAGCTAACCAACAGATTAGCAATTTCTGTTCTACAAAAGAAACCGAATTCCATTTCATTCCCCCAAGAGCACCGCATTTCGGGGGGCTGTGGGAAGCGGCAGTAAAATCGGCTAAGCATCTATTACTGAAGAATATTCAGGCAGCGCACGTAACGTACGAAGAATTGGAGACCATCATAGTAGAAGTAGAGGCCATCCTTAATTCGCGGCCATTAACACCATTGTCCGACGATCCTAACGACCTAGCCGCGCTAACACCCGGGCACTTTTTGATCGGTGAAGCATTAACCAGTAATGTGGACGTTAACGCCCAGGTACCTCGATTGAATTTCAAGCAAAGGTGGAAAGTCGTCATGGACTTGAAACACAAATTCTGGCAAAGGTGGTCAATCGAGTACCTCAACCAACTACAGCATCGCTACAAATGGAAGCAACGGTGCGATAATGTGAAGGCAGGAATGATGGTCGTCCTAAAAGAGGATAATACTCCAGTTCTAAAATGGACACTGGGCAGAATCATACGCCCCATATCTGGAAAGGATGGGTTGGTACGAGTGGCAGACGTGAAGACGTCTTCTGGCATTCTGAGGAGGCCGATTCACAAGCTCGCGCCATTACCGGTCGAAACTAAGGAACCGATAGCTAGTGATGCTGAGCTACAATGCAATCGTACCCAAGAAGAAAGCCTGCCGACCGGAGACAAGGCATTAAGTTCAGACCAGAAAAGACCAAGCTTAGACCCCATACCAGGCCCATCCGGATACAAAAAACCTCGCCCAGCTAGCACATTACTCCATTTTCTCATGGTCGTAGGAATCATACTTCCGAGTTGGGCCGGTCCAGTAAAAATTCATCCCTTTGAAACTCCACCAGGAATATACGTAGAATCTATGAGACCAGCACAACTCATACGTAATGACTGGAAACTAGTCGTCTACTATGATCTAAGAGCATATTGGAAGGAACTAGACACGGTAAAGGCAGGACTGGAACAGCTAAAATACTGGTGTCATCGATCAGAACAAGACTTTTCTTGCGTGCCAATCTTAACTCAGTTTAAGATTCTGCTAAGCGAAATTGAGAATCAAAACGAGCTTCTATCCTACACTAGTCGAAGGCAAGTCCACAGGAATAAACGAGGCGCAGTGGATGTAGTAGGAAACCTAGCGCATACACTCTTTGGCATTTTAGACTCAACGTATGCCGAAGAAATGTCGAACATAATCCATCAGCTGGAGGGAAATGATCAGAAACTGCTACAGTTATTGAAAAACCAAACTAGCATAATCGATTCCACCACTAACATTATGCGAGAGTCTCAAAGGGCAACCGAAGCCCGGCTTGAAAATCTTCAAAGCACCCTGAATCAAGGCGTAGAACAAATTAACAATGCGACTCATGAGCTGCAGGTCCAAAGAACCATGCAGGTTTACACCGCTCTGGCAGTACGGCTCATGCTGGTACTCAACAATTACCAGCGCATACAAGGCGCATTATTGGATGTAATGATGGACACCCAACATGGAAGAGTCAGCCCTTTGCTCCTGGCACCTGAGCAGCTTCGAAACGCATGTACGACGATTCAAAACAACTTGCCAAGTTCTTCTTAACCTCTTAGAGTTGTACCGACTCTTCACGATCGAGGGCTGCATTTCTGGAAGGCAAATGATTTTTCGATTGACGCTACCACTAACGTCGTACGAGGCGTTTGAACTCCTCCATCTTATAGCAGTTCCCACTACAATTAATGGAACTACAGGAGCAATATCCCTCAGTGCACCTCATTTAATTATAAACCATCAGCGGGACCAATACTATCCACTTTCTATCCAGGAGCTGAACACCTGTATGCGACTAGGCGGTGACCAATATATGTGCCGACAATCGCACCCGTTATATCGGCGAGGAGCCGCGATTGCGTCTTGCGAATTAAGTTTCTTGAACCCTCTTGCTTCCTCCAAGAACTGTGTCCTGCAGCCATTGAAGATACCCACGAGATGGACGCCATTAGTCAACCCAAACACTGGATATACTTCGTAGAATCACGGACTATTATCAACATAGAATGCGAAGGTGTGCTATCTCAATTGACATTAAATGGATCTGGAATAGTAGAGCTACCAACTAACTGTGCCATCAAGGAGGAAACGATCACAATCCAGTCACATTACCAGTACCCTTCGTCGCTAAAGACATCATATATTCCTACAAGAAACTTCACTGAGTTGCAGTTGGTCCCCACCTTAGACCAGCTGAAGGAGGTTCCTCGTACAAATGTAACATTCAGTGAAGCTCTAGACGACCTTCAGCAACAGCTTCACCAACTACAAGAAGGCGAAGGATTAGCCCATCTCCTCCCACGAAGCGATGCTCATCAGTTCGCCATTGGTTACACGGGCTTGATCATCGGCGGATCTATTTTGACTTACCTTCTCTGGAAGCATATCCGAATTCGATGTCGGCAATCAGCTGCCCCAATCCCAGCACCAAGAGTCCTACCACCAGAACCATTCACCATCAACATCGACAGTTAAACGTTGTTTAAGGCGAGGAGAATGTTCACAGATTGTATTAATAACTTATTTGTTCAGTTCAATTTATTATTAATCAATTTCAATTTATTATTAATTGCTTTGTAATAATAAGTAATAAGCTGTATTTTCCAAGAGCCCAACCATTGCCCTATTAAAATATTCATTTGTAACAATGTAAGTAGTTATATTGTCGATCTCACACAATTCGCTGATTTCGCACTTTGCCGAAGTAGAAGCTACTTAAGCATCAGCATTTTAACAATACAAAGTATTTGATATCCATGCAGATCCAATTCCAGTCTACATATTAAATAAACAAAATATAACTCGAAGCTGAGAAAGTCGCGGTCAGCGAGTTGTGTGAGATCGGAAAAGTGCCAGTCAAGCACGTTTAAGATTATTTCAAATGCGTGGTAATGAGTTGGGCTCACAGTCCGAATCGAGCAAGCGAATAGAAAAGTTCTATTATAAATCAACTGAGAGTTTTTTTTCCTGGGTGAAAAGTAGAATTTCAAATCGTATTGGTAATGTACCAAGGCGATTCTAAAATCAATAATTACTGTGCATTGGTATTGGACCAAGGCAATTGAACTACGATCAGGTGGATTTTGTATCCAACTGAAAATCAAACAATAGCGGGCGGATAAAGAAATCCCTTTATTCGCGATATAAACACTAAGGTTGTTGAAAGTTGTGATCGATATGATATATCGGTTGTTTTTTCTAATATTATGGCTATGAATGTGCTTTTCTAAATTTCATTACAAATATCTTTCAATATTTTTTTTTTCAAAATCAACTAAAGAGATCGTTTTGAATACAATTTGATGTTCCGGAAGCTTGCTTGGTCCAAGTGAGCTGGCAATTATCGGTTACGCACTGTCAAAAGATTTATTGTCTTTAAGTGATTTACCCCTATTGCAAGAATACACATTTTCATTATGACTATGTAATGCTTCTTCTTGACATTCTTAATGACACAGAATGTTTATTAGAATCTTCATTGTTTCTCAATTTTTCCTAACTATGAGTAATATCACTGAATATTTATATTGACTACTCAGCAATTCTCCAAATCACCGGAATCAAACTTGGAAAGTAAAAGGACTGAATTGGAATGATCAATGCTATTTCTACCATACCTGTTCACAGCTTTAACATTATTTTAATTACAGAACCCGATATTTCGCCAAATGTCTGAAACGCTTGAAAATAGCAAACATGACCAGCAAAACTATTTTTGTTTAATATTAAAACCGATAATCCGTTGCGAGTCTTTTATTTATTAATTTTGTTATAGAGACAATTTTCAAATTCGGTTTTGATCGATCCTGGCTGATGATGTCCTTTTTTTCCAGCAAATTGCCGAGATCCAATGAAATAAAATTTAAATAAGCTGACGAATTCTAAAAGTTTGACCCACAGAACAAATGAACACATTCACCTATTTCAACCTTTCAATATTTCAAATATCAATTAATTTTACACATTCAATTCTAGTCTACAACTTCACCTATTACTACCAAATCCTATAAGCTATAAGTGACTAAAAGTCTTCGCCAATTGAAAACACCTTCATAAAAGTTGTTATACAAAATAGAACATACAAAAAAATAATGTCATAATATAAATTATAAATAAAACACATAAAATAACGACTTATTGAATCCACAGCCTCTGGCAATGCTTGTCACATATCGTAACTCAAATTCGCTCACAGCAAGTATTCTTCATTCACAAAAAATCTGTAGAAGCAAATTAAAATGATTGCAATAACAATTTACCCTGCTACTAGTGAGGGGAACGCAGGAATATGTTCCACAGTAGTCATGCGTTCGCAGCTCCGCTCTGTAGAAGCAAATTAAAATGATTGCAATAACAATTTACCCTGCTACTAGTGAGGGGAACGCAGGAATATGTTCCACAGTAGTCATGCGTTCGCAGCTCCGCTCTGAGTCTCTCTCTTGAGAAGATAATTTCCCCTAGGAAGCAACATTTTCATTGCTTCCAAACATTTCGTATGAACACATTTTTTAGTGACGTCACAGCCTAGTCTATATGGGGTCAAATAAATGGTCATAGATGCAATTTTTACGTTGCTTCCAAGTTTGTGTTGTGCTTTCATTATTTTCATTCTGTGGCGTTACCAGATCAACTGTGTGAGATGTTCACAATTTGATTTGATAAATTTTTTTAAATGTTTATACGCGATTATTTCATGATTTTGAAAAAAAAACAATTTAAATTTTATGTCAGCCAAATGTAAGGGAAGCAATGCTTCCCTTGCTTCCATGAACGCCACGCCACTGCAGCTTCTCGATTTCTTGTCGCTATTTTTCTCAATTCTGATTCAGCTCCTACAAAATTCGTGCCACAATCGCTGTAAATGTGCTGACATAGACCTCGTCTTCCAATAAAACGTTTGAGCGCGGCGAGGAATGTGGTCGTTGTGAGATCATTGACGAGCTCAATGTGAATTGCCTTCAGCGCTAAGCAAATGAAAATAGCAATGTATCCCTTATGGGTTTTACTTCCGCGTCCATTCCTATCTTTGATTGTAACTGGCCCGCAGTAATCCATTCCAGTATGGGTGAATGGACGTGAAACTGTGACTCTCGGCTTCGGTAGATTTCCCATTAATTGTGAAGATATTTTGGCTTTGGTTCGAAAGCAAATTAAACATTTATGATTAAAATGCCGAATTACATTTCTTGCATCCAGAAGCCAATAGTTGCGTTTCAGCGTAGCGAGCATCAATTGCGTTTCTCCATGTAGCGTGCTGTTGTGTATATGTCGTACTAGCAGTCCAGTAAATTTCCCTGCTTTCGGAATGATGATCGGATGTCTTTGTGAGAAGGTTAACTCTGCGTTCTCCAGACGCCCTCCAATTCGCAGAATCCAGTCCCCGTCAAGAAAAGGGACAAGATTGATTAACTGACTTCTTTTCGATAATTGTTCGCTCTTTCATAATTTGTTAATATCTTCTTTAAAAGCCTTTTGTTGGACGTTTATAATACAACATTTTCGAGATTGTTGTAATTCTTCCGTCGTTAAGTATCCTTTAGCAGTTGTCTTCTTTCTGGCTAACTTGAAGAATCGATAGCAGTACGCGGTAACTCGAATCAATCGACTAAATGAGGAAAATCTATTTATTATATCGTTTGTATCCGAAGATAAATCCAGGCAGAGGTGAACATTCAAATGTTTCCGTTTTTCCAAATTAGTAATTTCTACAGTTTTCATTTTAGGCCAATGTTCAGGGTTTTTCTGCAACCAAGATGGGCCTGTCCACCACAAAGACTTATTGTTGATTGTGTCGTTGTCATCCAAACCACGAGTTGCCAAATCAGCAGGATTCTCCTACGAGGGCACGTGACGCCAAGGTGTATTCCCGCTAGTATTGTAAATTTCGGTAACACGGTTGGCTACAAAAATCTACACCATCGCGTCGGATGTCCCTTAATCCAGGAGAGGACAATTTCCGAGTCGGTCCATAACCATGTTTGAAAGTGTTGGAAATTTAAAGTTTCTTTTATTTGATGTACTAATTTGGAAAGTAGCACAGCGCCACATAGTTCCAAACGTGGTATTGACACTGTTTGAATCGGAGCAACTTTCGTCTTCGCCATCACAAGATAAACGTGAGTTTGTTCATTATTTATGCTGACTAGGTACACAGCAGCCGCATAAGCTTCCTTTGACGCGTCACTAAATCCATGGATCTCAAATTGAGATGATGACGAGTTTCTAATATATCGCGGTATTTTAATTTCACTAATCATTTTTAAATTATTTTTAAATCTCAACCATTGTTGTATGATTTCATCAGGGGCAGGTTCATCCCAGGTGAGCCCCTGAGGCCATAAAGTTTGGAGAAGGACTTTCGCTTTGACAATAATTGGAGCAAGCCATCCCATTGGGTCGAATAGTTGAGCGATTTCTGAAAGCAGTTGTCTCTTTGAATAAGGTAAATTTAAACCTTTCAATTGCAGACGAAAACTGAAATAATCATTCATAGGATACCACACAATTCCTAAGGATTTGAATCCTTGGTCTAAATTCATTTCAAAACAGTTTTTCATTTCAATGTCTTCTTTGGGAATTCATTGCAAGATCCGTTGATCATTCGCAATCCATTTTCTCAGAATAAATCCACCAGATTTTAAGGCAGCAGAAATCGCATCACGTTTGTCGATAGTTTCTTGTAATTCTTGACCCCCTGAGAGCAAATTGTCGACATAAAAATCATTCTTGATAGCAGCAAATGCCGTAGGATAATTATTCATCTCATCTTCTGCTAATTTGTGCAGAGTCCGGATAGCGAGAAAAGGTGCGCACGTTGTGCCAAATGTTACCGTAGTTAGGCGATAGTGATCAAGTGCGTCATTGGGGTTCGATCTCCATACTATTCGTTGATAGTCAACGTCGTCGCGGTGCACCTTAATTTGGCGATACATTCTCGCTATATCGGCCATGCAAGCATACTGGAATAGCCTCCACCTCATGACAACCGAAATAATTTGATTCTGAATGGATGGTCCAGTCAACAATATGTCATTTAGTGATAATCCTTTGGTCGTTTTCCGAGATGCATCGAATACGACTCGCAATTTCGTCGTACTACTTTCTTTGAAGACTGCATGGTGAGGCAAATAATAATAATTCATTCTATTATCTTCAGTGGGTACATTATTAGTCGTAGGTTCTTTTACTAATTGCATATGATTAGAGTCAATGTATTCTTGAATGCATTATTGGTTCTCCAGTTTCAGGTCGGGTTGTTTTTCGAAACGTTTTTCTAACGCTTTGAAGCTGAGTATTGCTGCGTTTTTTGATTCTCCGAGATTAGTTTTACTAGCTTCATCTTTAAATGGTAGTCGCACCGTATACATTCCGCCATTATTCCTCGTAACATTTTTCACAAAGTGGTTTTCACAAAATTCCTCTTCCTTGGTTAAAACCCTTTTGGGTTGAAGTTCCTCAAGCTCCCAAAACCTTTTGAGCTGATCACTAATATTCATGTCATCTGTAACTTCAACTTTGAAACTTTGATAGCCCTTTTTTGAATTTGTTTGGTGAACGCCACCGGAAATAATCCAGCCTAGCCTAGAGTTTTGAAGTATTGGACCAATATTAAGTTTCTGCATATCGCCAAGTATCACCTTTGCATAGACATCAGCACCGAGTAGTAGATCGATTTTCCCAGGTTTGTCGAAGCTTGGATCTGCTAATGTTAAATTTCCTAATTCCTTCCACACTACTGGTTTAATGTTTTGTGGTGGCAAAAGATTTGTTATTTTTTCTAAAATTAAAGCATCTAATTCGATCGTATCCTGTTGTGGTATTATTAAATTTACTCGAACAACCCCTTTAATTTTTGTAGCAGTGTTCGAACCGATTCCTGTGACATTAACTTTCGAAAATTCTCTTTTTAATTTCAATAGTTGCACTGCAGATTCTGAGATAAACGACGCTTGTGAGCCCTGGTCAAGTAATGCTCGAAGTGGGATGTGACCAGTAGGTGACTCGATGGTAACTAATGCCGTAGCCAATAAGACTTCTTTGCTGGCGGTAACGTTTAGTGAATTAATATTAGGACCAGCATTCGATGGACCCGGTTGCTGCCTCAATTCAGGACCCGTTGGTAATGCTGTGTCAACATTTTCTCTATGCAACAGTGTATGATGCATGCCCTTGCACTTAAAGCATCGTGACGTACTTGGACAACTGCTCATCATATGGCCCTTTTTTAAACAATTGATGCAAAGGCCATTGCGTTTTACTAATTACAACCTTGTACCGTGATTGGCTCTCGAAAATTGGATACAATGCTGAATACCATGTTTTTCCTTGCAGATGGTGCACGACTGTTTTACGTCACTGTGATACGATTGTATATTACCGGTGTGAGACGCTGTAATCCTCCTTTGTGAACTTCCTCTAATATGAGTCACTCCAGAAGCCTCCAAGGCGTGAAATCGATTTTGCAAAAAGGCTTTCAACTCAATGAAAGTCGGCAACTCTCCAGTAGCCGCTTGCTGCTGCTCCCATAATTGTCTCGTCTCTGAAGGTAAACGTTGTGTTGTCATCCGCAAAAATGTGAACTTGAGTGCCTTTCGGTATTTTGCCTCCCGTAACATGGCGAGGTATGGAGATTTGGTTTAGTTCACTTAAACCTTTGCGGTACTTTAACCATTCTGAGTGTAACTCCATAGGCAGTGCTGCATCCCAATCGATTTTTAGGCACCAAAGTCTCTGTAAAAACATTTTGGCCAGTACTGTCACCGGACTCATTAAACCTAATGGGTCGAACAAATGAGCAATGTCAGACAATGCCGTTCTCTTGGTTATTCTTTTTGAACTATTGCACAAACTTCTGATCTTGAACTGGTCAGCCTTGGGCATCCAGATTAATCCCAAAGTTTTGATCTGTCCTTCTGAATCATCTGCCAAGTCTAGTGAAAGTGCCTGATCTTCGTTTGATATGGATTGCAGTAACAGCTTGTGGTTCGCGCACCATTTCCGCAGCTTAAACCCAGCGGAATTTAAGATGTGTTGTAGTAGATCACGTTTTTCTATTGCATCGGAGAGGCTGTCAGCTCCAGACATAACATCAGCCACGTAGAAGTCATGATTTAATGCCGTAGCACCAGTCGAAAATTGATGAACGGTCTGAGCTGCAAGCTCTTGCAGACATTTCGTCGCCAGATATGGTGCAGTAGTCGTGCCGTACGTCACTGTATTCAAATTATAATATCTCAATGCCTCACCGGGATTGTCTCGCCATATTATCAATTGATATCTTCGATCTTGTTCAGTTACCATTATTTGCCGATACATTTTCTCGATATCGGCCGTAAAAACATATCTAGGCAATCTGAATCGCAAAAGAATGGTAAACAGCTCATCTTTGATAGTGGGACCAGTACACAGGACCTCGTTAAGACTAACACCAGTTGTAGTCTTAGCAAAGGCGTCAAATACTACCTTTAGTTTGGTGGTAGTGTTCTTCGGCCTTAAAACGCAATGGTGAGGTAAAAAATAGTGCGGTGATGGAATGTCTGAGGGATCAATTTCGCTCATATGGCCCGGTGAGGCATATTCTTTCATGAATTGTCGATATTGACAGTATAAGGAGGGATCCCTTTCAAGTCTACGTTCGAGCTGATAAAAGCGACGAAGAGCGATTTTCTTGGATTTTCCAAGCCTCCTTGGATCTTCTCGGAACGGAAGTTTAACTACAAAACGTCCGTTAGGGCTCCTTTTCCTGCTCTGCGCAAACTCTGATTCACATTTGAGCTCCTAGGTAGTCATATGAGGGCCTGTATTTTCTGACCTTTCTGGTTTCCAGAAGCGTTCTATTTGTTCGTTCAACTTCTCCTCATTCAGTTCGGAAATTCCAAATGTAACGCTTGACGGTGTATGCGCTTCCACCTTGCCTGCTACGACCCATCCAAAGACGGTGTTTTGTAGTATTGGGCCTCCCTTTCGTACCCGAATTTGCCCAATGGAAAGCAGTTCGTAAAATACTTCGGCACCTATTAGAAGGTCGATAGTGCCTGGATGGTCGAAAGATGGGTCAGCTAGTCGTATGTTGTGTGGGATGGCTTGTCTAGTTTCGGGTCCTAAATAGTGTGTAGGTTGGACGGAAACTATTTGAGGAAGTACTATTGCATCAACACTTAGCGTGAAGTTTGTTATTTTTGATAGCAGCGTTAGTTTTGCTTTTTGATGAGCTTGGTGACATTTTCCCCCTACTCCTCGAATATTTAGTTCTAGCTTGTCTTGACGCAGACCGAGTTTTTTTTACAGCCGCTTCGGTTATAAGGTTTATTTGCGATCCGCTGTCTAATACGGCTCTAAGATCTAGTGACTCCCCCTTATAGTTACGAGCCTGGACAATGGCAGTACTCAATAGTATCGTTGATCCCTTCGTTGAGGGTTCCGTCGATAGCGTCACCAAATGTTCATCACTTGCCATATGTACTTCCGGCAGTGCGGCTGACGGCATTCTTTGTTTCTCTGTTTCCAAGCTAGTGAGGTTTTTATCCACGGTAGTAGCTATGGATTTTTCTGAACTACGCTCCTCCAAATGTAGCAATGTGTTGTGTTTTTTTTGACATCGTAGACAACATCTGGAAGTGCATTGGGATGCTCGATGGCCATCGCCCAAACAATTCATGCATAATCCAAGCGATCTGACCTTGGCTATTCGTTCTTGTACCGACAAATGCTTGAACTTTTCGCAAGCTGAAATCCTATGATTCCCAATGCAATTCTAGCATCGTATAGTAGAAACATTCTTGACGGATACTAATGTCGCAGTTTTGTCTGACGTGAGCTTGTTGTGGTTTATCGCCCGTTTGTCAGTGATACAAGTCTCCCAGGCTTGAAAGCGACGCTCAAGAAAGTTCAGCAAGGAGGTTATGCTCTGTAATTTGCGCGGTGCGCTAAGCGATTGCTCGTAGAGGTGGTGGCTAACCTTATCTAATTTTTAACCAACAAATGAAGAAGAAGCGGATCCCAACTAGTTATATCTAGTTGTAAACTTCTAAGTCCAAGCAAACATTCGTTTGTTACGTCGTGCATCTTCTTTATAGCAGCGGCAGACTCTTGGAGTATTGTTGGTTGTGACATCAATCTATCCATGAACGTGGATACCATTAACCGCTTATTATTGTGCCGGTTATTCAATATCTCCCATGCGGTACTATAATTCTCCTCTGATATTGGCATATGTCGGATGAGTCGTTCAGGTTCCCCTTTGAGATTCATCTTCAAATACCACATTTTCTGAGCGTCTCCTAGCTGTTGCTCGTGAACCATTTGCTTAAATAAGTCATGGAATGGTTTCCATTTGGAATAATCTCCATCAAACATGGGTATAGTCAATTGGGGTAGTTTCACCTGAGCCTGCGGGGCGGCCGCACGAGTCGCAATTGCGTTCAATTTTTCGGCATAGGATGTTAAAAATATCAGAACATCTTGTATGCGATCTTCAATATGCTCGTAGTCTTCGTCGCGATAGCCTAGAGTGTTTGGGTTTGATCCAGATTGTCCTATCATTTCATGATTGTGACGTATCTCCTCCCAATATCGCGTGATAACGGCGATTTTAAGATCGTAGTATTGTTTTGATTGTTCATCTTCATTGCTGTTGATCCCATCTATTATGTGCTCAACAGCGTGCATCTTTGATCGTTGCTGTTGGATCAAAACAGCCAGATCGTTATTCCCTTCAAAGGACGTTTTGAAGGATAAGGATGAGCCTTCTGAATCCATTCGTTCCTCTTCTGTGCCGCTTTTGGGGTCGTAGCGTAGTTGACGCATCCCCTCCTTTGTCTTCAAGTATTCTTGCTCCATAGCCTTGAAATACTTGTTAATAAAGTACGGGTGGTCTGGATGGGTACATTCCAAACCCCTCAATTCCTGGTCGGTTTTAGAGAATACATCCCACAGGTCCGCCAGGCGTTTCAATCGTGCATCGCAGTTGTTTTACGGCTTAGTGAGTTCTTTTTATAATTGGACAACACTCTTTCCAATTCTTTCCCTGTCTCATCTTGCTGCTTAGTAAGCTCTTCGAAAATCGTCATTGTATTAGTCTGTGTTGTGGCCCAGATTACGCCCTAATAGCAAAATAAACAAAGAAAAACTACTTAGTCTGTGTTATGGCCCAGGCTAACGCTCTAAAACTCTTTGAGAGAGTAAAAGGCTGGGCAGCCAACTACTGCGAATGGATTGTTGATTAAGAGGATATTCTTCCTTTCAACTAATCCACAAGAGACACAAAGTGAGAACACCGAACGAATTCTCCCAAAATTCTGATCTGTATGAAAAGACGTGATTCGGTATGAATCACGTCGGGGTCAACAAAAAATGTTTATATAGTGAGCAGATTCTTTTATCTGCCCGCAAGTAGCCGAATACAATATCCGTCTACTTCTCTTGAGAGCTGGCCGAATACAAAATCCGTCCTGCTAGGGAATGGTACTTCGATACAATATCGACGCACCAGGGTAAAATCAATTGAAACACAATCGTTCTGGTTTATGTTTAAAATCCAAGAGAGTTTATTTCTCACATTAATCGTCTTTTATAGCTAATTGGACTAAACCTAAAATTTCTGATTCTAATTGAAATTACTGAATTCAGACAAAAAAACTCTAGCGCACCTGAACCGCTAGAAACACTAATGTTCGAAGAACAGTAGAAGAATCGTGCAGGTTTTGAGTGCATATTCCACCACATGTGCTGCTTATTACAAACAAACTGTTTCAAATGCCACGTTTTACTTTGGTCTCAAGAATGCATTATAACTCATATGGTGGAAGGTTTCAGATATTACCACTGGCATGAATTTCAACGTTTATGAGAGCAAAACACGGGTTAATTATATTCGTTATCAGTTGCTTATTTCACATAATTTTGAAAGCAGCATCTCATATAACATCAATGAAGAAAATGCTCAGTGCCTGCAGCACTGTAACTGAAGTTGGTGTTTGGGGCTGCGATCCGAAAAATTTGCAGAACTTTGCGAATTGCAACATTGATTATTTATTTTAATTGTAAATGTTTCCGGTATGAATACTAACTGTAAGCGTTTATTGATGCAAAAGTAGCACAACCGACTCGTGCTGGCAACCTTCTGCCAGTATCAAAGCCAAGAATATATCACATCTGCTTCACGTTGTTATATAACATTCGAAGTTAAAGGAGTATAAAGAAATTTAGAGTTACCTGCAGCGAGTTTTTTCAAATAATCGAAAGCTTAATATTTGCTGTTTATTGTCACTACAATATCATTACCATTTGAAAATTCTACGCTAAAACCGCTTAATAAAGATATTGCAATTAAACACAAAACCAACAGTAGCTGGCAACCCTATAGTGGCTT
>OZ022264.1:183700662-183708162 GCA_963978885.1 Nemotelus pantherinus | reverse complement strand
TATAAATTTTTTTATATGAATCATTGTAAAACGAGAAAGGAAGAAAAATTTAACTAGTGAACTAAGGATAGTAAAAGTTTCAGTGAAAATTGAGAAGTTAATAACTAAACTGAGTTACGGATAAACTGTGATAAAATGGAAGTTCTTGGCACATTAAAAGCTTAGTATGAGCTCTTGCAACAGCAAATGCAAGCGATTCAAGAGCAATTAGTTGAACAAGGGCAGGAAACTCAAAGAAATATGAGTCATACAAATAGTTCGAGAACGTTCGAAGATGAAAATTGTGTATATTCTAACCCAAGCGAAATAAACCTAAACACGTTTAAAAGTTTACAAAATTTTTCGGGTAACTACAAGGAATATCGTTCTTGGCGTAAAATGGCAACACTGTTGTACAAAACAATAGAACCATTCAAGGGAAATAGATCCAACAATGAAGCTCTCATCCTGATCAGGTCAAAGATCACGGGATCAGCAGCTGAAGTGCTTATAAATAATAATACTAAGCACAAATTTGAAGCCATAATCGAAAGGCTCGATTCCACTTATTCAGACAAAAGACCATTATATGTCTTGGAGAATGAGTTATACACTCTTAGACAAGGCTCTTCCTCAATAGACTCATTCCACGAGAAAATTAATCAGCACTTAAATCTAATTATTTCATAAATCGAAATGACGTACCAATTCAATCAGCGGCATCAGCAGCTTGTTCAAAGTGATTTAGAGGCAAGTAATGATTATTATACACAGGATTATACCGATCAATTTGAAGAGAAGTACCTTGAGGTTTATAGTGAATTAATCGAGGATTTCGGTTTGAAATTTTCACAACCAAAACCGACTGCAACAACAACTGGGGCGTCGATTGATTTGAATTCCACTGTGGTAAATGGCTCAATATCACAGCAGTTGCCTGCAATGTCATTTACACGTTTTCGGGCATGCCGGCGCCAAAATTTTCCAGCAAGTACACCGATTGGCCAGCATTTTACGACTCATTTTTGCGTTTGGTGCATAATAACAATCAAATCCAAACGATTGAAAAGTTTCATTTACTCAAACAGGCTTTGAAGAACATTTTAGATAGGGATATTCGTGAAATGCCGCTTACCACAGCAAATTATGATGAAGCTTGGAATTCCGTTATCGAACGCTATCACCACAGTCGAGTGTTGTTCACGCATTTTATGCACCTATTCACTTTGCAACCGGTCGTTACAAAGGAAAATGCGACCGATCTGAAACAGTTAGTCGAAACATCCCGTACATGTTTGAATGCATTGAAGCAACTGAAGGTGGAAGTGGATGATTGTCGCCATGTTTTCGCATATTTATTGATTGAAAAATTGTCAAAATCTACAATCCAATTATGGGAACAAAAATGGGGAGAGTCTATGGAAATTCCTACATTTGAAGCTCTCGCCGATTTTCTAACCGCTCGATATCGCACATTCGAAGCTATTGATTTTCGATCGCAACCCATTGATTTACATCGAACAGCCTCAAAATCACACCCTAAAACTGTACAGAACAATCCAAAATCGAGTCAAAATTATCGCTCCCACGCGTCGCATCGATCCGAAACTCGCATTCATCATATGTCCTCTGTAAATGACCGCCCACCAACCGTTATCTGTGTGTTCTGTCAAGGCCCACATATTCTTCGTAAATGCCCATCGTTTTGTCAGAAGGACAATATTGCACGCAAGGTATTCGTTGATACAACAAGTCTTTGCTCAAATTGCCTCAGTTCCATGCACCAATTAAAGTCTTGTCTCAGTGCGAGAAATTGCAATGTATGTGGCCAACGACATCACACTCTTATTCATCAGTCAACACAATCAACATCCAGTTTTAGTGCGAACTCATCGAGACAAAATAAAAGCAATGAAGGGCTTTGCACCGTAACTAATCATATACAACAGGCAACACCAGTGCTTTTCAACTCAACAAAGTTCCATTCCGCAGCCAATGTTTTGCCACCAACAGCAATAATCAAAATCATCAAAACAGATGGCTCAAAGTTTTTGATTCACACTCTCGTTGATCAAGGCTCCGCGGGAGCTTTAATTTCTGGACGTGTTTGTCAAACACTACAATTGAACCGCTTTCCATTCAACACGGTTATAAAATTTCCAAATGAACAGAAATCAGTGGGAAGGTCAATCGTGCACATTATATACCAATCACACCTAAACGAAAAAAAATTTGATGCTTTTGCGTCAGTTGTTCAAAATGTTACCATTAATTTGCCAACATCGACTTTAACGTACCATGATTGGCCACACCTTCAAGGCTTGGAATTGGCCGATCCAGATTTTCACCGCTCAGCTCCGATCGATATGCTCATTGGATCTGGTTCTTATGCTGATATTTTGCTTGACGGACTTCGAAAGGGTCATCAAAACGAACCAATCGCTCAAAAATCTCACAATCTCACCAAATGTACGGCGAGCTGAGTTGCATACGTTCTGCCATTTCATATATTCGCATCGAAGATGAAAAGGGTAACTTTCACACTAATATCATTGCTGCAAAAAGTAAAGTTACCCCGAAACCACCTATCAACATTCCACGCATCGAATTATGCGCTGCCGTGCTTGGTTTAAAGTTGAGTGGATAACTAAGCATCTTTCTATTCACATGGACACGATTTGAGTATATTACTGGGTTGACGCCACGATAGTATTATCCTGGATTCGGGGTGACATAAATCGTTGGCCAACCTTTGCAGCAAATCGAATTGGGCAGATTCACACCGATTCCCATATAAAACAATAGCATCTCACGTATCGACACACGATAACTCAGCCGATATTTCATCACGTGGTTCCTTACCAGCACAGCTTCTCGAATCTTAATTGTATTGGAATGGACCCAACTGGCTGAGTCAATCACAAAACAATTGGCCAGTCACAGATTGGACATTGTTAGAAAAAGAAAATCTCGAACAAATAATCAACGTCGCCATCAATGGATCTGAGTCACTATTTCTGGCAAAGTATTCATCATTTTCGCAACTTCGTCGTATCGTAGTTTTACTTTTGCGATTCAGATACAATTGTACAGTGCCACAAAACCACCGTCGTTATGGAGCCAGCAATGTAGAAGAGCTTAACTCCAGTTTGTTTGCACTGATTCGAATAGTTCAACGAGAATGCTTTTCATCAGAGCTTAAGACCATTTCGAAAAACGGAACTGTGCCAAATAATAGCGTTCTTACAAGCCTAGCTCCTTTCCTCGATCAGTACGGCATTTTGAGGGGGCTCGGAAGAGGGCGGAATTCACGTTTGCCTTACAATCAAAAGCATCCAATCATCCTACCTAAATATAATCGTTTCACTGAATGACTGATTGACCACGCTCATGAAGCCACTCTTCACGGTGGACCAACGTTAACATTAACGTTTCTACGAAAACGATTTTGGATAGTTCATGTTAGAAAAGTCGCTGCAATTCAATTGAGAAAATGCGTGAAATGTAACAGAGCCGATCTAAAACCAGTTCAACAGCCAATGGGTGATTTGCCACAGCACCGTGTCATCGGTTTCGTACGACCATTTCTAGCTACTGGTGTTGACTATACTAGGGCATTCGAATTGAAAGCATCGAGATACCGTGGTCACACCACCTACAAGGGTTACATCGCTCTTTTTGTGTGTCTAGCGACTAAAGCTATTCACCTAGAAGCTGTCACTGGTATGGAAACATACGCATTTTTAAATGCCCTTCGTCGTTTCGTCAGTCGACGAGGTTTATGCCATGATTTATACAGTGATTGTGGCAGTAGTTTTATTGGAGCTGATAAGGTTTTAAAAACTAAAGCTATTGAATTTGCTGCTGGCGTCAAAGAGGATATTGCACCAATGTTAGCTGACAAAGGAATTCGATGGCACTTTACTCCACCGTATTCCCCGAATTTTGGCGGCGTTTGAGAAGCCAATGTCAAGGCTACCAAACGTCATCTGCATCGTGCGTTTACTGGTTTGCGTTTAACGTACGAAAAACTTTCAACTGCGCTTGTTCGCATTGAATCCTGTTTAAATTCACGTCCGATTTGCCCATTAAATGCGAATACTGACGATCTTGAGGTGTTGACTCCAGGCCATTTCCTTATTGGAGATGCTTTATTAGCACCACCTGAACCATCAATCATGGATCTATCGCCAACATGCCGTTACTGTATCATTCAGCGTATCATCTAACAATTTTGGTCGAAATGGTCATCGGATTGGCTTAGTCATTTGCAATCCAGACCGAAATGGGCTTGTCAGCACGAAAACTTGACGGCAAATGAAATGGTAGTTGTGAAAGACGATCGTTTGCTACCAAACAAATGGACATTAGGCCGTATAGTTAAAACTCATCCTTGGGATGATGGTTTAGTTCGTGTGGTAACTGTGCGAACAAAATGCGGTACTCATAAACGATCAATTTCCAAGATTTGCAAGCTCCCAGTCCAAAATCAAAGTACCGAAGACGACCAACAAGCATAAGCACAAGACTTCAACCTACTTCTCCAGCATTCGCAGCCAACCCAATGAAAATCATGGCAAATGTTTGATTCGTATATGTAATGTTTGATTTTCGTATCGCGCACAGTATGCAATATATTCATTGTACTACAGAGAGAATACAGAATTGAATTGTAGTAGTAGTAGTTATAGTAATAGTCGTAGCTAGTAAGATGATTTTGAAATAAAGACTTCAGTCTACACAAAAACGTCTTTCAATTCGGATATCCAAAGAGACTGGTGCACCACAAATGGCGACGAGGATAATGGCGGGAGAACAAAGAAGTGAAATTCGGTACTTAAGTTTGCTCAAAGAATGTCCCAAGAGGCAATTGAAACGAAGCAAAAATTGGAAAGTGCTATCGAATTCTCTAGTGCAAAAAGTGTAGAAATGGCAGTCGATTTCGCTATAGAAGAATTTGATCACAGTGCAGAAGAGTGGCCAATTTATTATGAACGCCTTAATCATTTCTTTGACGCATCAAAAATCAACGATGAGCATTAAAAACGGGCTATATTGCTGAAAAGTGTAGGCTCAACCACATATAAATTAATAAAAGATTTGTGTTTCCCGAAAACAGGTGTAGTGGAATGGAAAATTCTAATAGAAAAGATTTCGCAGTATTTTATGCCGACTGTGATCATATATAAAGAGCGCAGAGCATTCTACGCGGCTCAAAAGAATCAAGGAGAAACCGCTGTGGAATGACATGCGAGACTAAGAAGATTGGCTAGTACATGCAAATTCGGGCCAACGCTCGAAGAAATCATTAAAGATAAATTTATTTCTGAGTTCACAGGTAAAGTCTTTGGCAGACTATGTGAAGAAGACGAAAATTTGTTGACGGCGAAAGCACTGGAAATTGCCCAAAAATATGAAAGTTGTCACGAGGTGGCAACAGTAAATAGTACTGTATACAGCGGACGTTTAGTCCGCGGACTAAACACCAAATTCCACCTAAATTTTTTAGTCCACGTGCTGTATACACTTGTGGACCGACCTAAATTTAGGTCGGTCCACGATTTCAAGCGACCTGACCTAAATATAGGTCGTGGACTATAATCGTTGTAAACACACGCGACCTAAACATTGATTTTTGCGCGACTATTAATAATGTATGTATGTTGAATATAAGCTCATAACATTCCCCTTTGACACAAAATCATTGAAATAAACATGTTTGAGAGACAAATGAAACGATAAAAACAGTGCATGAAGGAAAATTAAACTAAATGACAGCTGTCATATACGAACGAGGACTAAATTCCACCTAAGCAAATTTTAGGTCGAGTTCGTTGTAAACATCTGAGGACTAAGTTCATTTAGTCCGCGCTTTAGGTCAGGTCACTTTTGGTCCGACCGGTGTAAACCGGCACAATGTATTAAAAAATAAGCGAAAACAGTTACATAATTCGGGCAATACGTACAAGGGCAACGCTAATCAACCACATCTATCAAGTAGGAACAGGAGCACAAAGTCGAGGTTTCTTGGTGTTGGAGAGAGCGGAGAAGTATGCTGCCGATGTGGGAAAAACAACCATACCGCAGACAATTGTAAGTTCAAATTTGCTACTTACATAAAGTGCAATAGAACCGGACACATTCAAATTATGTGCAATAGTAAGCAGAATACAAGTAAAAACATTAAACTTCACAGAAATAAAGTAAATAATTTAGAAGTGTCCAGTTCTAGTTATGCAAGCTCGGATGATGAATATTGTATCGGCAATGTAACTATGTATAATATGAAAAATTGTAATGATGATGCCCCGTATATAATTAAGTTGTCTATTGATAAGGTGCAACTTAGTGGTGAGTTGGATTCAGGTTGTGGTTATTGCATTATGCCGTTGGAAGTTTTTAGAAAATATTTTACGAAAGCGAAAGTCAGTAGGGCAAAGCAAAACCTAACGGGATATGGTGGCAATGAAATTGTTATTTTCGGATACTTTCACGCGAGTGTTGATTTCACAAAGTGTTCAAAAATTTTACGGTTCATAATAGTAGATGCAAACGGTTCGATTTTGCTTGGTAGGAGTTTTATGAAAGCATTTGATTTCTGTGTGCCTGTTTACGTAAGGGAACATACTTTTGCGGTGAATAAAGTAAGTAGTGAAAACAATTTGAATTGTTTGTTGAAACGGTATTCAAACCTCTTTAAGCAGAGTTAGGGTGCTTGAAAAATTTGCAAGTTCACTTAGAGCTAACAGATTTGAATCCGAAACCGATATTTCACAGGCCGAGAGTCGTACCCTTTTGTTTCAAGGAAGGAGTAGAAAAAGAATTAGAAAATATGGAGAGTTTAGGTGTCATCTCACGGATGCAATCTTTGAAATGGGGTACTCCGATTGTACCTATTCCGAAATCAAATGCATCCATAAGAATTTGTGGGGATTATAAATTAACCGTCAATAGGTATTTAGGGGCATTTGCATTTATAGGCATTTGCAAAACTTAGAACTGGTTCTAAAAAGATTAACTGAAGCAGGTCTCAGGCTTGAACAACAGAATTTTTCCAGAATAGTGTGCAATATTTGGGATATCAAATTAGCAAAGAAGGATTAGCTAAATTGAATGACAATATAGAAGCTATAGTGAAAGCTCCTGTCCCGAAAAATATCACACAATTAAGATCTTTTATAGGTTTAGTCAATTATTATAGGAAATTTATCAGAAATTTCTCTACGATCATGGCTCCTCTATATGAATTATTGAAGAAAAACAATACACTTGTATGGAATCCAGGGTGTCAAGCTGCTTTTGTTCAAATCAAAGAAGAAGTCACTTCAGATGTAGTGCTTGCACATTATAACCCGAAACTGCCGGTTATTGTAACGTGTGATGCCTCTCAAAAGGGCATTGGGGCCATATTAGCACATCAAATGGGAGGTATTGAAAGGCCCATTGCGTTCGCTTCGAGAAAATTAAGTGATGCCGAACAGAATTACAGCCTGATAGAAAAGGGAGTTTTATCCATTATTT
>OZ022264.1:183665662-183698162 GCA_963978885.1 Nemotelus pantherinus | reverse complement strand
CGAAACAGACCGTCGCGGAAGAACATATGTGCACTTTATATGTGCATATGATGAAAATTTTGATTGAAAGTTTCTTCTTGTAGACTTTCTCAATTTTTTGTGATTGGATGTAGGGAGATCATCTCAGGAATGCGGTGTCCGATCGAAATGAAATTTTTTAAGGATATTGATGAAGTATAAGAGGTATAGATATTGGATAGAGATATTCGAGCAAATTTTCAGAAACAATTATATTTTGATGAAGAAAAAAACCTCAAAATACGAGAATGGGCGAAATGAAAATGGTTGGGTTAGCCCGCTTTTTTTTTGGATGATTATCGCTGTGATTATTTGTTATATTTGGGAGTTGAAGTGGGTTTATAATTCAAATAAAAAAGTGTTTGATTTTCATTATCTCTTGAAGTGTATATTGATATCAGTGTACATTTCACACAATTCGACGCAGTGAAGTTCAGTGTATTTAGATAAGATACTTGTGAAAATTTGTTTCTAATTGATAATTAGTCTATAAATTCATTTACCATTGATAAATTTAAAATGGTAAAGTTTTCAATTATATACCGTTTCGAAAAAAGTTTCTATGAGTGATTTTTTCTTCGCTGAGGTAACGTTTTAGAATAATGTGAGTGGGGAGTACTTCAAAGAAAGCAACTATTTTCCTCATTTATGTTGTAGGAAATGCGGCCATAAAATTTTCATGTTATTAGCATCTGTTACGTTGCTTGCTCCTGCAACCCGCCAAAAGCCCTTCGCCTCCCGATGGAGTGTAAAGGGGAGAGTTCCGGTCGGCTAACTCCCGTGGAAATTGGGGTGGGTCAATTTTAGGCGCCACTCGCTTTGAATTTACGACCGAAACTGTCTGTAAAATCACCGTCTCGAAGCGAGAAACTGACGGCGACGTACTTGGCTATCGCGATTATTAAGTTCCCGCTAGAAGTAATCGAAATTTCTTACGCGATTCTGCCAGAAGGGCACAAAATTAACACCAGCAATTACACCTTTGTAACAATTTTATTGGTACACTATTTGCCTTACTCTGTTCTTACTGACGGCGCCGCGTACCTATTTTTCTTTACACTTATCGTACCTATTTCTCTTTACACTTATCGTACCTATTTTTCTTTATACTAACAATAGCAAAAAACTTAGCCTACCTTCGGTCCTTCTCCTCGAAATAATCGCCTGCCCCTGCTCGTTCGTTCGACTTCGAAGGCCGCCTACTCGGTACTTCTCCGAAAAGTTCCAATGTAAAGTTCTACTGCCGCCGCGTTCGGAATTCGATCTTCTATGCTGTATCTGATGGTCTCTGTGGTTTCCTTTATCTCCGCCGACGCTCATCCGTTTCGCAAAATGCTAGCCGCGTTCGACTTCCCAGTCCCGTCTACTCAGCTACTATCCGTATCGCCTGCTCGTTTTCTGCCTCAAGCCAGTTCGTTTCGGACCAAAACACTTCCGCTCGATCGCCAGAGTCACTCACTTCCTCGTTAGTGGCCAGGAAGAAAAGAATTATCAGTTACCCAGGAGCTCACGCCAATGCCGTGTATATCTCACCTCGTCCAATCCAAAAAGAAAGCTCCCGACCTCGTCGACTTGCCGCGAAACCTTCAATAGCTGTCCTTTCAATTGGATCTCCGGTATCAAAAATGCCGTTGTCGCCACCTCTTATTCATGTTGGCGGGTGCATTGGCCCTTGTACTGATGCACGCGCATTCAAAAGTGCATTTTCCCGCAGTTGTAGACAATGGTTAGCGGAACGCGCCCCTTTTCGTTTTTTTTTTGCCGTGTGGTGGCGGTTCGATCGTCTCTTGACATCTCGGGCATCCTGTCAGTGATGTTTACCACCATCATGTCAACGAACGATGTTGACATGATTGTAAATTTAACTAGGTTGTTTCCATCGAATTCTGCCTAGCAGATAGCGGAGTGTTCATGCGGCGCGACTAAACGGTCAACGGCGGACGTGCGCCCCATTTCACCGGGCATTTTCAGTCTATTTTCATTCGCGTGCGTGAGTCGGCGTTCCCTTCTCCGACGGGATTCCTGGCTCCTTAGCTGCGCTCGTTCCCGGGTCCGGGTAATCGTCGGCCGTTTAATCCGAGTCGACGGCGATGCTTTGACCCGGTGGGGAGTACCCGCTCGCATCGGTGGAGCGCCTGATTTCCTTTGATTTACCTCATTTACAATTCCTTTACATTTCATTTCATTACTTTACATTTCCAATCCCCTTACATTTCATTTCATTACATTTCATTTCTAATTCCCTTACATTTCCAATTCCTTTACATTTCATTTCATTACATTTCATTTCGAATTCTTTACATTTCATTTCATTACATTTCATTTCTAACTCCTTTACATTTCAGATTCCTGACTACTCGCTGGCGTTACATCTCCCCCTTCCCCAGAGAATTACTAAGTAATTCTTGTCTAACTTTCTGCCTATGGAGGCAATAATTGACGAAATGACCGCGAATTGCGCGCGCCCCTATGACTCCCGGAAACTTTCGAATTCTAATTGCCGCGGCAGTCCACGACCCGTTTTTGGTATCTGTATTCGATCTTACGCCGAAGGTAAGTATTTCATTAAAATTCCCGCTCACTACGCCCCGGACTTCGTGTTTAGTAGTCAATTATCGTGCTCCTACCTATTCGAATTCTAGATGGTACGACACGATCATTGATGCTGGTACACACATTCACGCCAGAATTACACTATGCATTCTTCCTTCCGAAAGAGGGGCTAAGTTTAGATTTAGTGTTGTAAGTTTCGTCTCGTGGTTTGTGCAGTATTGGTAGATATCTACCCTATAGATGTATATATCGTGATCAATTCTTAAAGCAAAACAACCTGTTTCTTTTTAGGCCGACTTCACCTACCTCCGCCAATGGAGAGAATAATAAACGATAACAAATTCGTAAAAGGAAAAGAAAACTAAAGAACCGAAGGAGAAGTAACACAAAATAAAAGCAGATACGGACCCGCCACCAAATAAACGGTATCGTTTTCGTAACCCTAATAAGCCTTATATTATTGTATCCTAAAACTATCCTATAAATACGTATTTCTATACCTCATTCTAAAGCACAATAAACTGTTTCCTTTTAGGATGTCCACTTCTGCCTCGACCCCGGGAAAACAAAGCACCAGCAGTAAGGCTAAAAAAACTAAAACAAAGAGGAAAAAGGAAAAAAAAAAGAAAATGAGCAGATACGGATCCGCCATCCAGGGAACGGTATTAGTTTCATGTGCTTATTAACCCCAATATTACTTCTACATAAAACTAACCTTTTCGTTTATCCCTAAATCTAATCTTAACTGTCGTTTTAAACACAATCACCTGTCTAATCCGTTAGCTACTTCAATATCCACGACCAGCTTATCTCAATAATTAATTCGCTCATTCCAGCTCCCCTACGCTATATTTTTTTCGTTTTACCTATGATTCCCTGACGGAACTACCAATCAATTTAACCACCGCCACCCAATTATTCCAACGATTTATTATCTTATTCCTAATTAAAATCTCTCTTGTGCCTTTTCACTAAATGCCAGATGTCTAGATATCACACCTCGCGATCTGGTCATTAGGTTAGTACGCAAATGAGTTTTTTAAACCCCTACCCTTATCGTTTGAAGTCCCAAGCCGGGAAGGTACCAACCGTTCGTACTAGATCCTCATACTCCCGAGACCTCTACTCTATTATCCTACTGCTATTAAAAGTAACTTATCCAGACCTCTTATGGTAAAATGACAGCACTTGGTCACCGCTGACGCTGATTTCTAGTTCTATTCCAGTTCGGAACTGCCTTCAACATACCGTTTAAGGTCTTTTGCATGCCAGTTTCCTGCAGACTTCCCCCCCTCATCAACTAACTCAAAGGTCCACGCTGAAGTCTTTTTCTTTATTTTGTAAGGCCCAACGAATGTAGGAGCAAGTTTGGCGGAGAAATGTTTGCTGGCATCTGACAATACATAGTTCCTTCTCCATACGCTATCACCTATCTGGAAATCTACCGTCCTCCGCCGGAGGTCATAGCGTTTTTTACTTGATGAAGCCACCAGCCCCATCCTCTGGATCACTTCTTGTCGAACTTCATCTAGTGCTCTCGCGTTCCGTAGAGGGCTAAAACTTCGATCCCCGCTTTCGGGCGGTTCTGTTTCCTCTTGAAACGTAACCATCTCCCGGCCAAAATTTAGAAAATATGGGGAGTAACCGGTGACCTCGTGCTTATAGGTTCTCAAAGCGCAAGCAACCTTTGCTAAGTACTCGTCCCACGTGCGCTGGTTATCCGATGCATAGCAGCGCAACATGCACTTCACATCTTGGTTGCGCCTTTCGGCCGGATTGGCCTGGGGGTGGTACAGCGCAGTGTACCTAATCCGTACCCCATAACCCTCCACCGGACACTTAAATTGCTTGCCCCGAAATTGCACGCCATTGTCGCATACCAAAACCCTTGGTACACCATACACCAGGAATACGTTTTCTTCCAATAGTCGGAAAACATTTGAAGCTGTCGCTGTTCGCATTGGTAGCAAGATCGAAAACTTGGTGACGTAGTCCAATATTGTCAAAATGTAAACGTGAACACGCTTTGACCTGGGCAGCGGTCCCACCAGATCCACACAGATCATTTCCCAGGGATCTTTAGCCTCGCCGGCCCTGGTGGCCATCAACCCAATCGGTGCCCTCCTCTCGACTTTGCATGCCTGACAAACTTTACATTTCTCCACGTATCGGCGGATGTCCGCCCGCATCCCTGGCCAATAGTAGGTTTGCGCAACTCGGGATAGTGTCCGATCAGTTCCCATATGTCCTGCTGTAGGATCGTCGTGGCACCGGTTGAGAACGGCTCCCCTCTCAGCTCTCGGCACAACTCTTTTCCAACCGGTTTTGTTTCCCGCTTCTAAGCTGGTCCCCTCTGCCCGTTTCCACAGGGTGTTATCCATAGCTCTCCAGTTTGAGTATTTCACTGGGTCTCCTCGCACGTTCTCCAACATTTTCTCGTACCAGGGCTCCAGTTTCAGTGAGGCGCCTATACTGTTTACCTGGTTAATTGCCCGGGAGAGTGCATCCGGCACCAAGTGCTCCTTCCCTTTTCGGTGAACCACCTCGAAGTCAAACTGCTGGAGCCTAACCGCCCATCTAGCCAGCCTACCAGTGGGGTCCTTCAGCCTATTCAACCAAACGAGTGAGTGGTGATCAGTAATGACGATGAAATGAGTGCCTTCAATATATGGGCGCAGCTTTTCGATTGCCCATAGCACCCCTAAACATTCTTTTTCCGTTGCTGAATATTTCCTCTCACTACTCGAGAGCGCCCTGCTGAGATAACACACAACCTTTTCTCCCGACGAGTGTGCCTGGCTCAGTACCGCCCCGATGCCCACGTCCGACGCATCTGTTTGTACTTTGAATGGGAGGTCAAAGTCAGGACACGACAGTACCGGTGCCGTAGTGAGCCTCTGTTTACACAAGGCAAACGCGCGCGCGCACTCGTCACTCCACACAAACTTGCGACCCTTTTTTAGTAAATCAGTCAGGGGAGCCACCATCGTTGCATGGTCCGGAATAAAGCGTCTGTACCAAGACACCATACCTAAGAGTTGTCTAACCTGTTTCACTGTTTCGGGACGCGGAAACTCGCTTACCGCCTTTCCTTTTTCAGGGTCTACATGCAAGCCTTCTGCATCAACTAGGTAACCCAAATATCTCAACTGCGCCCTACAAAACTGGCATTTTTCACGTGACAACCGTAGACCCGCCTCTCTCAGTCGAACAAACACTTCTCGCAGGACTTCTATATGTCGCTCAAATGTCTCGGTCACGATTATCACATCGTCGGTTATGTAAACACGTAAGGCTCCAATGCAGGCCTGAGCACCGTGTCGATCAGCCGTTGCCATGTGGCCCCCGCATTGTGAAGTCCGAAAGGCATCCTGAGAAAATGAAACAATCCCCTTCCTGGCACGGTGAACGCGGTGTATTGCCTAGAGTCTTCTGCCATCGGTACCTGCCAGTAAGCTGACTTGACGTCCAGCGTCGACAAGTACTTTGCATTCCTCAGCTTGTCCAAAGTAGCGGAAATGTACGGCAAAGGGTATGCGTCCTTCTCAGACACCGCATTCACTTTTCGAAAATCTACGCAAAAACGATAAGTCCCGTCTTTCTTCCGAACCAGCAATATCGGCGACGACCAAGGACTTGACGACGGCTCGACCACTCCCATTCGAAGCATATCATCCAACTCAGCATTGATTTGTCTCTGCACAGCGGGTGAGACCGGGTAATACCTCTGCTTGATCGGGAGAGCCGAAGTTTTAATGACATGTTTAACTGCTTTCGCACAGCCCAATCGCTCGCCCATTAACCCGAACTGCTCCTCTAACAACATAGCCAAGGTCTCTGCTTCTCCAGTTGATAAGTCTGTCCGACTTCGCAGCGCACTACCCCCCACCGCCTCCGCTGAAGCGACCGACGTCCATTGCTGACCTTGCATATCTAGGACAACACCGAAACGCTTCCAAAAATCGATCCCCAATATCGCTTCCTGAGGAATCGACTAAATGATCAATACCTCCATGTCGTGCTCACGTCCGTTCAAAGCAAAACGCAACCGTGCCTCCCCGTCCACCGAACACATTGCCCCGTTGGCAAGTCGTACTTGCTCAGTTCGTCCTTGACTACATGTCACACCCTTCTCTGCCAACCGGAACCACCCCTTTCCTCCTAGGATTGTGCGGCTGGCCCCCGAATCCAGTAGTCCTTCCATGACCATGCCCTCGATCTCCACCCGTAAGTGCGGACGACAGTCATGTTCGCTTCTAACCAAGGCATAATCTACCTTCGGCTGATGACGTTGCTGTTGCGGCCTCGGCCCAGTACTCGCTTGGCCACCTAGCGAGCACGCCGGCCGTTTCCCGATTCCTCGATCCCTGACCGACCTCGATCCACCTGGTTATTGACCCTCACTCGACAAGTTGGACAGGCGGACCGCATGACCCCTAGACGTCCACACCCAAAACACCGCCTTGGCTCCGTACATGCTCTCGATAAGTGTCCCTCCCGCTTGCAATTCCAACATTGAATTTGGCTTCGCTCGGACACTGCAGCAACTCGCTCCGCACTTCCCGTCCCTACATATGCCAGGTCTGGCTCTAGACGGCGTCTGGAACGGGTGCTGGGAGGCACAAACGCCGCCACCGACGCCCTAGTCGCATCCAGGGTGCGGCCCATCCTTACCAGCTCCGCGATAGATGTCACTGAGGTTAGGCCCAGCTGTTGCTGGTAGTATGGCGCGATATTTCTCCGCAATAGACGCAGCTTCTTTTCCTCTGAGCAACCTGTTTTCAAGCGACTGAAAAGACGCTCCATAACGGCCACGTAGACCCCCATGGACTCATTTTCCCCTTGTGTCCGCTTCCGGATCTCGTCCCATAGGTGATCTTCATAGTCTGGTGGGAGGAATTCTGTTCTGAGTTCCTCCACCAGCTCGTCCCAGTTACCCACTAGACCGCGGTTGGCTCGGAACCAAATCAGAGCCCGGGAATCAAACAGGTCTACCGCAGCCCTGAAAAGTTGTGTTTTGGACAACCCCCTCGCCTGTCGCAACTCTTCTACCCGCTCCAGAAAGGCATTCACGGAACCCGAGGAATCTCCGCTGAACTTGAGGCCCCACTTCGCCACCTCCGCTAAGTTTGGTAGCCTCGCCTCTGGCGGAGCGGCCGCTGCCCGTTCGATAGCTGCAAGTTCATCTTCGTCCCCACTCGTTTCCTCCGTCTGGGACACAAAGGTCCCCATCGCAATGATGAACCGGTTACGGAGTTTTTTTGCACCATCTAACTGTTCGGGTGTGGTCGCCCGCATATTACTCAGGCGGCGAAAAGCGAACTCAATCTTTACCCTGGACTTCACATATTCCGATGCGGCTTTGTCTCCCGACACCCTCGACACTAAATCTTCCACCTCTGAAGCCTTCGCTGACAATTCCGCGTAATCTATCTCGTAGTCAAAGGGATACGCTGTCTCTACGTAAGAGGTATTCAGCGCAGACTCCGCTTTGAGCGTTGCCGTCAGCGTCTTCCTCATACCTTCTACCGTGTCCGCCGGAAAACCCCGGATGGCGAGCTCATAAGTGAGCTCGTCTTTCGACAGGCGGTCTACTAGAATCTTCATTATGAAATAGAAGATAATCTTTCTATTTGATCAGATCCCAAAAATGCTCTTCCAAAAATTAACACCAGAGAAGTACCTATCAACCGTCACGATTTCCACCGGCTAAAACCAAAACCACCACTTCAAAATTTATTCACTTCCAATAATCGAATTTAACACAAGCAACTTAAATCCACTCATTCACACTTCCACACCAACAATCTAGAATTCAAATAGGTTTTCACCAAAAATAAAAAATATGTAGACTTATATCATATATATATATATATATATATATATAGATATGTATATATGCAAATATTCATATTCGAATAAATTTCAAAAATTCAATAATAATATATGTGTTTCAATGATCTATCCGAATACTATTATGCGAGAAAATTAAAAATTCAGTGCGAAATATCAATTCTAATATTATAGTCACACTAATTACGCTAAGATTAGTATCTGCAACGAAATGTCAACGCAAAATTATTTCGGTTCGAAACTCTCGCAGAACGACCAGCCGGATTGATCAATATTACAAACGTAATCAATACTGCACTTCTTTTTAGTTAATCAATATTGCACTTCTACGGGTGCCTCTAGGGCGCCCCTCCTGAATTTTTTTCCGCGCCTACCGAGCCTCCCACAATTTGGGACTTGGCTATATGAAACTTTTCACGCGCACCGTTTCGTACCGTTATCACCGTTAGGCCCCACGTTGGGCGCCAATTTGTTACGTTGCTTGCTCCTGCAACCCGCCAAAAGCCCTTCGCCTCCCGATGGAGTGTAAAGGGGACAGTTCCGGTCGGCTAACTCCCGTGGAAATTGGGGTGGGTCAATTTTAGGCGCCACTCGCTTTGAATTTACGACCGAAACTGTCTGTAAAATCACCGTCTCGAAGCGAGAAACTGACGGCGACGTACTTGGCTATCACGATTATTAAGTTCCCGCTAGGAGTAATCGAAATTTCTTACGCGATTCTGCCAGAAGGGCACAAAATTAACACCAGCGATTACACCTTTGTAACAATTTTATTGGTACACTATTTGCCCTACTCTGTTCTTACTGACGGCGCCGCGTACCTATTTCTCTTTACACTTATCGTACCTATTTCTCTTTACACTTATCGTACCTATTTTTCTTTATACTAACAATAGCAAAAAACTTAGCCTACCTTCGGTCCTTCTCCTCGAAATAATCGCCTGCCCCTGCTCGTTCGTTCGACTTCGAAGGCCGCCTACTCGGTACTTCCCCGAAAAGTTCCAATGTAAAGTTCTACTGCCGCCGCGTTCGGAATTCGATCTTCTATGCTGTATCTGATGGTCTTTGTGGTTTTCTTTATCTCCGCCGACGCTCACCCGTTTCGCAAAATGCTAGCCGCGTTCGACTTCCCAGTCCCGTCTACTCAGCTATTATCCGTATCGCCTGCTCGTTTTCTGCCTCAAGCCAGTTCGTTTCGGACCAAAACACTTCCGCTCGATCGCCAGAGTCACTCACCTCCTCGTTAGTGGCCAGGAAGAAAAGAATTATCAGTTACCCAGGAGCTCACGCCAATGCCGTGTATATCTCACCTCGTCCAATCCAAAAAGAAAGCTCCCGACCTCGTCGACTTGCCGCGAAACCTTCAATAGCTGTCCTTTCAATTGGATCTCCGGTATCAAAAATGCCGTTGTCGCCACCTCTTATTCATGTTGGCGGGTGCATTGGCCCTTGTACTGATGCACGCGCATTCAAAAGTTCATTTTCCCGCAGTTGTAGACAATGCTTAGCGGAACGCGCCCCTTTTCGTTTTTTTTTTTGCCGTGTGGTGGCGGTTCGATCGTCTCTTGACATCTCGGGCATCCTGTCAGTGATGTTTACCACCATCATGTCAACGAACGATGTTGACATGATTGTAAATTTAACTAGGTTGTTTCCATCGAATTCTGCCTAGCAGATAGCGGAGTGTTCATGCGGCGCGACTAAACGGTCAACGGCGGACGTGCGCCCCATTTCACCGGGCATTTTCAGTCTATTTTCATTCGCGTGCGTGAGTCGGCGTTCCCTTCTCCGACGGGATTCCTGGCTCCTTAGCTGCGCTCGTTCCCGGGTCCGGGTAATCGTCGGCCGTTTAATCCGAGTCGACGGCGATGCTTTGACCCGGTGGGGAGTACCCGCTCGCATCGGTGGAGCGCCTGATTTCCTTTGATTTACCTCATTTACAATTCCTTTACATTTCATTTCATTACTTTACATTTCCAATTCCCTTACATTACATTTCATTTCATTACATTTCATTTCTAATTCCCTTACATTTCATTTCATTACATTACATTTCCAATTCCTTTACATTTCATTTCATTACATTTCATTTCGAATTCTTTACATTTCATTTCATTACATTTCATTTCTAACTCCTTTACATTTCAGATTCCTGACTACTCGCTGGCGTTACACATCATATATATATATATATAACAAGTAACAATGTTTATTATTCACAAATTTTGGAATTTAGACATAGTTAGGTTATAATTAGAGATTAAGCGTATATACTGGAACAGGTATTCTTTCGGGACAATCAGTACTTAGTATGAAATTCAAAAATACCAGGTTCGAGTGTTTTCGTATTTGCGAGTATTTTCGTACTTGCAAGTATTTTATTCAAATATTCAAAAAGTTTCTAGGGCAATGGTAGCTGAAATCGGACAAAATCGGCCAATTTTGGGTGAGAGTGGTTTGGGACATAACGGGCCAAGATCTATTTCTGCGACACAAAAATTTCAGTTTTGTAGAGAAAAAGGGGTTTTTTGGCTATAGTTTGGCAAAAACTGCCTTTGCGGCACTTTCGATGATTGAAAATGGTCGGAGAGTATAATAGTGATATTTTAAGGGCGAGAAAAAATTTTGATATGGGAAATTGGGTGAAAACGTCCTTTTTTACCAAAATTATTTTTTTGGTCTAGCATGAATTCGGGGACCTTTCTGAGTTGTTTCGGGTCAAATGTTCATACAAGTCTGTGAAAAAGCGGCCTAGTTTCGAAGATACGACAAAATGAAATCCGCCGGAAAACCGTCTGGAAAAACTGAAAGTAGCACTTAAAGTGTTAAGGAGGAAAAGGTTGAGATCCTTTTTGGTTCGCCAGTTGGCTTCTCCGGCTGTGCTGAGGCTCTCCTCATGACTGCAGGTCGCCACGAGGGTGTCTCCAACCCTGCCGGGGTTGTAAAATTTACGAGACCGCGGGAGTTAAGATGCCCCTGGATTCATATCCAGCCTTACCGAAGAGGTTGGCTCCCTGGTGGGTGCATGTTTAATAGGCGAAACATTTTGTTTTTATCATTTCTTAATAAAATTTTCGTTTAACTTCATGCTTCAGTGAGGCGAAGTGGAAAACCGGCTGTTTTAGATTAGCCAAGAAAAGTTTGGTATCAGAGATCGATCGATGAAAAGCCATATAGATGGCAACAAGATTAGTTTGTTCTATCTTAGTAAATTTTTTGACTTTGGTAATTTGAACGAATACAGGAGATGTTTTGTGCGTATAATAAAATGAAAATAAAATTAAATTGATTGAATTTCATCGTTTTTCTTTAGGTTTGCCAATAGATTTGCCAAATGAATAGCCGACCATTGGAACGTTACGGACAAGCTGCGCGGACTAATGACTCAGTATCCTTTGAAGATTATCTTGCACCATCACCATTCTGGCTTGGGAACCTTGTGTTTGGAGGGTGGGGGAGGGCATATCATACCTTTTCATTACATCACTGCAAATCGTATGTATAGTATATATAGTATACTTCAAAAAATACTTGCAAGTATTTTTGGAACATGTAGTTTTTTGTACTTGTACTAGTTATACCTAGTATGTGAAAATCCTAGTACGACCCGACTCTAGTTATAATATGGACCAAAACATGCATTGAAGACCTACATACATATTTCCTCTACTTTTTTACGAAAATAGGATTTTTTGACGGACTAGAGTTTTTTAATTTGTAATTCAAATCAACTATAGTTAACTAAGCTATCAGACACTTTCTTTACATTTTAAAATTTTTTTAAAATGTTCAAAACAAATAAAAAGACACTTATTAAAATAAATACTGGGAAATTTTCTGTGCGTTTAATTTTCTTTGTCGCCTTTTCATGGCCATGTATAAGCGGTAAATAGAAAAAATAGTAATCATATGCATAATCCTTTTTCATAACTACATTTTACATCAATCAACAACGAATTGACACAATTGATTGACTCACATTGATTGACTCATCCAAATGAGTGAGTCGAAGTGTGCCGACACACTAAACTGAGTCGTTTTCCCATCTCTAACGGTAACCCTTTCCCAACTTACCTATATTTTTAGCATCAAAAACTTCTGTTCACGCGAACTCGCGAACCAATAATCAGATGCAGTTGAAATTCACAGAATACATTGGACTTAAGTAGGACCAGGTCTGAGAAGCGATTTCGAATTGTGGTCAACTCGGTGCCAGTGGCGCCATCTTGAAAAATTGCAAAGAAAAAAAACTGTTATTTACCCTATGAATTCTGATTCAGTTACCAGATTTTTATGAAATTGACACAGTAGCTGAATCTTACTCTAAGCCATGTTTTACAGAAATTTGGTTGAAAAATTCCATTGGTGCTGCCAGCTATGGTAGTTTTTGTGTCTTTGTTTTTGAAAATTCGCTCAGGAAAATAAAACTATTCGCCCTATAACTTCCAGTGCAGTCGTGAAATCAATACAAATTTCATACAATCAATGGAACCTATTATAGGCATTAATCAAGCCGAACCTGTTTGAAAAGCCATGATAGGGCTGCTAGCTATTGTTGGTTTTGTGTTTATTTACAATATCTTTATCAAGCGGGGGTGTAATGTTGCGTCGCCTCCTCGCGGTGCACCCCGGGTAACGCCAAATGGCCCAACAACCGGTACGACTTGGCTTTTCTCATGGCTTTACGATTTGATTGATGATTGGAATTTCTGGCAATGGCAGCAAGGGTTTTTTATGGCATGACCTGGCTTGGCTTAATGGTTTAAGGCACGATCGACGATCAGCGAAAAATGTATCTGGGCTGGCGGTTATGGCATTCTGGACCTAGTCGATCTATTCGCGGTACCGCCGGAGTGAAATCCGAGCGTGAACGGCTCCAGGCTAATGTCATGCCGTCTCCGTCCCGTTAAAACCTGTCAAGTCTCAGAGTACGTTCAAAGCCCGCACCGTTGAGTTGGTGGTGCAGGTTCGGTTGACATTGTTCCCGATTAGCGCTGATCTGGCTCTGAGATCCAGCCCCATGAAGGCTGGTGATCAACCCTCGCGTCGGCTTCCCTGCTCTGCATAGATTACCACGAGGTCATTAAGGCGGCTGCACAGCCGGGTGGAGATAGCGGCTCTGAGTTTGGACCCAACAAAACTGAGTACACTACATAAACAAAATGACACAAATGACAAAACAGACGGACAACAGAACATGGGGACGACAGCGGCGATGCAGCGCGAAGGAGGCGCCACCATCGACCGATCTGTGTTTGCGAGGAGGCCAAGGGTCCAGAGGACCCCCCCTCCGACGAACAATTCAACGCGAATTGAGGGATTGATCGGTTCCGGGTGCGCAGTAAATGCGCCGGAAGCCGAAACCGCTGAACTTGTTCGTAACGATGTGGAGACCCCGAAGAGTCATCCACGGGAGAGCACTGAAACAAGAGCTCCAGAAGAAAATATGCCACTTGCACGTGTATCCCCTAGAAAGGAGTACATAAAGCGTCAGCGAGTGGCTGAGGAGGATATGTTGAGGAAGGGTCAACGTATCCTTCATAAAATGCTTCAAGCCGCCAACGCGCAGAGGAATATCTCAAAGCACGTCAAGGACGGTATGTTGGAGCTGGAGGAGGCCTTTGAGGTCATCTTCACCTGCCGGGTGAACTGGCAGAAGGCAGAGGTAGACTACCAGCGGGTCTTGGAGGAAAAGATCGCTGAATCAGCCACTCTTATAGAGGCCCCGGGAGTAAATCGGCCACGACAAAATAAGCGCGTGGCTGAATCTAGCCCTGAAGATATTCAGGAAGTCCGGGTGAGGAAGGAGGTGCCAGTTTCTGACCTCAGGAAGTGGGTGACGGTCACCCACAAAAAGAAAAAGGGCAGCATCACAAAAACACCAGTGACACCCGCTGGGCCGGAAAGAGTGTACACCACAGGGCGGTAAGAAACCAGTGCCGAAGAAAAAAAAGAAGAATAACAGACAAAGACGGCGAGGGATCAAAAATAGACGCTGTTTTAGTAAAACCGGCTCCGGGGAAGACTTACGCGGAGGTCCTGGGGGCCATCCGCCAAAGTGTTTCTCCGGATGAAACTGGTACGCTAGTAAAGCGTATCAGAAAGACAGCAGAAGGAGGGGTCCTTTTGGAAATCGCGCGCTGCGATGACCGCGCGAAATTGCAGGTTTCGATCCGGGCCGCCGTAGATGGCCATGGGGACGTGAAGCTTGTGACTCCTAGAGTTAAGATCGAGCTTCTCGACCTCGATTGCCTCACAGTAAGCGACGAGGTGACATCCTCCATCAAACGCGAGGCTGGAGAGGAAAGAGCCGGCGAGGTGAAAACCACACTCTTCCCTCCCAACACAAGGGAACAGAGGAGAGCCGTGGTGGAGCTGGATGAGGCACCAGCATCCAAAATCCTCAAATCTGGTCGAGTCCGGGTAGGAATGATAAGTGCCCGAGTGCGAAGGTGGGCTGAGGTGACACGCTGCTACCGGTGCCTAGGCTACGACTACACAAGGCGTAGCTGCAAGGGTCCAGACCGGAGCGCCAGCTGCTGGAAGTGTGGACAGGTTGGCCACCGGGCAGCAGACTGCTCTGCGCAGGCTCAGTGCATATTATGCACTGAGAAACATGGTGCGAATGGCGCTAAGCATCTGATGGGATCGAGTGCGTGTCGGATTTTCAGAGACGCACTCGATGCCAAGAAAAAGCAGGGTAGGACATGAGAGTCCTTCAAGGCAACCTGCAGGGCTGCAGAGCTGCGGACGACCTCTTAACGCAACTAGTCCGCGAACATAAGGCTCAGATCATATTGATCAGCGAGCCTTATAGGGGGAGGAATTCGTCCGTTTGGCTGGCAGATGCTACGGGGTATGCGGCGATTTGGATCGCTGACGGGCAGAGGGCTCGCATCGGCGCCCGTGGCTCAGGGAACGGTCACGTGTGGGTGACATACGGAGGGATCACCTTTGTGAGCTGCTACCTGTCTCCGAACGACTCAATGCAGGAATTCGGAGTCAAACTTAGCTCACTGGAAGACTCTCTCCGTGGCATCGCTGGTAATGTCATCGTAGGGGGTCAATTCAATGCAAGGGCATTGGAGTGGGGCATGCCCACTGAAAACACTCGCGGACGGCGCATAGTTGAGATGGCATCGAGGTTGGGTTTGTTGGTATTGAATACGGGTTCGACGCCAACATTCCGAAGGCCCGGTTTTGGCGAATCCATTCCCGATGTCACCATGGCATCGGAGAGACTCGCGGCACTCGTCAGCGATTGGAAGGTGATGGAAGATTACACTGCAAGTGATCATAATTACATCACCTTCCAAATTGCTGAGAGTAGGCAAAGACGCCAAGGCTCTTCCTGTAAGTGGCTAGGCTGGAATGCCGCTAAACTTAACAGGAACGAGATGGTCGCATCGCTCGTTTCGAGCTTGGGAGGGGAGCCTCTAATATCTGAGACCCCAGTGACTCGTGCAGCAGTAGAGGCCACTGTTAATAGCACCATGGCGTGGATTCGCAGGGCGTGTGAGGCTTCAATGCCCAAACGGAAGCCCTTTCGTAGGAGGCAACATGCGTACTGGTGGAACGAAGAAATTGCCGAACTGCGGCGCATCGCTTTGGCGTGCAGGCGCAGGGCACAGCGAGCCAGAAATAGGCCGGGAGTGGCTGAGCTATCTGCTGCCTACATTGCGGCAAAGAGGGAACTGACCAAGGCCATCACGAGGAGTAAACGGGCCAAATGGCAGGCTCTTTTTGAGGAGGTCAACTCAGACCCGTGGGGAGATGGCTACAAATTGGTCACTCGCAGACTTGGCTGCATGCGACCTAGCACTCTCATGGATGCGATATCCATGGAGCGCATTGTTGGTTCGCTGTTCCCGGTGCATCCGCCAAGGATTGATGCGCCCATACTCGTCACCCAGGCGGATGTTCCTCTTTTTACGGACGAGGAGCTGAGCAATGCGGTGTCCAGGATGAAGAACCGGAAGGCCCCGGGGCCTGATGGAGTTCCGGTCGAGGCACTTAAAGTCGTGGCGGAGAGTCAACCGCGTCTATTATTTAATTTGTATAATTCATGTTTAGTCGCGGGGGTCTTCCCGTCGCGGTGGAAAGTGGCTCGACTGGTACTTGTAGACAAGGGGAAGGGTGACTTGGGCAGCCGATCGGCATACCGCCCGCTGTGAATGCTGGACACTGCTGGAAAGCTTCTCGAAGGGTTACTAAAGCCGCGATTGCTGTCAGCAGTGAGATCAGCTGGTGATCTTTCTTGCAGGCAGCACGGCTTCCGGAAAGGGCATTCAACAATCGATGCCATCTCAGAGGTTGTTGGGGCTGTAGCAAGAGCGGAAGAGGCATGTCATCAAGCCAGACCGGTCGTCTTGCTGCTAACGCTTGACGTGCAAAACGCCTTCAACTCGGCGAGGTGGACAGACATCCTTCGGGCCCTTGAGGGGAGGTTCAGTATCCCTGGCTACTTGCTGGCCATGATGAGGGACTACCTCGGGGACCGATGGTTGCTCTACGACACAGAGGACGGAGTCAGAAGGAGGCCTGTCACCTCAGGTGCGGCACAGGGGTCGATCTTAGGACCTGACCTCTGGAACATCATGTACGATGATCTGCTGCGCCTGGAAATTCCTGCGAATGTTTTCCTAGTAGGTTACGCTGATGACGTCGCAGCTGTAATCACTTCTAGATCTGCCAATTTCACTCAACTTAGACTTAATCAAGTTATGAGAAGAGTGGATCGGTGGATGACTGAGCACGGCCTCCAGCTGGCAGTCTCAAAGACAGAGATTGTCATGCTGACGAAGCGGAGGATACCAACTGTCATACCCATGACAGTTGGCTCCGTTGAGGTCCAGACCAGCAAGTCGGCCAGGTATCTGGGAGTGATCCTGGACACCAAGCTGACGTATTGGGATCATATCCGCAGGGCATGTGATAGGGCTCTAGTAGTCGTCACTTCGCTGAGTAGGCTAATGGCCAACGTTGGCGGACCCAGTGAGACGAGACGGAGACTGCTGATGGAGACGACCAATTCCATCTTGCTATATGGCGCCGAAATTTGGGGAGATGCGCTTCGAACTAGGAAGTTCCGAAAGCGCATTGCCAGTGTCCAGCGCAGGGGTGCCCTGCAAATCGCCTGTAGCTACCGCACGGTCTCGGAAGAGGCTGTGATGGTTGAATCGGGAGTAATCCCGATCAATCTGCTAGCGCGAGAGCGCAAGGAAGGGTACGTCTATCGCTCAGAGCTGGACAGAACGGAGGCTTTGACGCAGGCGCGTACACTGACCCTCCAACTTTGGCAACAACGTTGGAGTGAAAGTCATAAAGGACGCTGGACGGCTAAGCTAATTGGTCTTATTGAGCCTTGTCTTAACCGGAGCCACGGAGAGGTAAACTTTTACCTTTGTCAATTTTTGACAGGGCACGGTTACTTCAGGAAATACCTGAACAGAATGGGTAAGGTGGTCACACCGTACTGCCGGTACTGTGTGACTGAGCTCGATGATGCTCAGCACACATTCTTTATGTGCAGTCACTTCGCAAGTTTGAGGCGTACCATTGAGTCCACGATCGGCCTGGTAGCGCCTGAGACGATCGTGGATGCAATGCTGCGAAACGAGGAGAACTGGCGCGCAGTCTCAACATACGTTGAGAAAGTGCTGCGCATAAAGCGGGAGGAGGGTTGTCTTACCGACCCATAAGCTGTGGTAGTTCTTGAAGTCCGTGGTTACCAATGGGTGAGTCAGCACGACCGGGTCGAAGCAGTGCTTAGGCGGGTCCCGACTCGGAACTTCGTGGGCTTGTAGATGGTCTTTTTTTTTAGTGAGTCAAACCTCACATACCCCGTGGTGAAAGGTCACCCGGGGATCTGATATGCAGATTTTTTTTGCCATCTACACTAGGGAAAAAAAATTAAGCGATTTTATCGTAAAACTTTCAAATGGTAATGATATTGTAGTGACAATAAACAGCAAATATTAAGATTTCGATTATATGAAATATTTGGCGGCTGGTAGCCCTAAATTTCTTTATACTCCTATAACATCAAATGCAGTCATCGGATCGAGACGAAATTCGCAGGGTAGGTAGGCATCAGCAGCTTGTTCAAAGTGATTTAGAGGCAAGTAATGATTATTATACACAGGATTATACCGATCAATTTGAAGAGAAATATCTTGAGGTTTATAGTGAATTAATCGAGGATTTCGGTTTGAAAATTTTCACAACCAAAACCGACTGCAACAACAACTGAGGCGTCGATTGATTTGAATTCCACTGTGGTAAATGGCTCAATATCACAACAGTTGCCTGCCATGTCATTTATACATTTTCGGGCATGCCGGCGCCAAAATTTTCCAGCAAGTACACCGATTGGCCAGCATTTTACGACTCATTTTTGCGTTTGGTGCATAATAACAATCAAATCCAAACGATTGAAAAGTTTCATTTACTCAAACAGGCTTTGAAGAACACTTTAGATAGGGATATTCGTGAAATGCCGCTTACCACAGCAAATTATGATGAAGCTTGGAATTCCGTTATCGAACGCTATCACCACAGTCGAGTGTTGTTCACGCATTTTATGCACCTATTCACTTTGCAACCGGTCGTTACAAAGGAAAATGCGACCGATCTGAAACAGTTAGTCGAAACATCCCGTACATGTTTGAATGCATTGAAGCAACTGAAGGTGGAAGTGGATGATTGTCGCCATGTTTTCGCATATTTATTGATTGAAAAATTGCCAAAATCTACAATCCAATTATGGGAACAAAAATGGGGAGAGTCTACGGAAGTTCCTACATTTAAAGCTCTCGCCGATTTTCTAACCGCTCGATATCGCACATTCGAAGCTATTGATTTTCGATCGCAACCCATTGATTTACATCGAACAGCCTCAAAATCACACCCTAAAACTATACAGAACAATCCAAAATCGAGTCAAAATTATCGCCCCCACGCGTCGCATCGATCCGAAACTCGCATTCATCATATGTCCTCTGTAACTGACCGCCCACCAACCGTTATCTGTGTGTTCTGTTAAGGCCCACATATTCTTCGTAAATGCCCATCGTTTTGTCAGAAGGACAATATTGCACGCAAGGTATTCGTCGATACAACAAGTCTTTGCTCAAATTGCCTCAGTTCCATGCACCAATTAAAGTCTTGTCTCAGTGCGAGAAATTGCAATGTATGTGGCCAACGACATCACACTCTTATTCATCAGTCAACACAATCAACATCCAGTTTTAGTGCGAACTCATCGAGACGAAATAAAAGCAATGAGGGGCTTTGCACCGTAACTAATCATATACAACAGGCAACACCAGTGCTTTTCAACTCAACAAAATTCCATTCCGCAGCCAATGTTTTGCCACCAACAGCAATAATCAAAATCATCAAACCAGATGGCTCAAAGTTTTTGATTCGCACTCTCGTTGATCAAGGCTCCACGGGAGCTTTAATTTCTGAACGTGTTTGTCAAACACTACAATTGAACCGCCTTCCATTCAACACGGTTATAAAATTTCCAAATGAACAGAAATCAGTGGGAAGGTCAATCGTGCACATTATATACCAATCACACCTAAACGAAAAAAAATTTGATGCTTTTGCGTCAGTTGTTCAAAATGTTACCATTAATTTGCCAACATCGACTTTAACGTACCATGATTGGCCACACCTTCAAGGCTTGGAATTGGCCGATCCAGATTTTCACCGCTCAGCTCCGATCGATATGCTCATTGGATCTGGTTCTAATGCTGATATTTTGCTTGACGGACTTCGAAAGGGTCATCAAAACGAACCAATCGCTCAAAAATCTCACAATCTCACCAAATGTACGGCGAGCTGAGTTGCATACGTTCTGTGACGGATCATTACATGCATACGCTGCCATTTCATATATTCGCATCGAAGATGAAAAGGGTAACTTTCACTTTAATATCATTGCTGCAAAAAGTAAAGTTACCCCGAAACCACCTATCAACATTCCACGCATCGAATTATGCGCTGCCGTGCTTGGTTTAAAGTTGAGTGGATAACTAAGCATCTTTCTATTCACATGGACACGATTTGAGTATATTACTGGGTTGACGCCACGATAGTATTATCCTGGATTCGGGGTGACATAAATCGTTGGCCAACCTTTGCAGCAAATCGAATTGGGCAGATTCACACCGATTCCCATATAAAACAATAGCATCTCACGTATCGACACACGATAACTCAGCCGATATTTCATCACGTGGTTCCTTACCAGCACAGCTTCTCGAATCTTAATTGTATTGGAATGGACCCAACTGGCTGAGTCAATCACAAAACAATTGGCCAGTCACAGATTGGACATTGTTAGAAAAAGAAAATCTCGAACAAATAATCAACGTCGCCATCAATGGATCTGAGTCACTATTTCTGGCAAAGTATTCATCATTTTCGCAACTTCGTCGTATCGTAGTTTTACTTTTGCGATTCAGATACAATTGTACAGTGCTACAAAACCACCGTCGTTATGGAGCCAGCAATGTAGAAGAGCTTAACTCCAGTTTGTTTGCACTGATTCGAATAGTTCAACGAGAATGCTTTTCATCAGAGCTTAAGACCATTTCGAAAAACGGAACTGTGCCAAATAATAGCGTTCTTACAAGCCTAGCTCCTTTCCTCGATCAGTACGGCATTTTGAGGGGGCTCGGAAGAGGGCGGAATTCACGTTTGCCTTACAATCAAAAGCATCCAATCATCCTACCTAAATATAATCGTTTCACTGAATGACTGATTGACCACGCTCATGAAGCCACTCTTCACGGTGGACCAACGTTAACATTAACGTTTCTACGAAAACGATTTTGGATAGTTCATGTTAGAAAAGTCGCTGCAATTCAATTGAGAAAATGCGTGAAATGTAACAGAGCCGATCCAAAACCAGTTCAACAGCCAATGGGTGATTTGCCACAGCATCGTGTCATCGGTTTCGTACGACCATTTCTAGCTACTGGTGTTGACTACACTAGGGCATTCGAATTGAAAGCATCGGGATATCGTGGTCACACCACCTACAAGGGTTACATCGCTCTTTTTGTGTGTCTAGCGACTAAAGCTATTCACCTTGAAGCTGTCACTGGTATGGAAACATACGCATTTTTAAATGCCCTTCGTCGTTTCGTCAGTCGACGAGGTTTATGCCATGATTTATACAGTGATTGTGGCAGTAGTTTTATTGGAGCTGATAAGGTTTTAAAAACTAAAGCTATTGAATTTGCTGCTGGCGTCAAAAAGGATATCGCACCAATGTTAGCTGACAAAGGAATTCGATGGCACTTTACTCCACCGTATTCCCCGAATTTTGGCGGCGTTTGAGAAGCCAATGTTAAGGCTACCAAACGTCATCTGCATCATGCGTTTACTGGTTTGCGTTTAACGTACGAAAAACTTTCAACTGCGCTTGTTCGCATTGAATCCTGTTTAAATTCACGTCCGATTTGCCCATTAAATGCGAATACTGACGATCTTGAGGTGTTGACTCCAGGCCATTTCCTTATTGGAGATGCTTTATTAGCACCACCTGAACCATCAATCATGGATCTATCGCCCACATGCCGTTACTGTATCATTCAGCGTATCATCTAACAATTTTGGTCGAAATGGTCATCGGATTGGCTTAGTCATTTGCAATCCAGACCAAAATGGGCTTGTCAGCACGAAAACTTGACGGCAAATGAAATGGTAGTTGTGAAAGACGATCGTTTGCTACCAAACAAATGGACATTAGGCCGTATAGTTAAAACTCATCCTTGGGATGATGGTTTAGTTCGTGTGGTAACTGTGCGAACAAAATGCGGTACTCATAAACGATCAATTTCCAAGATTTGCAAGCTCCCAGTCCAAAATCAAAGTACCGAAGACGACCAACAAGCATAAGCACAAGACTTCAACCTACTTCTCCAGCATTCGCAGCCAACCCAATGAAAATCATGGCAAATGTTTGATTCGTATATGTAATGTTTGATTTTCGTATCGCGCACAGTATGCAATATATTCATTGTACTACAGAGAGAATACAGAATTGAATTGTAGTAGTAGTAGTTATAGTAATAGTCGTAGCTAGTAAGATGATTTTGAAATAAAGACTTCAGTCTACACAAAAACGTCTTTCAATTCGGATATCCAAAGAGACTGGTGCACCACAAATGGCGACGAGGATAATGGCGGGAGAACAAAGAAGTGAAATTCGGTACTTAAGTTTGCTCAAAGAATGTCCCAAGAGGCAATTGAAACGAAGCAAAAATTGGAAAGTGCTATCGAATTCTCTAGTGCAAAAAGTGTAGAAATGGCAGTCGATTTCGCTATAGAAGAATTTGATCACAGTGCAGAAGAGTGGCCAATTTATTATGAACGCCTTAATCATTTCTTTGACGCATCAAAAATCAACGATGAGCATTAAAAACGGGCTATATTGCTGAAAAGTGTAGGCTCAACCACATATAAATTAATAAAAGATTTGTGTTTCCCGAAAACAGGTGTAGTGGAATGGAAAATTCTAATAGAAAAGATTTCGCAGTATTTTATGCCGACTGTGATCATATATAAAGAGCGCAGAGCATTCTACGCGGCTCAGAAGAATCAAGGAGAAACCGCTGTGGAATGACATGCGAGACTAAGAAGATTGGCTAGTACATGCAAATTCGGGCCAACGCTCGAAGAAATCATTAAAGATAAATTTATTTCTGAGTTCACAGGTAAAGTCTTTGGCAGACTATGTGAAGAAGACGAAAATTTGTCGACGGCGAAAGCACTGGAAATTGCCCAAAAATATGAAAGTTGTCACGAGGTGGCAACAGTTAATGTATTAAAAAAAACCCTAATGCATCAGAACCGCTAGAAATACTAATGTTCGAAGAGCAGTAGAGGATTTGTGCAGATTTTGAGTGTACTGTTATATATTGTTGTTATACTGTTCTTATTGTCTTATATATTATATATTGTACGTATTGTCATATATATTGTTATATATTGTATATTCGCGATGTGAATATTTAATGCAAGCATTTATTGGTACCAAAATAGCAAAAACACCTCGTGCTAGCAGTCCTATCTGCCTCACGTTGAAGTCAACCTGCTCTGCGAATTTCGTTTTGATCCGATCACTGCATTGGAAGTAATAGGGATACAAAGAAATTTAGGGTTACCATTCGCAAGAGCTTATTAAGAGTATTAAGAGTATTTGGTGTGTGTTTTCACTACAAGACCACTACGATTTGAAAATTTTATGATAAAATCGCTTACTAAAGCTATTTCAAAAAATACAAAAACAATCATAGCTGCCAACCCTATCATTGTTTTTCAAAATAGATTTATATTGAATATTGTCTACAATAATTTAAATTTGTCATATGAATTTCGTTATGATACCATGAATGTACTGGAGGCTATAGGGCAAAGAGCTTTATTCAAATGAAATAACATTATATAAAAAAACTTGGTGCAGTTGCACCAATTTTTGACGATTCTAAAAGCATATAGATATATAACTTGGATGCTTTGCTTTTATATGATGTTTTAGTGCTTTTATATAATCGAAGTCGTTTGTCATAAATTATGCTTACCATAGAAGGGGGATGATGCAGATGAATAAACTAATAAACTCGGTTATAGGTTCAAGTAACAAACAATAAAATTTCCAAAGCTCGGAATATTTAAATATCGGTTGCTTATTTTATTGTAAATAGTTTGCTTATGAACAGAAAATGGAAGCATCTGTTGGTGCGATATTTACGAAATTGTCCGGTGCTGGCAATCATGTGCTAGCACCATGGCTGCTTCACGTTGTGTTAAACCCACCCTATGAATTTCGTTTCGATTGAATGTCTGTGCTGTAAGTTATAGGAGTGAATTAAATTTTAGGGTTACCATCGTCCAAACTTTTTAAAGTTTTGAAACGTAAATATTTGATGTTATTTGTCCTTGCAGGATCATTTCCACTTGGAAATTTTATGACAACATCGCTCGATAAAGAAATGTCAATAAATTACAAAATTCATCATAGCTGGCAACTCTTTCACGGTTTTTCAACAAAATTTCTACAGAATTAGAAACGCAACAAGATATGCTTTTCACACGAATTTCGTTTTAATTTCATCACTGCATCGGAAGTTATAGGGAAATACCTTTATTTTCCTGAGCAAATTTACAATATTTAAGAGACAAAAATTGCCGTAGCTAGCGTCCATATACTAATTTTTCAACCAAATTTCTATGAAATCTATCTTAGAGTAAGGTTCACCTACTGCGTGAATTTTGTTAAAATCTGGTGGCTAAATCGGAAGCTATAGGCCAAAAACCAGTTTTTTTTCTCAGTGATTTTTCCATATGGCACCACTACCACAGTATTGCCCTTATTGAAAAATCGCTTCTATCAGACCTGTTCCTAATTAATACCAACATGTTCTGTAAATTTCATATTGATCGCATAATCCGATTGTCAGTTCTCGTGAACAGAAGTTTTGGGTGCTGAAAATAGAGGTAATTTAATCACGGGTTGCCGTTCTTGTTTACCGCGGAATTTTTGAAATTTTTATTTGACTTGGTGGACAAAAGTCAAAATTTGTCAACAACTTGAATTTATTTTCAAAAATCAAAAATTTTTCAGGAGACTCGATGATTTGAAGGATTTGTCTTCAGGAGCCTGCTGTAGCTACAGAGTTGCCCGCACAGTCTTGAAAGACCATGTGTGTTAAATTCTAGTTTACATCAATACGCTCTGCAAATTTCACGATGATCCATTGTTTTTCTTAGAAGTTATGATAAATCGATATTTGAAAAAAAATCCTTCCCTACTTTTAGGCACTCAGCGCCTACACCTGGCCCAAAATTTTCAATTCTTTATCATATACAAACTACAAACATAACAAGTTTTCATTCCTAGTACTTGTTTTTAACAAAAATTTACACTGCTTGGAAATATAGGTGTACCTGAAAATTCACTTAAATGCCCACCGCCGCCAAAAGGTTTAAGATATCTGAATTCTAGCAGGTCATGGACCTACCTGTTATATACATCTATGTTCTCCGAAAATTTCAACTCAATCGGATCAGCCACTCCAGAGATTATCTCTCTTAATCATTTTGCTGATATATATATATATATATATATATATATATATATATATATATATATATATATATATATATATATATATATATATATATATATATATATATATATATATATATATATATATATATATATGACGAATTTTCGGCGAAGCGATTTCAATACTAATGTTCTTCGAACATTAGTAATAAGCGAAAACAGTTACATAATTCGGGCAATACGTACAAGGGCAACGCTAATCAACCACATCTATCAAGTAGGAACAGGAGCACAAAGTCGAGGTTTCTTGGTGTTGGAGAGAGCGGAGAAGTATGCTGCCGATGTGGGAAAAACAACCATACCGCAGACAATTGTAAGTTCAAATTTGCTACTTACAATAAGTGCAATAGAACCGGACACATTCAAATTATGTGCAATAGTAAGCAGAATACAAGTAAAAACATTAAACTTCACAGAAATAAAGTAAATAATTTAGAAGTGTCCAGTTCTAGTTATGCAAGCTCGGATGATGAATATTGTATCGGCAATGTAACTAGGTATAATATGAAAAATTGTAATGATGATGCCCCGTATATAATTAAGCTGTCTATTGATAAGGTGCAACTTAGTTGTGAGTTGGATTCAGGTTGTGGTCATTGCATTATGCCGCTGGAAGTTTTTAGAAAATATTTTACGAAAGCGAAAGTCAGTAGGGCAAAGCAAAACCTAACGGGATATGGTGGCAATGAAATTGTTATTTTCGGATACTTTCACGCGAGTGTTGATTTCACAAAGTGTTCAAAAATTTTACGGTTCATAATAGTAGATGCAAACGGTTCGATTTTGCTTGGTAGGAGTTTTATGAAAGCATTTGATTTCTGTGTGCCTGTTTACGTAAGGGAACATACTTTTGCGGTGAATAAAGTAAGTAGTGAAAACAATTTGAATTGTTTGTTGAAACGGTATTCAAACCTCTTTAAGCAGAGTTAGGGTGCTTGAAAAATTTGCAAGTGCACTTAGAGCTAACAGATTTGAATCCGAAACCGATATTTCACAGGCCGAGAGTCGTACCCTTTTGTTTCAAGGAAGGAGTAGAAAAAGAATTAGAAAATATGGAGAGTTTAGGTGTTATCTCACGGATGCAATCTTTGAAATGGGGTACTCCGATTGTACCTATTCCGAAATCAAATGCATCCATAAGAATTTGTGGGGATTCTAAATTAACCGTCAATAGGTATTTAGGGGCATTTGCATTTATAGGCATTTGCAAAACTAAGAACAGGTTCTAAAAAGATTAACTGAAGCAGATCTCAGGCTTGAACAACAGAATTTTTCCAGAATAGTGTGCAATATTTGGGATATCAAATTAGCAAAGAAGGCTTAGCTAAATTGAATGACAATATAGAAGCTATAGTGAAAGCTCCCGTCCCGAAAAATATCACACAATTAAGATCTTTTATATGTTTAGTCAATTATTATAGGAAATTTATCAGAAATTTCTCTACGATCATGGCTCCTCTATATGAATTATTGAAGAAAAACAATACACTTGTATGGAATCCAGGGTGTCAAGCTGCTTTTGTTCAAATCAAAGAAGAAGTCACTTCAGATGTAGTGCTTGCACATTATAACCCGAAACTGCCGGTTATTGTAACGTGTGATGCCTCTCAAAAGGGCATTGGGGCCATATTAGCACATCAAATGGGAGGTATTGAAAGGCCCATTGCGTTCGCTTCGAGAAAATTAAGTGATGCCGAACAGAATTACAGCCTGATAGAAAAGGAAGTTTTATCCATTATTTTTGCTTGCAAACAGCTTTACCAATACTTAATTGGAGTAAATTTTGTTTTGCGCACAGACCATAAGCCGCTTATTACATTGTTCGGGGTTGTTCAATTATAATATCGAATACGTCAAAGGGGAAAGCAATCGCGCCGATAGTTTATCCAGGTTACCAACGTTATCCTCACGTAAACAATATCCAAAAGATTGCGGAGTAACTTACGTGAACTACATTCAAACTGAAACGGGGTTTAATGTAGATTTTGAAACTATAAAGAGGGAAACGGATAGGGATAGGATTTTAGCAAAGCTAAGAGAACATATTTCATTAGGTATTGTACACAGTTTGAAGGGAGATATCAGAGTTTATCGATTATAAGTGCAAGATGGATGAACTGTATGCAGAAAATGGTATTATAATGTGAGGCTATCGCATAGTAGTGCCTACGAAGTTGCGGACTATGATACTTAATATGCTTCACGAAACACACATGGGAATAGTAAAATCAAAATCCATGGCAACGATTTAAAAAAAATATTTTCATAAAAATATTTTTTTTAAATCGTTAAAACCGTTTAGCTTTTGATGAGAGAGGATAGGGAATTTCATTACATATAATCAAAAATGCAGAATGATTTCCTATCAAGCAACACCTTAGTGCTCGCCTAAGAATGAATATTACAGACGCTACGGGATAAAAAAGGCAGGATAGTCGTAAAAATTTACAAAATCTTTTAACCCCCTCTTCCTCCCAAACAAAGCTCAGCCTGGCAAAGTGCCCCTACCATTTTTTATTTGCGACATCAGAACCTACACGATGGCATGTATCTACACAATGGCACTTATTTACGAAACATATATATATATATATATATATATATATATATATATATATATATATATATATATATATATATATATACATATATATACATATATATATATATATATATATATATATATATATATATATATATATATATACACATATATATATATATATATATATATATATATATATATATATATATATATATACATATATGTACATATATATATACATATATATATATATATATATATATATATATATATATATATATATATATATATATATATGTATATATACATATATATACATATATATATATATATATATATATATATATATATATATATATATATATATATATATATATATATATATATATACATATATATATATATATATATATATATATATATATATATATATATATATATATATATATATATATTTATATATATATATATATATATATATATATATATATATATATATATATATATATATACATACATATATGAGATTGGGAAAATTAGAAAATTTGTGAATTGCGATAACTTTTTATTAGATCATCAGATCAATATAAAACTTACCGGACATATTAATGTTGTTTAGTTGCGCATTTGCATAGTTTTTGATGAACGTGCTGGTAACCCTATAGCGACGGCAGACACTGAAAGTGAAAACATTCAAACCATCGAATCTCCTAAAAAATGGCCGTTTCTCACAATGAAAACCAACTTGTATACAAATATTATGCTTCGTCTACATAGTCAAAGTAAAACTTTGGAAATTTCTTGCCGGACAAGAACGGTAACTAGAGATGGGTAACACGTGAGTGAAGCAATCGCGATGAAGCAGTCACTAGCCCCCAACACGTGTGTCGACACACTCTATACTGAGCGAGCTGCTTCACAGGTGAAGCAATCACTACAGTATGAGCGAGCTGAGCGTTTGGTGAAGCAATCACTTGCACTCAACAAGTGTGTCGGCCGACACGTTTGTGTACACACAGTAGAGCTAGAGATGAACAGCACATGAACGAGGCAATCAGTTGATGTGATTATGAGTTTGTTTATGTGCTCGAACTTGATTATGAGCTCGACAGTTTTGCACAGGAGCGAGTCAATCGTTGCACATAAGCAATCATTTGCGCGAAGATTTCCGTGCCGCGGATCTCGTCGGAGTTGAGCGTTTGGTGAAGCAATCACTAGCCTCAACACGTGTGTTGGCCGACACGTTTGTGTATACACAGTAGAGCTAGAGATGAGCAGCACAAGAACGAGGCAATCAGTTGATGTGATTAGGAGCTTGTTTATGAGGTCGACACTTTTGCACAGGAGCAAGTCAATCGGTGCCGCGATATGAATTTCGTAAAGGCTGTAGGGAATGCCGTAGAGTGCAAGCATGCCGTGGTTGGTTGTGATGATCGAAACAGACCATCGCGGAAGAACATATGTGCACTTTATATGTGCATATGATGAAAATTTTGATTGAAAGTTTCTTCCTGTAGACTTTCTCAATGTTTTTGTGATTCGATGTAGTGAGATTATCTCAGGAATGCGGTGTCCGATTGAAATGAAATTTTTTAAGGATATTGATGAAGTATAAGAGGTATAGATATTGGATAGGGATATTCGAGCAAATTTTCAGAAACAATTATATTTTGATGAAGAAAAAAACCTCAAAATACGAGAATGGGCGAAATGAAAATGGTTGGGTTAGCCCGCTTTTTTTTTGGATGATTATCGCTGTGATTATTTGTTATATTTGGGAGTTAAAGTGGGTTTATAATTCAAATAAAAAAGTGTTTGATTTTCATTATCTCTTGAAGTGTATATTGAAATCAGTGTACATTTCACACAATTCGACGCAGTGAAGTTCAGTGTATTTAGATAAGATACTTGTGAAAATTTGTTTCTAATTGATAATTAGTCTATAAATTCATTTACCATTGATAAATTTAAAATGGTAAAGTTTTCAATTATATACCGTTTCGAAAAAAGTTTCTATGAGTGATTTTTTCTTCGCTGAGGTAACGTTTTAGAATAATGTGAGTGGGGAGTACTTCAAAGAAAGCAACTATTTTCCTCATTTATGTTGTAGGAAATGCGGCCATAAAATGTTCATGTTATTAGCATCATATATATATATATATATATATATATATATATATATATATATATATATATATATATATATAACAAGTAACAATGTTTATTATTCACAAATTTTGGATTTTAGACATAGTTAGGTTATAATTAGAGATTAAGCGTATATACTGGAACAGGTATTCTTTTGGGGCAATCAGTACTTAGTATGAAATTCAAAAATACTAGGTTCGAGTGTTTTCGTATTTGCGAGTATTTTCGTACTTGCAAGTATTTTATTCAAATATTCAAAAAGTTTCTAGGGCAATGGTAGCTGAAATCGGACAAAATCGGCCAATTTTGGGTGAGAGTGGTTTGGGACATAACGGGCCAAGATCTATTTCTGCGATACAAAAATTTCAGTTTTGTAGGGAAAAAGGGGTTTTTTGGCTATAGTTTGGCAAAAACTGCCTTTGCGGCACTTTCGATGATTGAAAATGGTCGGAGAGTACAATAGTGATATTTTAAGGGCGAGAAAAAATTTTGATATGGGAAATTGGGTGAAAACGTCCTTTTTTACCAAAATTATTTTTATGGTCTAGCATGAATTCGGGGACCTTTCTGAGTTGTTTCGGGTCAAATGTTCATACAAGTCTGTGAAAAAGCGGCCTAGTTTCGAAGATACGACAAAATGAAATCCGCCGGAAAACCGTCTGGAAAAACTGAAAGTAGCACTTAAAGTGTAAAGGAGGAAAAGGTTGAGATCCTTTTTGGTTCGCCAGTTGGCTTCTCCGGCTGTGCTGAGGCTCTCCTCGTGACTGCAGGTCGCCACGAGGGTGTCTCCAACCCTGCCGGGGTTGTAAAATTTACGAGACCGCGGGAGTTAAGATGCCCCTGGATTCATATACAGCCTTACCGAAGACGTTGGCTCCCTAGTGGGTGCATGTTTAATAGGCGAAACATTTTGTTTTTATCATTTCTTAATAAAATTTTCGTATAACTTCATGCTTCAGTGAGGCGAAGTGGAAAACCGGCTGTTTTAGATTAGCCAAGAAAAGTTTGGTATCAGAGATCGATCGATGAAAAGCCATATAGATGGCAACAGGATTAGTTTGTTCTATCTTAGTAAATTTTTTGACTTTGGTAATTTGAACGAATACAGGAGATGTTTTGTGCGTATAATAAAATGAAAATCAAATTAAATTGATTGAATTTCATCGTTTTTCTTTAGGTTTGCCAATAGATTTGCCAAATAAATAGCCGACCATTGGAACGTTACGGAGAAGCTGCGCGGACTAATGACTCAGTATCCTTTGAAGATTATCTTGCACCATCACCATTCTGGCTTGGGAACCTTGTGTTTGGAGGGTGGGGGAGGGCATATCATACCTTTTCATTACATCACTGCAAATCGTATGTATAGTATATATAGTATACTTCAAAAAATACTTGCAAGTATTTTTGGAACATGTAGTTTTTTGTACTTGTACTAGTTATACCTAGTATGTGAAAATCCTAGTACGACCCGACTCTAGTTATAATATGGACCAAAACATGCATTGAAGACCTACATACATATTTCCTCTACTTTTTTACGAAAATAGGATTTTTTGACGGACTAGAGTTTTTTAATTTGTAATTCAAATCAACTATAGTTAACTAAGCTATCAGACACTTTCTTTACATTTTAAAATTTTTTTAAAATGTTCAAAACAAATAAAAAGACACTTATTAAAATAAATACTGGGAAATTTTCTGTGCGTTTAATTTTCTTTGTCGCCTTTTCATGGCCATGTATAAGCGGTAAATAGAAAAAATAGTAATCATATGCATAATCCTTTTTCATAACTACATTTTACATCAATCAAAAACGAATTGACACAATTGATTGACTCACATTGATTGACTCATCCAAATGAGTGAGTCGAAGTGTGTCGACACACTAAACTGAGTCGTTTTCCCATCTCTAACGGTAACCCTTTCCCAACTTACCTATATTTTTAGCATTAAAAACTTCTGTTCACGCGAACTCGCGAACCAATAATCAGATGCAGCTGAAATTCACAGAATACATTGGACTTAAGTAGGACCAGATCTGAGAAGCGATTTCGAATTGTGGTCAACTCGGTGCCAGTGGCGCCATCTTGCAAAATTACAAAGAAAGAATACTGCTATTTACCCTATGAATTCTAATTCAGTTACCAGATTTTCATGAAATTGACACAGTAGCTGAACCTTACGCTAAGCCATGTTTAACAGAAATTTGGTTGAAAAATTCCATTGGTGCT
>OZ022264.1:183650662-183660662 GCA_963978885.1 Nemotelus pantherinus | reverse complement strand
ATTTGAATAAGTAACCAGATTTTCATGAAATTGACACAGTAGCTGCACCCTACTTAAAACTCTGTTTGATAGAAATTTGTATGAAAAATTCGATTGGTGCTGCCAGCTATGGTAATTTTTGTGTCTTTGGATTTGAAAATTCGCTCAGAAAATAAAACTTTTTGCCCTATAACTTCCAGTGCAGTCATGAAATCAATTTGAATTTCATACAATTAATGGAACCTATTATAGACATTGTTCAGGCCAAATTTGGTTGAAAAGCCACGATAGGGTTGCCAGCTATTGATGGTTTTATGTTTGTTTGCAATATCTTTATTAAGCGGTTTTATCGTAGAATTTTCAATTGGTAATGATATGGTAGTGACAATAAACAGCAAATATTAAGCTTTCCATTATTTGAAAAAACTCGCTGCAGGTAATCCTAAATTTCTTTATACTTCTATAACTTCGAATGTAATATAACAACCTGAAGCAGATGTGATATATTTTTGGCTTTGATACTGGCGAAAGGTTGCCAGCACGAGTCGGTTGTGCTACTTTTGTATCAATAAATGCTTACAGTTAGTATTCATACCGGAAACATTTACAATGAAAATAAATAACCGATGTTTTAATTCCCAAAGTTCTGCAAATTTTTCGGATCGCACCCCCAAACACCAACTTCAGTTACAGTGCTGCAGGCACTAAGCATTTTCTTCATTGGTGTTATATGAGATGATGCTTTCGAAATTTTGTGAAATAAGCAACTGATAACGAATATAATTAACCCGTGTTTTGCTCTCATAAACGTTGAAATTCATGCCAGTGGTAATATCTGAAACCTTCCACCATATGAGTTATAATGCATTCTTGAGACCAAAGTAGAACGTGGCGTTTGAAACAGTTTGGCCGTAATAAGCAGCTCATGTGGTGGAATATGCACTCAAAACCTGCACGATTCTTCTACTGTTCTTCGAACATTAGTTTTTCTAGCGGTTCAGGTGCGCTAGAGTTTTTTTGTATTACTTTTGGCCAATCTGTTTTGGTTTCATTCTAAATATGCACAACAACCGAACATATGAAAACAACGATGCATGCTTGCTTGCTGCATAAGATCTTAAGCAATACGAGTATTATGTGTTTTATATACCTGATTGCCTGGTAGTGCAAATTTATAAACTTAAGTTAAATGTGTTTTTTAACCCTAAACATAAATAATATATTTCGATTCCAAATAATAAATAACAATTTGTCTTAAACAGTTATTGGTTTGTTTCATTTTAACATAAAAGATTTTGAAAAGTTAAAAGATAGACTTGAACTCAACTACTTTTTATTAAAGTCAGAAGTTAATGTACATAATTATAACGGAACCATATGCACCTGCACATATACACTTACATGTCTCTTCAAGGCAACTTTTATACCTGTCTTAATTTATTTTGAAAATAAATTATTCTCGTCTCTCTTTTCGAACGACTTATTATATTCAATTAAAATTTATATACAAATATACAAACAGCGTATGTTTGAATTGAAAAATCATGCGTAATATAGTTACAATTTGTATTTTGGAGACAGTAAAAGTTTAAATCAGCGATGTGATTTACGTTCATCGAGTATAATTCTAGCAGATGAAACACTTTGTAATCAATGAAACTGTGCCCCCTCATAGAATATACAAGTGCAAAAAATCGCATTTGCATTCGCGGCAATTAACTTACGTAGCTTAAGTGAAATAAAAAAGATTCATGCATTTGTTGTAGTCATTTCACAGCCATTCTGTTGAATCGTCGAGAGCTGGTATGTTTACTAACAAAATGCATTCATTCGCTTCATCATGTAGTCATCTTATAACCAAAGCTAGAGTCCAGATTTGTAATTGCACTCATGGCTTATTGGGTACATCTGCTTTACCTTCATGATACCATGAGTTCAAATCCTCGTGGAATCAAAAGATTTTCATTTAACACTTATACGTAAGTGACTGGAAGAAGACTCTTTAATATCCAATTAGATTGGAATTGAAAAAACCAACTAGCTCGCTATTCAGAAGTGTGTTACAATGAAGAAAGTATTACTATGAGCGTAGATGGCATAGTTCCAGGTCTCCAGACCCATACCTTCGTCTTTCAGGTAGACTGAAGAGACTTGTCTCTTCGAAAGGGGTATGTACCTTGAAAGTAATACGAGTACGCCAACTGTAACACGAATCCACGCAGTGGTGGCCAAATGCGGTGTAAAATCAGTGATAAAATAAACCATTAACATTTCCTTGGATCTCGTATGACGTTTTTATAATTTATTTGCATTCAACTATGCTGATCATTTAAATTGTTTTCTTTAAAATATTGTACGATTTATTTTGTTAACGCGACAGTCAAGTGTCTGGACTTAACTTTTCATGATTCTCGCATATGGCTCTTATTGGTTTGTATGTAACGTCAGTACATTTGATTATAAATGAGAAAATATTTTTTGAATAGTTTTACATTTTATTAACACTATGAGTTCATTTTTATTTCTTCAGAAATAAGTATCGTTTCGAATTTTAATTCAAAAAGATAATGTTCTCAACGGCATTTGGTGACTTTGCTAAATACAACATAAACTTGACAAACTTTTTAAAATGTGTAGACAGGCTTCCCTCCAATAGAAATGAAGAAGTACCAGATGAACGTGCGATTATAAGCATATTGCTCCAAATTATTCAACATATTAAATTATTTCACTGGTTTACCTGCTATGATATACATTTAAATGAATACATTTTGAAATCAGTTAATAATAACAACTCATTAACAACTAACAATTCCTCTCGATTGAATATGAACTACTTATAGCTTAATGCAAATGAAAAAAAAAATTGCGACGGCCTTATACATAAAATATAATTACATATTTCAAAATCAAAATTCTACAGAGGGGGTTGTACCGAACTGCAACACTATTAACAGCTCGGTGGGAACACGTGTTGGAATCAGGACCACACGGCAGCGCCAAAACTTTCGAGAACACGAGGAAACAACGAAAAGAGTGAGTCGACTAGCATCGATTGCAGCGTAAGAAGCGTGCGCGGTTTCTTGTTAGAGCATAAGATAATTGAGCGTTGTGCGTATTAACTACAAAGTAATAAAATTATAATGTTCTTGTTACCGGATCGAGCCGGATTTGCCGGTCATAAATGTGTGCTCGGGCGGGTTACAGCATTTTCCCTTTGCTAATGAGCTAAACTCATGCTCCGAGCATGATGTGCGTGTATTGTTTTCAAGACTCTACCTGCAGGGCTATTTGTCGGTGAAGTGAGTTGGACAATTAGCCGTTTATGGGTTGGAGCTGCGTATGTGTCGGTGCTGCTCAGCTTCATTAATTGCCGCTTATTTTCGATGCGGCGCCAGGTAGATTTTGCGCGTCGATTCGGGATATTGTAGAGCGGAATAGTGCATGTAGTTGTAGTTATGTAGAGCGACGTGGAAATTCCACCATAGAGCGATGTAGAATTTCCGTCATATGCGTTAAATATGCCATGCCATCGAAAACGTTAACGCAGCGAGGGATCAATACAACTAGCCATTCTGAGCGTGAAAGGCGAGTGGTTTGGACGACTGAGAACTCAACATTCATTTTAATTTCAGTTTCGGTGACAAGAGCTGTCTGTGCGTCGGAACATGCTGGTGGAGTCCTTTTGCGAGCTTAAGCGCATCCACTTGGAATTAGTGGATTGAGCCGACGAAAACCAAATCAAGGATACCGAAAGCGTTTACGATATGGCAGAGGATACGTATATTCGTGCCACAGCAAAGCTGGATGAGCGTTTAGAGAAGGAGATGAGTAGTGTGAAGCAGTCTACTGTAAGCAACGAGGAAAGAACGCATGCGCAAGAGTTCGTGGTGCATGTGTCAAATACTTGGGGTGGCTTTTGTGGAAATTTCGCAGATTGGCAAAGCTTTCGTGACCGGTTTGTGGCCGCAGTGCACAACAACCCTGGTGTTAAGCCAGTTTTCAAATTACAGCATCTCAAGGCGGCAGTTACAGGAGAAGCTCAGCGAGTAGCTGGCAACGATTATACGAGGTGTACTATGATCAGCATCTTATCCGTCGCGCACACATCAGAGCGCTATTTCAAATGCCAAAGTTAGAGCAGGCATCAAATGATAGACTCAGATGACTGATCAATCAGACACATGAATCGGTGAGGCAGTTGAAGACACTGATTGTGGCTTTTGGGGACTGGGACCCAATATTGGTCTACATTATAACAGAGTGACTTGACCGACAAACAGCTGGGGACTGGGAGATCTAGAGAGCGAGTGCGGACCCAACACTGAAGGAGCTGTGCGCGTTCTTAGAGCAAAGAGCGAGAGCATTGGCCCATGTGAAGGACCAAGTGAACAGCAACGCAGAAATGGCGAGGGTTGGTAGTAGGCCACAAGCAATGCGACATCATCCCTGCAGAATATGCCGAGGAGATTATACGTTGCATCGATGCGCGCGGTTTTTGGCGCTGGAAAATCAGGGTGGACATAATCTTTTGCAGCAATGGATTTTGTGCCTAAACTGTCTAAGGGCGGGCCATCGAGCTGAGCGATGCAGTGCGGGACCATGTGACCGATGCTCGGGGCGAAGAATGCACAACAGTGTGCCCTGCCCGATTTCAGCGGTAAATGCAAGGAAAGTCAGCATCACTTGCGATGAAAGCGGTTCACGTGCCATAAAGCGCATGAAACAGGACCCCCATTCATTTGAGAGCAGCTGACTAGAGAAGAGAATAGTGAGGGGCATCAGTGCACGTTAACATCAGCGGGCGGACATTCGGGCCTGTGCGAGCGTTCTGCGATTTAGGAGCGCAAGTAAATCTAATAAGGGCAAGCTGTGCGAGGCGATTTGCCATTATTGCTGAGCGGTGCGACTTTTTGGTGGCTGGCGTCAGTAGTGATCTAATTGCAATCAAGGGGAAGACCAAGGCTATTGTGCAGCCATGGTTCAGTTCCAAACCGGAAATCGAGCTGGACTTTCTTTTAATGCCTGAAGAATGGGCTCCTCTGTTGCCTTCTAAAGTGGTAATACATTTCAAGGGAACCGATCTCTTTGACATGCCTTTGGCAGATCCATATTTCTCGAAGCCTGGACCCGTCGATATTTTATTGGGCTCGGAAGCATCGACGAGAATAATCACAAGCGGGATAGTTAGACAAGATCAAAGAGCTATACTTCAGAGAATACTTTTGGGCTACTTAGCATTTGGACGAACTCGACTAAACGAGCAAAGCGGAGCGTGTTGCAGTTTCATTGAAGCGATTGAACAAGAGGAGCTAGAACGGCAAGTGCGAATGTTTTCGGAGCAAGAAGAAGTCATATATATATATATATATATATATATATATATATATATATATATATATATATATATTTATATATATATATATATATATATATATTTATATATATATATATATATATATATATATATATATATATATATATATATATATTTATATATATATATATATATATATATATATATATATATTTATATATATATATATATTTATATATATATATATATATATATATATATATATATATATATATATCTATATATATATATATATATATATATATATATATATATCTATATATATATATATATCTATATATATATATATATATATATATATATATATATATATATATATATATATATATTTATATATATATATCTATATATATATATATATATATTTATATATTTATATATATATACATATATATTTATATATTTATATATATCAGGCATTAATAGAAAGTCCAGCTCGATTTCCAGTTTGGAACTGAACCATGACTGCACAATAGCCTTGGTCTTCCCCTTGATTGCAATTAGATCACTACTGACGCCAGCCACCAAAAAGTCGCACCGCTCAGCAATAATGGCAAATCGCCTCGCACAGCTTGCCCTTATTAGATTTACTTGCGCTCCTAAATCGCAGAACGCTCGCACAGGCCCGAATGTCCGCCCGCTGATGTTAACGTGCACTGATGCCCCTCACTATTCTCTTCTCTAGTCAGCTGCTCTCAAATGAATGGGGGTCCTGTTTCATGCGCTTTATGGCACGTGAACCGCTTTCATCGCAAGTGATGCTGACTTTCCTTGCATTTACCGCTGAAATCGGGCAGGGCACACTGTTGTGCATTCTTCGCCCCGAGCATCGGTCACATGGTCCCGCACTGCATCGCTCAGCTCGATGGCCCGCCCTTAGACAGTTTAGGCACAAAATCCATTGCTGCAAAAGATTATGTCCACCCTGATTTTCCAGCGCCAAAAACCGCGCGCATCGATGCAACGTATAATCTCCTCGGCATAATCTGCAGGGATGATGTCGCATTGCTTGTGGCCTACTACCAACCCTCGCCATTTCTGCGTTGCTGTTCACTTGGTCCTTCACATTAGCCAATGCTCCCGCTCTTTGCTCTAAGAACGCGCACAGCTCCTTCAGTGTTGGGTCCGCACTCGCTCTCTAGATCTCCCAGTCCCCAGCTGTTTGTCGGTCAAGTCACTCTGTTATAATGTAGACCAATATTGGGTCCCAGTGCCCGACAGCCACATTCAGTGTCTTCAACTGCCTCACCGATTCATGTGTCTGATTGATCAGTCATCTGAGTCTATCATTTGATGCCTGCTCTAACTTTGGCATTTGAAATAGCGCTCTGATGTGTGCGCGACGGATAAGATGCTGATCATCGTACACCTCGTATAATCGTTGCCAGCTACTCGTTGAGCTTCTCCTGTAACTGCCGCCTTGAGATGCTGTAATTTGAAAACTGGCTTAACACCAGGGTTGTTGTGCACTGCGGCCACAAACCGGTCACGAAAGCTTTGCCAATCTGCGAAATTTCCACAAAAGCCACCCCAAGTATTTGACACATGCACCACGAACTCTTGCGCATGCGTTCTTTCCTCGTTGCTCACAGTAGACTGCTTCACACTACTCATCTCCTTCTCTAAACGCTCATCCAGCTTTGCCGTGGCACGAATATACGTATCCTCTGCCATATCGTAAACGCTTTCGGTATCCTTGATTTGGTTTTTGTCGGCTCAATCCACTAATTCCAAGTGGATGCACTTAAGCTCGCAAAAGGACTCCTCCAGCATGTTCCGACGCACAGACAGCTCTTGTCGCCGAAACTGAAATTAAAATGAATGTTGAGTTCTCAGTCGTCCAAACCACTCGCCTTTCACACTCAGAATGGCTAGTTGTATTGATCCCGCGCTGCGTTAACGTTTTCGATGGCATGGCATATTTAACGCATATGACGGAAATTCTACATCGCTCTATGGTGGAATTTCCACGTCGCTCTACATAACTACAACTACATGCACTATTCCGCTCTACAATATCCCGAATCGACGCGCAAAATCTACCTGGCGCCGCATCGAAAATAAGCGGCAATTAATGAAGCCGAGCAGCACCGACACATACGCAGCTCCAACCCATAAACGGCTAATTGTCCAACTCACTTCACCGACAAATAGCCCTGCAGGTAGAGCCTTGAAAACAATACACGCACATCATACTCGGAGCATGAGTTTAGCTCATTAGCAAAGGGAAAATGCTGTAACCCGCCCGAGCACACATTTATGACCGGCAAATCCGGCTCGATCCGGTAACAAGAACATTATAATTTTATTACTTTGTAATTAATACGCACAACGCTCAATGATCTTATGCTCTAACAAGAAACCGCGCACGCTTCTTACGCTACAATCGATGCTGGTCGACTCACTCTTTTCGTTGTTTCCTCGTGTTCTCGAAAGTTTTGGCGCTGCCGTGTGGTCCTGATTCCAACACGCGTTCCCACCGAGCTGTTAATAGTGTTGCAGTTCGGTACAACCCCCTCTGTAGAATTTTGATTTTGAAATATGTAATTATATTTTATGTATAAGGCCGTCGCAATTTTTTTTTTCATTTGCATTAAGCTATAAGTAGTTCATATTCAATCGAGAGGAATTGTTAGTTGTTAATGAGTTGTTATTATTAACTGATTTCAAAATGTATTCATTTAAATGTATATCATAGCAGGTAAACCAGTGAAATAATTTAATATGTTGAATAATTTGGAGCAATATGCTTAAAATCGCACGTTCATCTGGTACTTCTTCATTTCTATTGGAGGGAAGCCTGTCTACACATTTTAAAAAGTTTGTCAAGGTTATGTTGTATTTAGTAAAGTCACCAAATGCCGTTGAGAACATTATCTTTTTGAATTAAAATTCGAAACGATACTTATTTCTGAAGAAATAAAAATGAACTCATAGTGTTAATAAAATGTAAAACTATTCAAAAAATATTTTCTCATTTATAATCAAATGTACTGACGTTACATCTAAACCAATAAGAGCCATATGCGAGAATCATGAAAAGTTAAGTCCAGACACTTGACTGTCGCGTTAACAAAATAAATCGTACAATATTTTAAAGAAAACAATTTAAATGATCAGCATAGTTGAATGCAAATAAATTATAAAAACGTCATACGAGATCCAATGAAATGTTAATGGTTTATTTTATCACTGATTTTACACCGCATTTGGCCACCACTGCGTGGATTCGTGTTACAGTTGGCGTACTCGTATTACTTTCAAGGTACATACCCCTTTCGAAGAGACAAGTCTCTTCAGTCTACCTGAAAGACGGAGGTATGGGTCTGGAGACCTGGAACTATGCCATCTACGCTCATAGTAATACTTTCTTCATTGTAACACACTTCTGAATAGCGAGCTAGTTGGTTTTTTCAATTCCAATCTAATTGGATATTTAAGAGTCTTCTTCCAGCCACTTATGTACGTATAAGTGTTAAATGAAAATCTTTTGATTCCACGAGGATTTGAACTCATGGTATCATGAAGGTAAAGCAGATGTACCCAATAAGCCATGAGTGCAATTACAAATCTGGGATCTAGCTTTGGTTATAAGATGACTACATGATGAAGCGAATGAATGCATTTTGTTAGTAAACATACCAGCTCCCGACGATTCAACAGAATGGCTGTGAAATGGCTACAACAAATGCATGAATCTTTTTTATTTCACTTAAGCTACGTAAGTTAATTGCCGCGAATGCAAATGCGATTTTTTGCACTTGTATATTCTATGAGGGGGCACAGTTTCATTGATTACAAAGTGTTTCATCTGCAAGAATTATACTCGATGAACGTAAATCACATCGCTGATTTAAACTTTTACTGTCTCCAAAATACAAATTGTAACTATATTACGCATGATTTTTCAATTCAAACATACGCTGTTTGTATATTTGTATATAAATTTTAATTGAATATAATATGTCGTTCGAAAAGAAAGAAGAGAATAATTTATTTTCAAAATAAATTAAGACAGGTATAAAAGTTGCCTTGAAGAGACATGTAAGTGTATATGTGCTCCTGACTTTAATAAAAAGTAGTTGAATTCAAGTCTATCTTTTAACTTTTCAAAATTTTTTATGTTAAAATGAAACAAACCAATAACTGTTTAAGACAAATTGTTATTTATTATTTGGAATCGAAATATATTATTTATGTTTAGGGTTAAAAAACAAATTTAACTTAAGTTTATAAATTTGCACTACCAGGCAATCAGATATATAAAACACATAATACTCGTATTGCTTAAGATCTTATGCAGCTAGCAAGCATGCATCGTTGTTTTCATATGTTCGGTTGTTGTGCATATTTAGAATGAAACCAAAACAGATTGGCCAAAAGTAATACAAAAAAAGTCTAGCGCATCAGAACCGCTAGAAAATTAATTTTCGAAGAAATTATTTTTGAGGGACTTAAAAATGTGTGATAACGTTATACACTTCCTTGTATTATCATATCAACCATTTCTTACTCAAAGGATTAAATATCATTTTCTGACAGCATTTCCTACAACACAAATGATGAAAATGTTCAGTGCTGGTAACATTTGTCCAACACAGCAGCATTAATTCTACCATAACATGCTCGTGTTTAATCAACCTA
>OZ022264.1:183598162-183645662 GCA_963978885.1 Nemotelus pantherinus | reverse complement strand
TGTTTGCTTTCATCAACGTTGATCAATCGGTATCAAAATAACAGAGCACTGGTTAATTCGTACATCAAGCTGTTCATGTCACAGCCTCAAATGGAACCTAACTCGAAATCGATCGAACGGTTCTACAATACAACAGTGGAAACATTTGCGTCGTTGGATTCGATGACGGTGTCAGTTGGAAAATGTGATGCCTTGGTAGTGTATATCATTGAATCCAAGATGGATACTGAGACTAGAGCTCAATGGGAGCAAGAGTTGAAGGGATCAAACGAAGTCCCGACGTTCAAGCAAGTAAAGGATTTTTCGCAGCAGCGGCTTCATGTACTTGAAGCAGTGCAATCAGGCAAACCGCGGATCAGTAAATCCGAGATTAAAGTGGCAAATGTTGTGAACAAACCAAGCAAAATTACGAATGTGCAGTGTTATATGTGCAAGTGCAATCATAATTTACACCAGTGTGCCGAGTTCCTTTAGTTTTCCGTGTCACGACGCAGGCCAATGGTGAAGGATCTTGGTTTATGTTTCAATTGTCTGAGGTCGGGACACATGGCATCCACTTGTACTTCAAATTACAAATGCAGAGAATGCAATCAAGTACAACATAGCTTACTGCATGATAACTTGCACAAAAGGGTGGAACGATCGAAAATATCAGAAGATACACGGGCTGAAGGTTCAACTTTAAACAGGTTGAGGGCCACTAATGTCACAGGAATCTCTGGAAATGCATGCCACACGATTTCAACAACTTTGCTGCATACAGCCAAAGTGATAGTTGAATCCAAGGGTCAAAATACAATGGCTCGTGCACTTGTGGATCAAGGATCGCAAGTAAACATAATTTCTAGACGCCTGGCTAATCGGCTGAATTTGAAAATTAAGCCTTACACAACTTCTGTTGAAGGCGTTGGACTCACCTCTACGAGATCGTTTGGAGAAGTTAAAGTCAATGTGCGATCTAGAATTGATGAGGATGTGAATTTATCAATTCAGGCCATGGTGATAAAAACAGTTATCAGGGAACTGCCTACTATGCAAGTCAAACAAGGGAGATATAAACTCTTTGAACAACTTGAATTGGTCGATCCACAATATTCTCTTCCAAGTCGCATTGATATTCTCATCGGAGCGGATGTTTTAGCACAAATTTTACTACCTGGAATTATTCGTATATAAATATAACCATTCCACGTTGAGCAAACACAACCAAAGAGTCGAAAGGCATACAAATTCACGCATTTTGTGACTCATCAGATGCGGCCTATGCAATTTGCATCTACATGTCAACACAACATGGTGCAGATCGAACGATCACACTGCTAACAGCAAAATCTAAAGTAGCCCCAATACAAAAAGTCTAGCGCATCAGAACCGCCAGAAAACTAATTTTCGAAGAAATTGTCTTTAAGTCACAAAAAAGTGAGGAAAGACGTAATACACTGTTTTGTAGAATCATATCAACCATTCCTTATCCAAAGCAACAAAACTCAACTATAACACAAATGATGAAAATGTTCAGTAATGGCAACACTTTCCCAAGGAAGCAGCAATAAGTTTACCATAACAAGCTCATACTCAAATCAACTTATCCTTTAAATTTCGTTCTCATCGCAGGATTTCATCGAAAGTTTCAGCGGTTAAACGTTGTTTGAGGCAGCCATCTGAAAAATGTTCAAAACTCGGAAAATTTAGAAATTGGTTTCTTATTTTTATTGCAAATGCTTTGCATATGAGTATGTAATTTGAAGCATCTGTTGGTGCAATATTTACGAAAATGGCCAATGCTGGTTACCCTGTGTTAGCAGCAAAGCAAAATATATACCAAATCTGCTTCACGTTAAGTTAAACCCAACCAGTAAATTTCGTTTCGATTGAATCACTGCGCTGGAAGTTATACGGGTGAAAAGAATTTTAGGGCTACCACCCTCAAAACTTTTCAAATTTTTAAAACGTTAATATTTGTGGTTAATTTTCATTGCAGGATCATTTCCATTTGCAAATCTAATGACATAATTGCTCAGTAAAAAAATTAAACAAAATTACAAAAATGGTCATAGCTGGCAGTCCTTTCATGATTTTTGTACGAAATTTCTACGACATTTGGTTCACATTAAGGTCCATTGACTGCGTGAACGTCGTTTTGATTTCTACACTGGACCGGAAGTTATAGGGAAAAAAGCTTTATTTTGCTGAGCAAAGTTGCAAGATTTAGGAGACAAAAATCACCATAGCTGGCAACTCTATTCTAATTTTTCAGCCAAATTTTCACCAAATGCTATTTAAGGTAAGATCCAAGTATTGTGTGAATCTTGTCAAAATTTGATGGCTGAATCGGATGTTATAGGCCAAAAACCGTTTTTTTTTTTCTCAGTGATTTTTCAAGATGGTACCACTGGCACAGCGTTACCCGCATTTCAAAATCACTTCTATCAGACTCGGTCCTAGCTAATACCAACATGTCCTGTAAATTTCACTATGATCGGATAATCCGGGGTGTGTTCAATGTGCATGCTATAGCTGCTTCAAAAGCATCGCATAGCATCACTTTAGCATGTGTCAAAATTTGAAGTAGCTAGGTGAAACAGCTATGGATATTGGACAGCCAAGAGCTGCTACGAAGGTCAGCAGATTCAAAAATACTTTTTCAATTTTTTTTTTAATTTTAATATTTGTGTTTTCGTGGATTAGTTCAATACTTCCATTGCATTTTGGAAATTGTATAAAATTTAGGAGTTTTCAACATACAGCTGCAGAAACCATTAAAATTTTCCTAACATATTTAAAACGTATCTCTAATTTCCGGCTTTTGACGCCATATATGTGAAAAAGAGCAAAAACTAATCGTTGAAAATTTGATGGCACATGAATCAGTGCACCCGGCCTTTTGCGCTTCATGCTCGCCTGCTAAAAACTCAAGATGAGCTGCACTGTGTGAAAGCCGACTTAACTCGAGTTGAGTTGAAATGTTTAAAAGTCCGTATTTAATTTATGCTGTCACTATTTTCAAATTTATTCCTCATATCCTGTGTCACAAAAGCGCGAAAACTTCTTTTCATTTCAATTTCCAATTGAAAATGACGTTTGAACTGCATGTCAGCTGTGTACGCACGGCCATTTTGCCTTAGCTACTTTCTCGCTATCCTCCAGACTGCGAGCAGCAAATAGCTGCTTCCTTAGCAGCTATGCCGGAATCTTGCACAGCCCGACTGTCAAATAGCAAGCATCAGAAAGTAGCTATTTCGTGACATTGGAAAGCCAGAGCTGCTAATATAGCAGCTAATAGCTGCTATAGCATGCACATTGAACACACCCCTGGTCGTCAGTTCTCGCGAACAGAACTTTCGAGTTCTGAAAATAGAGATAATTTGGTGATGGGCTGCCGTTCTTGTGCAAATCGGAATTTTGAAAATTTTAATTTGACATGATGGACAAAGGTCAAAATTTATCAATAATTTGATTTTTTTTTGTCAAAAATAAAAAAAATTTCAGGAAGGTCAATGATTTGAAAGTTTTTTTTTTCAGGAGCCTGCCGTAGCTATAAATATACCCGCACTATCTTGCAAATCCACGTGTGCTAAATTTTCGTCAACGTTAATACGCTCTGCAAATTTCACAATGATCCATTGTTTTTCTTAGAAGTAATGACAAATAAAAATTTGAAAAAAAATCCTTGCCTACTTTTGGGCATGCTGCACCCACACACGGCTCAACATTTCTAACATTTTAACATAAACAAGCTTAAAACATAATATGTTCTCATTTCCAAACATTTATTTTAACAAAAATTTACACTGCTTGGAAATATAGGAGTACCTGAAAATTCACTCAAACGCTCGCCGCCGCCAAAAAGTTTAGGATATCTAAATTTTAGCAAATTGTGGACCTATCTACTATATACATCATCACCCTCCAAAAATTTCAACTCAATCGGATCGGCCACTCCAGAGATTATCTCGGAAAATCATTTTGCTGATATATATATATATATATATATATATATATATATAAAGATATATATATATATATATATATATATATATATATATATATATGACTATATATATATATATATATATATATATATATATATATATATATATATATATATATATATATATATATATCTATATATATATATGACTATATATATATATATATATATATATATATATATATATATATATATATATATATATATGACTATATATATGAATATATATATATATATATATATATATATATATATATATATGTATATATATATATATATATATATATATATATATATATATATATATATATATATATATATATATATATATATATATATATGACTATATATATATATATATATATGACTATATATATATATATATATATATATATATATATATATATATATATATATATATATATATATATATATATATATGACTATATATATATATATATATATATATATATATATATATATATATATATATATATATATATATATATATATATATATATATATCTATATATATATATATATATATATATATATATACATATATATATATATATATATATATATATATATATATATATATATATATATATATATATATATGACTATATATATATATATATATATATATATATATATATATATATATATATATATATATATGACTATATATATATATATATATTTATATATATATATATATATATATATATATATATATATATATATATATATATATATATATATATATATATATATATATATATATATATATATATATATATATATACATCTATATACATATATATATATATATATATATATATATATATATATATATATATGTATATATATATGTATATATACATATATATATATATATATATATATATATATATATATATATATATATATATATATATACATATATATATATATATATATATATATATATATACATATATATATATATATATATGTATATATATATATATATATATATATATATATACATATATATATATATATATATATATATATATATATATATATATATATATATATATATATATATATATATATATATATATATATATATATATATATATATAAAGAAATATGAATTTTTAATACTAATTTTCTTCGAAAATTAGTAAAAATCTCATTGCCACGCCTAGAATTGTGTGGGGCGACATTGTTATCAAGGCTTGTGAAAAAACTGAATGAAGTGATGCCAAGGTATATGTACGACGTTCACGCTTGGACGCATTCTACTATAGTGTTAGATTGACTTCGTCAACCGACAAGCGAATGATATCCTCTAAAAGCAGTATTCTTTCACTAACACCATTCCAACTTAGACGCTCGGAGTTGGACCACAGTCAGAAGTATAATATCATACTACCGGGCAACAATATATTGACTGGTTTGATGATAAGGCAGGCACACGAACAGACCTTTTACGGTGGAACTCAGATGACTTTACAACAGGTCAGAGCAAAATACTGGATCATCAAGGGCCGCCAACAAGTGAAGCAGTACATTCATCGTTGTTTGATTTGTACCAGATTCAAACTAGAGGGCTCATCACAACTAATGGGTGAGCTACCAAAAGAATGAGTTACCACTTCCAAACCCTTCCAGTGTACAGGCGTTGACTACGCGGGACCCCTGAATATGAGGCGGAATAGAATAATAGGCTCCGGATGTATCAAAGGCAATTGAAAGAGTTTAAAGAAAAAGTACGCCAGCAACATAATAACATAGTATCAACTACGGTGGGCGAAAGCATAAACTTGCACTTTATTCCACCAAGGGCTCCTCATTTTGGAGGTCTTTGGGAGAGCGCCGTTTAGTCTGTCAAACATCATCTCAAGCGGACATTAGAGAGCAATACAGTTACCATAGAAGAAATGATGACTATTTTATGCCAAATCGAGAATTGTTTGAACTCTCGACCTTTGTGCAAGCTAACCAATGATCCAGAAGACTATGAGGTGCTGACTCCGAATCACTGAGTTCGAAGACAAGATGGATTGGATCGATTTATACAAAACCATACGGATCCGTGCTGCTATTCATCTTACGCTGGTCATCTTTGAACTCAGTATTCCTCGAGGGTGAGTCCTTTGAGGTTTTCAAGACGCACGCGCTACCCACTCGAATCAACGAAATATATTTCCATATCGAAGTCAGTAGCCGATACTTAGTTTTGAATCAAAGACATGACCGATACTTCACGTTCAATGAGGTGGATTATGCTAGGTGCATGAGCTTGGAAAATCAATTATTGTGCTAAACACGAAATCCAATATACAACATTGGCTCCACCGAGCATTTATGTGAACTGAATACATTCCTACACCAAGTCATTGACGCAAGTAGCTGTAAGTTAACAGAATATCAATGGACACCAACATGGATCCAACTCACAACGCAGAACTCATGGCTTTTCCTACTGGAAAATCAACACTATCTTGAAATTTATTGTTTGAGTGCTGCTACCGGTTATAGTCTAACGATCATGGGCGAAGGAATATTACACGTTGAATCAGGGTGCACTATCAAGCACGTATTTTTCATCATTAAAATTCGGGACTCGGTAACCAGCCGAGTATACAATGATCAGTTTGCTGCTCCACAGTGGAAACTGAACATAACGGCCAGAGACAACCAGGAGGTTAAGGTTAACTTGCCACCAACTACGTTATGGAAGCGAGCGAGCATGTCCAATATCCAACGAGCGATTAACGAACTGAAGGAAGGCCAGCAGCAGCTAAAAATGCATTCATTCATCTACAAGGAGCAAGGCAACATGGTCATCACTAGTGTCATAATAGTTGTTGTAATTTGTATCATTTTAATCATCATAATTCAACTCCTTTGTCTCAAAAGTAGATTCAAAAAACGGAATCGACTAACTCCCATTCGTGCACCTAATAACGACGAACCTACCGCTGCCAATTAGTAACTGGTATAGAAGCAAATGCATATGCATGCAATATTCACACAATCAATATTTTAATACATTTTAATACACAAAACATAAATCTTTAATAAAGAGCCCACGTGTTCTCTTTACGGGGTGGCAGAATGTGCACGATTGCAAATATGTTTACGTTGCGTTTTTGCGTGTTTGCTTTCATTTCGCAGTCTAGACTGCAAAAAACTAATATGCACGATCGTCGGAGCAAAGATGTTTACGTTGCGTCTTTCTGTGGCTGTAACGGTCGTGCACATTGAAATCTGATATTCCAATGAATTCTGTTGTTCGGAATGTGTATGCATATTTGTTTTGTTTCGCGAATTTAGCATTTTTGGTATCTTTTTGTCTTTCGAATTTGGGAGTTAGTAAGACAGTCGTATTTCAGCAATCCGTGTGATCAGTTCATAATTTTACAATAAATATATAAATATATTATTGTTCATGTCCTAAAAGTTGATAAAGAAATAAATATACATTATTGTTCACTGAGAGTGTTATGAAAGTTAGCTGAAACCTCCTTACAAATGCTTTGCTCTGAAGAGTCTCAAGTGGATTAGTAGAGTCTCAAGTGGCTCAGTAGAGTCTTATAAGACATCCCAACAGCTGAATTCTGGAGAGTATGTTGGTTGGGATTTCAGTTGATCTTTTCACTCCCTAACTACAACAAACGTCTGAACATGATTGATTATTGTACTCTATTAGAAGCGGATGCATTTTCATATACACATAGTCACAAAATTGAAGGCACAAGCAATAAATATGAAAACTCTTAATCGTATATAAACTAATGTCACTTTATTATCACAAGTTTTTTTTTTTTTTATTAAATTGAAGACTAAGAATACAAAAATGAATAAAAAAATTTATCAAATAAAATTTTTTAAAGAATAATTAGCAAAAGAAAAAATTAACAAACAAATTCAAGACACAAAATTAAAGGCACAAGCTTCAAGATCACTGGAAAAATAAAAAATAATTTATTATTAGTAATTAGTTGCATATCCGTTTGCTTTGATTACTGCTGCTAGTCTTCTAGGCATACTTTCCGCTAACTTTTTTGTTATGGTTGGGCTAATATTTTGCCATTTCCTTGCTATTATTGACTTCAGCTCGGATTTATTCGCAATTGAAAATTTTCGGATTTGTTGCTCAAGTACTGACCACAAATGTTTTATTGGGTTAAGGTCTGGGGACTGAAGTGGAGTTTTTAATTGTTTTGGCGTATTATAAAGCAACCACATCTTTACAATATGTGAGGTGTGCTTTGGATCATTATCTTGTTGAAACCAAAACACATCCGATAGTCCTAATTTAATAGTACTTGATTTTAAATTCCTTTTCAGGATATCGAGGTATTGAAATTTGTCTATAGTGGTCTCAATAAATTCCATGTTGCCGACTCCTCCTGCAGACATGCAGCCCCAAACCATCACATTATCTCCTCCATGTTTTACGGTTCCGCACAAATTTTCTTTCTTTAGCTCGGTATTCGCTTTGCTCCAAACTATTTGTCTGCCATCAGAGCCAAATAGGTTGAACTTACTTTCATCACTGAATATTATGTTTTTCCAGAAGTCTGGACCCTCATTTACGAAGGTTTTCGCAAACTCTAACCGTTTTTTTTATTTGCTTCTGAAACAAATGGCTTTTTACGGGCTATTCTTCCATTTAAACCATGGTTTTGGAATGTTCTTCTAATAGTTTCCTTGGATATTGGTTTTTGGATCATAGAGAAGAGAAATTTCAGCCCTCAAATGATTAATCGGCTTCTTTGGACATTTTTCTATTTCCCGTCGAATGTATTCCTCATCTTTAACTGACAGTAACATTTTTCGTCCCCGTCCCGTTTTATTAATTAAAGTTCCATTTTTCCATTTATCGACTACAGTTCTTACTGAAAAAAATTATCACCCAACTATTTTTCCTACTTCTCAATATGTTTTACCTTCACAAACAAGCTTGGTAATAATTATTCTTTCCGCAACTGTGGTTGCTTTTCTCCGTTTATCCATTTCAGTTTTTTTTTATTTATTTATGTAAAAATACTAGTTTTTTTAAAAAACAACACACTTAACTCAACTAGTCACTAACGTTCACCTAAAACTCAATATTTGTAAAGAATGAAAAGTAATTGCATCATCAAATTCTACGAAATATCCTGTTAGATGCACGTGTGCCTTCAATTTTGTGTAGCTCGCAAGTGGTACAGTTGACATCAAAATAGCAAACTTTGGGATAGATTCGACTTTTTTTGTATTAATTTGGTGTACATTTATAAAGAAGACTACGCACTAACAGAATAAAATGCCAAGTCGATAAATTTACTACAATTGTAGTAACATTGAATCATATTTTGGCATTTATATAGATTGTGCCTTCAATTTTGTGACTATGTGTACATATTGTTCCAAACAGCAGAAACAAGAAATCTATGTCGGCACCAAAACGCGCATTTGGCCACAATTGAACAGTTTCCATATTTTGTCATCTAATTAAGTGTCCAGATTATCTACATACAGTTCAGCATACCAATGTATCAAAATTAATTATATATCATGGTTCTTCCCTTCATAAATCATCATAGCGTAATGTGCTACTTAGCCAGCGTGTCAACTCAGTACACATATACGGTTCAAGACTTCCAGGAAACCGGCTTAGTTTTCTATGTGTATACTATGTCAAAACAAGCCTTTTGTTCTCACCAGTAAATTAAACACCCTCAAAAAAATTAAGTAAATTTTCATCCGCATGCAATTTCAATAGGAAATAAATACACGCACTGCAGAGGACATATAATAAAAGTTCAAAATAACAGCAATAAAAATCTTCAACTAGCTTTCACTAATTGCATATAATCTGTAGAGCAATAAAGGCAAACAACACTAAAACACCGACTCAAAAACATTCGATTTATCGTACCTAAACTATTCCGGTACTGGAACTCTTTGCAAAAAATTAATTTCCGAAATTTTGTTGTGAAAGTCGAATACTTTTCTATTCGTCAACCTTTTTTTCTGTATTTTTCAATCTACTAAAATATATTTAGGTACATGAACAAATCTTATGTTAAATAGGGATACAGTTGTAGCAAATGTACCACCGACATTTCGATAGCGAATCAATATACGCAAGGCAGAGGACATATAATAAAAGTTCGAAATAACAGCAATAAAGATATTCAACTAGCCATCACTAATTGTATATGATCCCTTAAGCAATAAAAAGTAACAACAATAAATATCGACACCCAAATATTCGATTTTCATTACAGCATTGAGAGAGAAAATTGATGATCGCCGCACATATTTCAAGATATATACGTATACACCTACCATAGTAGGTACAATAATGTTTCCCCATCACAAAAAGAATGCAGCAAATTTACGCGAACACACTATAAAACGTTACACATTTTCACTTTCAACTGGCAAGCACTATAACCGACAAATATCACTTATCTCGCTGAATAAAAAGGGATCCGACCCATTGAAAAGCTGCAAAATATTACTTACCTTACCGCCACCTATTAGCATTTTCAATTTGCGGTTTGCGCCTTCGATCTCGTTCATTAGAATATAGTACTTCTCGGCCAGCGAATTGTTCGCTGACGAATTGAAAAGCTCTTTTTGTATGGGATTTGACGTTGAATTCGTTTTGCGAAGAGTATAGTACTAGGCTTAAGTAGGATAAGTAAGTAGTGATAGAATTCACACTCAAAATTTGCACAAATCCTTTACTGTTCTTCGAACATTAGTGTTTCTAGCGGTTCTGATGCGCTAGGGTTTTTTTTGTGCTTGCATATTCGATGAGGGGGCACAGTTTCATTCATTCATCTGTGAGAACTAAGTTTTTGGTAGCTTGATACTCGGTGAACGTAAATCACATCGCCGATATCGATTTTTACTTCGTCCAAAATACAAATCGTAACTATATTACGCATGGTTCTTCAATTCAAGCATACGCGGTCTGTACATTAATTTTAATTGTATATAATAAATCGTTCGAAAAAAAGAGAATAATATATTTTTAAAATAAATTATGACAGACATAAAAATTGCACTGACGGTGCATATATATTATAAAAAAAAGCTTTGTCTAATTATGTCCATCAACTCATGACTTTAATAAAAAGTAGATGTATTCCAAGTCTATGTTTTAACTTTCCAAAATCTTTTATTTTAAAATGAAAGAAACCAATAACTGTTAAAGATAAATTGCTATTTATTATTTGGAATTGAAATATATTATTTATGTTTGGCTTTCTTAAGAAAATGAAATTAGGAAACAAATTAAATTATTTCTATTTTTATTTCTAAGAACATAATATTATTTTTGCTTTAACAAAAGCGTGCGAAACATTTATTTAACATTTTTTTTATAAATTAAGCACTTATATGATTATTGTTAAAATTATTTTGAACTCTTACTAATAATTTTCAGGAAAATATTTATCGATAGCCTTTAATATTTTTTTAAATATTTTTTTTATAATTCTAATATTTTTTTCCATTTTTTATATAAGACCCCCAAAAGTATTTGTTAGAAAAGGAGTACGTTGATAAGCTCGAAAAACGCTGTCAAAAGATCCTAGAAAATAGACGAAATGAACCTGTTTAAACTATTGCGCGCTTCAAATACATTAATCGAAGTAATGAACGAAAGCTTGAAACAATTGAATTTATTACTAGGTTGAATGCTGAGTATCTGTTGAGTATAATAGGAGTATCTAAATAAAATTACATCGCCTGTGCTGCAGAAAATAAGCAAAATTGAGGCCGAAAAAGACGTCATTGTATTGAACATGTGGTTTGTTAAATTCTTATTCGAAAATTTCGCAATATTATGCAAATATCTAGTAATTTCATGATATATATATTGTTGTGTACACTAAATTGACAATGACGTTTCGACACTTGTCGAAATGTCACACATACCCACAAAGCAACTAGAGCGCCCTGATTGAACGCAATGGTAAATCCCCGAAACTAAATTAAATTATTTGGATTCGCGCAGATTTTTAACTGTACTATAATTATTATTATTATTTTAACTGTACTATTGTTATTATAAAAGCTCGAATTTTTTATCAATAAAGTTACAGTCTTTGCTGGTAAGCCAAATAACAAGCGGCGACCAAGCATTTCACAAGAATTGTCTTTCTTTTAAACAAATTGAACTGGAAGAGACTGTTTTAAACTTTGCGTAGCGGCGGCAAGTGCGCGAGGCAAAGTCTTTGTTGATACAACTTTGAAGCATAAAGACTATTCGAATTTGCGTTGCGGCGACAGGCTCGCCAAGGCAAATACAGCAGAATTCTTTTTCCTCTTTTTTTTTGAAGGGCTAATTGCAGCCAGACATCTGCATCTACGACTGATTATATTACATGGCAACCGTGCCAACGGCGAACTTGAAGAACTTAAAGTCCAACCTTCCAAAAAGAAGGAAGACCACAACCACGGGAAGACCCGCGGATCATCCAGGTGCGGAAGGACGAGGAAAAATTAACCCAAATACCTTACCAGGACACTCGCCGCAAGAAAAAGAAACGCGGGGGTAGGAAGGTGTACCTGAGGAGGCTCCGAGCGGCACTTAAGAGGATAGCGACGGATGAAGACAATCCACCACCCTGGGAACACCAAGGCGAGCTATTTGAGCAGATCGAAGAAATAACGAACGAATTAAAGAAAAAAAATAAATAAACAAAATTGCAAAAACATGAATGTATATACACAAATTTAAAATCATATAGAATAGAATGAATTAGATAAATTGAAATAGAGTGAATTATCGTTGTGAATTATATTTAGATAAAAAAAATAAATGAAAAAAATAAACAAAAAAACAATATGTTTTTATTAAGATGATACCCCCAAAAATTCTATGGTCCATGGTATGATAATTTTTAAATAGAAGACCAAATAAATACCATATCGAAAGTAATTGTAAATTTAAAAAGTCTAGCGCATTAGAACCGCTAGAAAATTAATTTTCGAAGAAATTATCTTTGAGGGATTTAAAAATGTTGGAAGACGTTATACACTTCTTTGTAGTATCAAAACAACCCTTTCTTACTCAAAAGAACAAATATAATTTTCTGACAGCATTTCCTATAACACAAATGATGAAAATGTTCAGTGCTGGCAACATTTGTCCAACACAGTAGCAATAAGTCTGCCATAACATGCTCATGCTTAATCAACTTATCCTTTGAATTTCGTTTTCATCCGAGGATATCACCGAAAGTTTCAGCGATTAAACATTTAAATATCGGTTGCTTATTTTATTGTAAATGCTTTGCTTATGAATATAAAATGGAAGCATGTTGGTGCAATATTTACGAAATTTTCTGGTGCTGGCAATCATGTGCTAGCACCATAGCTGCTTCACGTTGTATTAAACCCACCCTTTGAATCTCATTTCGATTGAATGGCTGCGCTGTAAGTTATAGGAGTGAATATTATTTTAAAGTTACCACCGTCCAAACGTTTTAAATTTTTGAAACGTTAATATTTGTTGTTAATTATCATTGCAGGATCATTCCCATTTGGAAATTTTTTGACAACATGGCTCGATAAAGAAATGTCAATAAATTACGAAATTCATCATAGTTGGCAACCCTCTCACAATTTTTCAACGAAATTCCTACAGAACTAGAAATGTAACAAGGTCCACTTATCACACAAATTTCGTTTTGATTTCGTTACTACATCGGAAGTTATAGGGAAAAAACCTTTATTTTCCTGAGCATATTTCCAATATTTAGGAGACAAAAATTGCCATAGCTGGCCACCCTATACTAATTTTTCAACCAACTTTCAATGAAATCTATTTTAGAGTAAGGTTCACATACTGCGTGAATTTTGTTAAAATCTGGTGGCTAAATCGGAAGCTATAGGCCAAAAACTATTTTTTTTTCTCAGCGATTTTTCTAAATGGCACCACTGCCACAGTGTTGTTTGTATTTCAAAAGCACCTCTATCAGAACTGGTCCTAGTTAATACCAACATGTCCTGTAAATTTCATATTGATCGCATTATCCGATCGTCAGTTCTCGTGAACAGAAGTTTTGAGTGCTGAAAATAGAGGTCATTTGATCACGGCCTGCCATTCTTATTAACCACAGAATTTTGAAATTTTGATTTGGTTTGGTGATCAAAAGTCAAAATTTATCAATAATTTGAATTTATTTTAAAGAATCAAAAATTTTTCAGGAGACTCGATGGTTTGAAGGATTTTTTTCAGGAGCCTGCTGTAGCTATAGAGTTACCCGCACAGCTTTAAGAGTCCGTGTCTGTTAAATTTTTGTCTATATCTATACGCTCTGAAAATTTCACGATGATTCATTGGTTTTCTTAGAAGTTATGACAAATCGAAATTTGAAAAAAAAATTTTGCCTACTTTTAGGCACTCAGCGCCTAGGCTAGGCTCAAATTTTCAATTTTTTATCATAGGCAAACTAAAAACATAATAAGTTTTCATTTCTTATAGTACTTTTTAGCAAATATTTACACTGCTTGGAAATATAGGAGTACCTGAAAATTCATTAAAATGCCCGCCGCCGCCAAGAGGTTTAAGATACCAAAATTTTAGTAAATCATGGACCTACTTGTTAGCTATGTTCTTCGAAAATTTCAGCTTAATCGGATCTGCCATTTCAGAGATTATCTCCCTTAATCATTTTGCTGATATATATATATATATATATATATATATATATATATATATATATATATATATATATATATATATATATATATATATATATATATGTATATACATATATATATCTATATCTATATATATATATATATATATATATATATATATATATATATATATATATATATATATATATATATATATATATAGATATATAGATATATATATATATATATATATATATATATATATATATATATATATATATATATATATATATATATATATATATATATATATATATATCTATGTGTGACGAATTAATACTAATTTTCTTACCCCGGGTAGAGTGTACAGAAGTGATACAATAAAAGAAAAACTAAACGATATAGAAGACTTAAAGAAAAAAGTATTAGATGCAGAAAATAGTCCAGAGCTGTAAAAAATATTCTTGGACAAATATAGTGTAGCGAAAGAATTATTAGAAAAAAAATTAAAACAAGCTGTAGACAACAAAATGGGGACTTTTAGTATAGAAGTAGCCTTACACAGTAGCATAACCATTGTTGGGTTACTAAATGAGAGCCTGAATGAAGAACCTAAATTGAGCGTATTAAATTTCGTTAATAAGGTAAAATTAGGAACAAGCGTAAAAGTACAGCTAAGTACACTAGAAATAAACAGTTATTCAACACTAGAGAAGCATTTAAAGAAATGGTACAAAAGTAGGAAATCCTTACAGTAAATTCATACTCAATTGACTCAATTACAACAACGCGGTACGATAGAAAAATATAGAGAAAAATTGTCTGAGCTCATTCGTGAATTAAGTGATATACAAATAAATAACCTAGGACAAAATACAACAGTTCAAGAAAAAGCAGTGACAGTAAAGTCAAATGATTCTTACGCGCCTACAATTTTCAAGAATGGATTAAATGAAACTCTTAAGCCTACTATTTTTGCTGCACAACCTAAAACATTTATAGAAGCGATACAAATCGCAACTGAATTTGAGACAAGTTACAGAACTCCGGAAAATATAATGTATATTAATAGAAAACCGAATGATAATCAACAATATAACCATAACAGTAAAAGCAGATCTAATAATAATAATACGTCACGTAGTTATAACAATAATAGGAATTATGGCACGAACCAAAATAGACATTATAGAGACAATTATAATTCAAGACCAAGTGAAATAAACAATTCGAATAATTACAGAAATAACAGAAATACCTATAATAGTCGAAACAATGAAGTAAATCAAAATAACAATTATAGAAATAATAATAATAGAAATAATCACAGCTCAAGGGGTAATTAAGTAAACCATCGAAACTACAGAAACTACGATAACAGCAGACCCAAAAACATAAATTTCAACGATAGGAGACAACGAATAAATATAGCCCAGGGAAACGCGACGACCCCGGAGGTCAGCAACAACGAACAATAAAAGTTGACCCCGGGACCAAGACAAAAAAATATTATTAATTAGCAGACAGCTCGAGAATTACGTCTCAATTTACTGCAAGGATAATAGAAAATATTTCAAATTATTGGTTGATACTGGAGCAGATGTGTCGCTGTGCCATTCTGGATGGTGAAATCATAAATGAAAATAAAAGATGTAAATTTTCCGGAATAACAGATGAACAAATACAATCGATTGGAACGATCAATTTAAATTTGAGTATTGATGGAAATAACATCAATTTTACATTTCAAATAGTGGAATCTGATTTTCCTATTCTTACGGACGGAACATTAGGAAGGGATTTTCTTACCAAAAAATTAGCGAGAATAAACTACGAAACATACACAATAACAATAAATATCAATTATGAAGACCATACTATACCCATCGCTACACTCAGAAAAAAATGTGCTGTAAAATCAACAGTCAGACTCGTTGAGATCATATTTTATATTTTGCTGTTACTATATTATAATAACAGCTTTGTCCACAAATTTCTGTTGTTTCAACCAACTTTATCCGTTAATAACAATCGTACTCTGTGCTCATAACAGTATTGCCTGTTGCTCTAACAGCTCGTTCTGTGAGAACAACAGTTTGACCGTTACTCTACCAGATGGTGAAGACAAAGTTGTCAAATTGGAATTGTTTTTGCGGGATGATTAAAATTGAAAAATTTTTATTTATCTTGAAATGTTTATTTGACAAAGTGGTTTCGAAAGCTTGCACTGATTCTCATCAGACAACTTCATCCGTTAATAACAATCGTACTCTGTGCTCATAACAAATTTTCGATTGAATTGACAGTATTGCCTGTTGCTCTAACAGCTCGTTCTGTGAGAACAACAGTTTGACCGTTATTCTACCAGATGGTGAAGACAAATTTGTCAAATTCGGATTGTTTTTGCGGGATGATTAAAATTGAAAAATTTTTATTAATCTTGAAAATTTTAGTTGACAAAGTGGTTTCGAAAGCATGCACTGATTCTCATCAGACACCAGCACACAGTGCATACTTGACTGGTGTGACCATTTGCAATTGGAAATCATTAATTTCTATTTACGCTGGTTGTGACAAATTTTTACATCTCCGACTTATATCAATCGAAATAATTTACTCATAAAGGTTATTGATTTGTGATCATGGTTCCCTTCTTGTCTATGTCTTACAGAAACCTGGCTTACTGCTGATATCTTCGATTCGGAAATCTTCTCTGACCACACGGTTTTCCGTAAAGACAGAGACCGTTTGAATAGCGGTAAATCCGATGGTGGAGGTGTTCTCATCGGTATTAATAAGGCACTCAATGGAACACTCTGTCGTGATGCTCCTTTCTGTCCTCCTGTTGAGTGTATTTTCGTGCGTATTTCCTTGCCTTCTGCCAAAACCCTAGTCGTCACTTCGATATATATACCCTGTAACCTTCCTCTGTCGATTTATGAACAATTCCTGGCGGAACTCTCTTCTTACCTTAACAGTCATTTTCCCACCGCTTACGTTCTGCTATGTGGTGATTTTAATCTCCCTACTCTAGATTGGGATGTTGACTATTCGGTTATCATTTCGACTAGTAGTGTTTCTTTAATAACCTCTTCGTTTCTCTTACTTTGTTCCCTCTCTCAGCTCAACAATATACCAAATGCCAGCAATAGAATTCTGGATCTCGCTTTGTCCAATATCCCAAAATCATCACTTTCTTTAAGCGCTGCTCTCTTTCCTTATGTCCCTCCTGATTCTCATCACCCCCCTATTATTCTGGAAATTTCTAATATTCGTTCTATGAGGAATAAAGTCCCATCCTTATTACTTTTCAACTTTCATAGGGCTGACTTCACCGGCATGGCAACTGAAATAAATATAATTAACTGGTTTTCTTTTTTTCGTGGCCTTGACGTTGATGATGCTCTGTGCAAGTTGTATAACTTCCTATCAAACCTTATTCCACTATTCACCCCAACTAGTCGTCCTAATAAACCGAACGATGCTCCATGGTTCAGCGGTGAAGTTTCAATCGCACTTGAAGCCAGAAATGCAGCTCGTTACTTATATAAAAGATCAGGTTCACCTGTTGACCTTCTTTTGTATAAGGATCTTCGCTCTAAAGCGAAAGAAGTTATCAGGCAGGCGATGCGCTCCTACATTGCTGGCGTTGAAGCATCAATTAGAACCAATCACCCGAAATCCTTTTGGTCATTCATCCGTTCCTTGAAAAATAGTCCTAGATTCCCCAATGGTATGCACTTGGGTGATACAGCTGCCTCCAATCCATAAGAAGTGTGTGAGCTTTTTGCTTCTTACTTTTCCACTTTTTTCTCACAACAATCTTCTTCTAATTCCTCAATTCTTCCCTCCACATCCTCTCCTGAATTGCACTCATTTCGAACGAACCCTCTTGAAATTGAACTTCTGTTGAACGATATCGATGCCAATACCGCTAGTGGTTCCGACGGTATTCCAAATATCCTGGCTAAATCTCTTTCATCATCTCTGTGCGTCCCTCTTTCTATCTTGTTCAATTTAAGTATATCTTCTGGCTCTTTTCCTTCTCGCTGGAAAATTGCCAACATCTTTCCTATACATAAAGCCGGTGATCGTACATGCGTCTCAAACTATCGTCCCATTTCCCTTCTTCCTTGCTTTAGCAAGATCCTTGAAAAAGTGGTTTACAAGCGGGTCTACTCCTTTATCCAGCCTACTCTCGCTCATGAGCAGCATGGTTTTGTCAAAGGTAAATCCACTTTAACCAACCTTCTTTCCTTCACACACACGGTCGCATCCGCTCTTGACCATCAAAAGCAGGTTGATGTACTTTATACCGACTTTTCCAAAGCCTTTGACTCCGTCAACCATAGCCTCCTTCTTCAAAAGCTAAGGTACGATGGCATTGCTGGTTCTCTTCTTTCCTGGTTCAACTCTTACATCCTCGACCGTACCTGTATTGTAACTGTTAATTCCTCCTCTTCAATTCCTTTTTATCCTGCATCAGGTGTTCCGCAGGGATCTATCCTTGGTCCTCTTCTCTTTCTTTTGTTCATAAACGATCTCCCTCCTTTAATCCATTCTTCTTGTCTTTTGTATGCCGACGATTTCAAGATGTTTCGAGTGATTGAGTCACAAGATGACTGTATGGTTTTACAAAACGATCTTAACAGCCTAAAGACTTGGTGCGTTTCCAATGCTCTCACTTTGAACATCGTGAAATGTCACAAAATGTCTTTCTCTTTGAAAATTTCACCTTTGATGTTCTCCTACTCTGTTTGTGGCTTTCCTCTTAATGTCGTTGATAATTTTAGAGATCTTGGCGTAATATTTGATCCTAAGCTCAAATTTGATAAGCATATTTCTTATATTACCGCCAGGGCCTCTAAACTATCCGGTTTTATTATTAGATCCTCTAAAGCTTTCGTTAATATCTCCACCTGTGTACACCTTTTCCTCTCCTTTGTACGTAGTATCCTTGAATATTGCTGTCAAGTTTGGTGTCCTCGTTTTGTCTACTTAAATACTGCGTTGGAGTCGGTTCAACGCAGATTTACTCGCACCCTGTTTTACAAATTTCAGCTTCCTTATCGTCCTTATAGTGATCGTCTGTCGTTCCTTCATCTACCTTCCCTCGAATCACGGAGACTGTTCCTGGATGAGTGCCTACTCTTCAAATTATTTTATAAGTTGGTAGATTCAGATATCAGCAGCCACGTTTCTGTCCGTGTTGCAGTGCATGGCACCCGCTCTTCGTTTGAGTTTAGTGTGCCATTTGCGCGCACTGATATCTTTTTTTATTCTCCGCTGTTGCGATTACTGAGGCAACATAATGATCTGCAGTTTGGTCCTCTGCCGCTGACTTTATATGCATTTAAAACTTTTCTGAAACATAATGTTTTGCGAACTACTAGTTCAATGTAGTCTTTTTTCCTTTTCTTTTTTTTCTCTATTTTTCTTATTTTGAATTTGTACTTTTTCACTTTGATTTTGTTTATTTTTGTTCTTTATTTTGTATCATTATCATTTCATTATTATTTTGTTCATTTTTTTTCATTCTCTCGTTAGTGAATTATTTGTATATGATATTTTCTATATTCAGTAATTGGATTTTATCTGTTGAATAATAGTAATAGTAAATAAATAAATAAATAAATAAATAAATAAATGTCTATAAATTTGTCATTTGCCGCACTGTCTGGAAGAACGCGAAGCTATGAAGTGTGAAAAGTGTGATTAGCAAAAAGTGTGATTAGTGAAAAGTGATAGTACTGTGTAGCAATAAAAGTGGTAGAATGGAGGAAGACAATTTACAGTATCTTTTACTAAATTGTGACGAATGTGTGGTTGACGATTTAAAGCTAATGGAAAGTCATATAAAAATTGAGCTTTTCTTATCTCAGTATCTACTTCAGGTTAACATTGATTTTTTGATCATGTTCCCAGGAAAGGATACAAGCTTATTTTCTAAGTGGGAAGCATTTTCTATGAAGATTAAATCATTTTATAAAATTAACATTCAAGATAAAGCATCCAGGGAAATGATTTTGCTACTGCATAATCGAAATATTAGTCCAGGTTGTCATTGAAAAAGATTTTCTAAGGTGAAACTTAATACATTTTGTTTTTAGATTCTTTGAGTTTTATAATCGCCCGCCTTTTAAATGCGGTTATAGTACCTGCTGGACGTTATAATTTAGAGCAAAAAGGGAAAAACCAATGATCCAACAGGATATGGACAGCTTCGTTCTATACATGGACTTGTCTTCAATATTTCAAGAATCGATTGTAGAAAGTAGACTACAATTTTCCAAAGAAAACCTAACATCACAACCGATGGTAATTGTCACTGGAAGCGAATTGACGGAAATTAAAGAATATTTTGTTTATATTGATGGAGTTAAATTTAAGTTGTCATCGTATTTAGCTGCGCTGGATATTTGCTTCAAAATTTTCCAAGTTTTTCATTTACAATACCCTATATTTTGCCGTGGCGTTTGGTTATTTATTCAAAAAATTTTCTTTGAAATCAACACCGAGTGCGATGAAGATCAGCCAAAAGTGAGTGGGCTCATATCTTATTTAAAAACTATAATAGAAAATACATAAAAATTGCTGACTCAGTTTACAACTGATCATAAACGCAAAAACTTCATTGTGTTCAAATGCTATCGAAAAAATTGTTTCCAACACTTTTCTAGCAAATGGGCATTTGCAAAACATCTAAATAGACATTTAGAAAGTGCTCGCGATGACAACTTGACTTAAACTTCATCCCAGCCATTGGAACTAAATGTAAATAGTGCTTCAAATTCTAGTTTGATAAGTCATGTAGAGCCAACGGTTCGCACAGAAAATATCTGCTCAAGTATGAATATCGAAAAAAGTGCTTTCGAATTTATTAGTTATTTATATGCTCAAAGCAATTTAAGTCGGAAAGACACAATTACATGTTTATAACATGAGTGATGGCATAAGTTACCTAAGAAATAAAAAACTGTAAAATTTTTGTGAAATCTCTTGCCATTACAATCTAAAAAACTTTAGCGCACCTGAACCGCTACAAACACTAATGCTCGAAGAACAGTAGAAGAATCGTGCAGGTTTTGAGTGCATATTCCACTCCATGAGCTGCTTATTACGGCCAAACTGTTTGAAACGCCACGTTTTACTTTGGTCTTAAGAATGCATTATAATTCATATGGTGGAAGGTTTCAGATATTACCACTGGCATGAATTTCAACGTTTATGAGAGCAAAACACGGGTTAATTATATTCGTTATCAGTTGCTTATTTCACAAAATTTTGAAAGCAGCATCTCATATAACATCAATGAAGAAAATGCTCAGTACCTGCAGCACTGTAACTGAAGTTGGTGTTTGGGGCTGCGATCCGAAAAATTTGCAGAACTTTGGGAATTGAAACATTGGTTATTTATTTTCATTTTAAATGTTTCCGGTGTGAATACTAACTGTAAGCATTTATTGATACAAAAGTAGCACAACCGACTCGTGCTGGCAACCTTTTGCCAGTATCAAAGCCAAGAATATATCACATCTGCTTCACGTTGTTATATTACATTCGAAGTTATAGGAGTATAAAGAAATTAAGGGTTACCTGCAGCGAGTTTTTTCAAAGAATCGAAAACTTAATATTTGCTGTTAATTGTCACTACAATATCATTACCATTTGAAAATTCTAAGATAAAACCGCTTAATAAAGATATTGGAATTAAACATAAAACCAACAATAGCTGACAACCTTATCGTGGCTTTTTAACCAAATTTGGCCTGAATAATGTTTATAATAGGTTCCATTAATTGTATGAAATTTGTATTGATCTCATGACTGCATTGGAAGTTATAGTGTAAAAAGTTTTCTTTTCCTACGCGAATTTTCAAAACCAAAGACAAAAAAATTACCATAGCTGGCAGCACCAATCGAAATTTTCAACCGAATTTCTATCAAACAGAGTTTAGAGTAAGGTTCAGCTATGTGTCAATTTCATGAAAAACGGGTAACTTATTCACATTTCATGGGGCAAAAAGCAGTTTTATTTCTTTGTAATTTTTCAAAATGGCACCACTGGCACAGAGTTGCCAGAAGTTTTTGATGCTAAAAATATAGGTTAACTGGGAAAGGGTTACCGTTCTTGTCCGACATGAAATTTCCAAAGTTTTACTTTGAACGTGTAGATAAAGCATGAGATTTGTATACAGATTGGTTTTATTGTAAGAAACGGACATTTTTTTAGGATATTCGATGGTTTGAACCATTCCAAACATTCAAAATTTTTATTTTTTCAAATTTAAGACACCAAAATTTTCATAGCTGGCAGCTCCAACCGAGTTTTTCAATAAAATTTCTATAAATTGCGGTCCTAAGTAAGGTTCAGCTACTGTGTGAATTTCGTCAAAATCCAACGATTGAATCCGAATTTATAGGGCTAAAAGCAGTTATCTTTTTTCAGTGATTTTTCAAGATGGCACCAATGGCACAGAATCGCCCGCATTTCAAAATGACTTCTATCAGACCTGGTCCTATTTAAGGCCAATCAAAGACCATATCAAATTTTTCAGTTTGGATATGTAAACAAAGCATAAGATTAACATATGAGTGGTTTTTTTTTTTTTAAGAAACGGCATTTTTTTAAGAGATTCGATGATTTGGAGGTTTTCACTTTCAGTGCTTTTCCTAGCTACAGGATTGCCAACACGCTCATTAAAAGATACATAAATTTACAATAAAATAATACCAATATGTCCTGAAAATTTCGTAATGATTAAATAGCTCTATCAAAAGTTATCGCAATTTAAAAATTTTCAAATTTTCCCGTTCTATTTTTAGGCACCTAGCGCGCACATGGGGCTAAAAAATCCTTATATAATTCGCATTTAAAACACGTTTGAAATTTATTTCGTCAACTTTATTTTTTCAAAAATTGTTTGTGTACGGAATAGTAGGTATATTAAAAATTTCACTAAAATGGCCGCCGGCGCCAAAGGGTTATCAATAACTGACATTTAGTGAAACCTGGGCCTATTCTGCATATACACCAATATATCCTGAAAGTTTCAGCTCAATCGGATGGCGCGCTCCTAAAATTTCTCACTGAAATTTTTTGATGATATATATATATATATATATATATATATATATATATATATATATATATATATATATATATAGATATATATGTATATATATATACATATATATATATATATATATATATATATATATATACATATATATATATATATATATATATATATATATATATATATATATATATATATATATATATATATATATATATATATGTATATATATATATATATATATGTATATATATATGTATATATACATATATATATATATATATATATATATTTATATATATATCTATATATATATATATATATATATATATATATATATATATATATATATATATATATATATTTATATATATATATATATATATATATATATATATATATATATATATATATATATATATATATATATATATATATATATATATATATATATATATATATTTATATATGGAAATATGAGTTTTTGGCCGAATCGATTTTAATACTAATGTTCTTCGAACATTAGTAAAAACCAAATTTGTATGTATTAAGCTCCCAAATTATGAATATCAAGATAATATGTCTAAAGATATAAGATTTGGTATTATTTTCATTTCATAAATAAAATGATTGTTTAATCGAATTATCAAGTTTTTTTGCAGCTTGGATGGCTTTGCATTCAGGAAAAATGCGTATAAGTAAGCTCATCCTGCTTATTTCAACTGAATCTCCTTTCAAATCAACAGAAGCCAACTGTTAGTTATGAGACTATTTTTCCGTTAAATCATTAAGAGTTCTGTTTTCATGATAAATTTTTATCTGTTCACACAACTACCTTCCCTGCCAAATTTAACAGTAATTATGTTCATATCAACTCTTGCTACAATTGTTTCAACAACCGATCCGTTCCTAGATCAACAACTGAAAAATAGCTGTTAATTGAACAATTTTTGCTGTTGGATGACTTTTAATAGTGAAAATCGTTAGAGCAACCCAGAATTTGTTTGATTTTACTGTATTTTTTCTCACTGTGTACAAGAAAACATAAAGTTACAGTACCACCAAGGTGTGAATACGTATGTCCCATCGATATTAACATTGAGGAAGACAGTGTAACCACTAACAAAGAAATAACACCAGGAGTCTATATAGCCAGCTCAATAATCCCAGTTAGAGGCGTAAAACACATTAAGATACTAAACACAAATGAAGAAGAGGTAATACTTGAAAATCTTAAAATTGAAACCGAACCATTAAGAAAATTCAAACCATGTGAAATGAGTAACTCAGTAGCCCGGAAAATTAGGGACAAACAAAGATTCAAAGATTTATTAAAGCATGTTACTAGAAGATGTTCTAGATAGTCTGGGGAGAGCTAAATATTTCTCTACTTTAGAAATGACAAGTTAATTCCATCAAATAGAGCTTACGGAAGAGTCACGACCATTAACAGCCTTCTCCACGAACAAAAGACACTATCAGTTTAAACGACTACCCTTCGGTTTAATAATTTCCTCAAACAGCTTTCAGCGCATGCTAACCATAGCTCTGAGTGGATTGGACTTAGTAGCTTTTCTATATGTAGATGACATAATTGTTTACAGCTGCAGCTTAGCACACCATAATGCAAATTTAGTACGAATACTTGAAAGATTGAAAAAATACAATCTTAAGCTAAACCCTAAAAAATGAAATTCCTTGAGAAGCTAAGTGGTTTACTTGGAACATCTAATAACCAAGGATGGAGCTCGCACTGACCCCGGGAAACTAGATACGATCAAAAAGTACCCAGTACCAACAAATCCAGACGAAGTCAGAAGATTCGTCGCATTCGCCAATTCTTACCGTCGATTCATTCCCGACTTTGCTAAAATAACGAAATGTTTAAACGATTTACTAAAAGAGAAAGTTGAATTCAAGTGGACACAGCAATGTCAAACAACATTCGGATTACTTAAAAGCAAACTAATAAATGCACCAATTCTACAATACCCGGACTTTAGCAAACCATTCATAGTCACAACGGATGCATCAGACTATGCACTAGCCGCAATACTGTCACAAGGTGACATATGACAGGACTTACCTATAACTTACGCGAGTAGAACTCTCGTTAAACATGAAATAAACACATCTACGATAGAAAAAGAATAACTGGCGTTTCATTGGGCAATAAACTTCTTCAAACCCTATCTTTTTAGAAATAAATTTACGGTGGTCACTGACCATAGACCACTCATATCGTTATTTACACACAAAAACCCGTCATCACACGCATAAGAGTTGATTTATGTGATTATGACTTCGATATAATATACCGAAAAGGAAAAATGAATGTCAATGCGGATGCACTATCACGCCTCAAGTTAAACTCAGATACATTAAAAGAAATGATCCCGAAGCAAGCACATAGTGCTGAGAACAAAAATATATTAGCAGTCACAAGAAACATGACCAAAAAGAAATACACCAAACCAACGATAGAAGCACAAAAACCAAACCAAAACACAAAGTTTAATGAAACTTATATGTGGAACAGCGAATTGATGGCTGACTTAAAAAATGTAATAAATTTAAAAATTGAAACGGGGAAATCCACAAAGATAAACATCGGAAATAACCAAGTTACAGTTGAATGCAGTGATAATCCATCGGAATTAGTTTCGTTACTGGAGAAGCTGACGTCACAAGTGACAAGGAGAAACATAACAAAGATATACTCAAAAGAAACCGATGAAATATTTAACACACTATAGAAAAACGAATTCAAAGACATATTCAATCAATTACAACAGTGTGTTCAATCAAAAGGCAAAGCAACTCTAAGAATTATAATACACAAACCCCCCAAAAGAATAACAGACAAAATAATACAATTTAAACTGATAAATAATTACCATACAACACCCACAGGAGGACATTTAGGTGTGAGAAAAACGACATTAAAACTCAAACAGAAATACATATGGAAAAATATGAAAATATGAAATGATAAAAACATTTAATAATAATTGTGAAACCTGTACTAAAAGTAAACAGACAAGACATATTAAAGAGAAAGAGTATTAAACGAATATTTAATGAACTTTACCAATGATTACGAATGGGATAAATGGGTGCCTTACTATACTTTTGCATACAACACTAGCCCCCACATAGACACACAATATTCCCCATATGAACTAGTATCTGGCAGATTACCTCATCTACCTAAAGACATAGTGGAAAATGACGCTAACGAACTAAAACTCAGGTTAAAGAATAGTATTAGTGTAGCACGAAAAATAATCAATAGAGTAAAGCAAGAAAGAAAACATAAACTAGACAATTTTGCAAAACCGTCAAACTTTAAAGTAGGAGATTTAGTACTTGTAAGAAATAAAAAATAAAAAAAACAAGCTCATACTTAAATCAACTTATCCTTTGAATTTCGTTCTTATCGCAGGATTTCATCGAAAGTTTCAGCGGTTAAACGTTGTTTGAGGCTGCCATCCGAAAAATGTTCAAAACTCGGAAAATTAAAAATTGATTCCTTATTTTTATTGCAAATGCTTTGCATATGAGAACGTAATTTTAAGCATCTGTTGGTGCAATATTAACGGAAATGGCACATTGCTGGTTAGCCTGTGTCACGAGAACTGACGACCGGGTTTTCCGATCATAATGAAATTTACAGAACATGTTTGTATTAGCTAGGACCAGGTCTGATAGAAGTGATTTTGAAATGAAGGCAACCCTGTGGTAGTGGTACCATCTTGAAAAACCACTGAGAAAAAAAAACAGTTTTTTGGCCTATAGCTTCCGATTCAGCCATCACATTTTAACAAAATTCAGATAATACTTGGATCTTACTTCATGTAACATTTGGTGAAAATTTGGTTGAAAAATTAAAATAGGGCTGCCAGCTATGGCGATTTTTGTCTCATAAATCTTGCAAATTTACTCAGCAAAATGAAGCCTTTTCCCCTATAACTTCCGGTCCAGTGTAGAAATCAAAACGGAGTTCATGCAGTAAATGGACCTTAATGTGAAATAAATGTCGGAGGAATTTCGTACAAAAATTATGAAAAAGCTGCCAGCTATGACCATTTTTGTAATTTTGTGGAATTTCTCATTTTTGTAATTTTTGTGGAAAAATGCCATTGGACTTGCAAATGGGAATGATCCTGCAATAAAAATGAACAACAAATATCAACGTTTTAAAAATTTGAAAAGTTTTGAGGGTGGTAGGCCTTAAATTCTTTTCACCCGTATACCTTCCAATCGAAACGAAATTTAACGTGAAGCAGATTTGGTATATATTTTGCTCTGCTGCAAACACAGGGTAACCAGCATTAGCCATTTTCTTCAATATTACAATAACAGATGCTTAAAATTACGACTCATAAGCAAAGCATTTGCGATAAAAATAAGAAAACAATTTTTAAATTTTCCGAGTTTTGAACATTTTTCGGATGGCAGCCTCAAACAACGTTTAACCGCTGAAACTTTCGATGAAATCCTCCGATGAGATTGAAACTCAAAGAACAAGTTGATTTGAGTATGAGCTTGTTATGGTAAACTTATTGCTGCTTCGTCGGGAAAGTGTTACCAGCACTGAACATTTTCATCATTTGTGTTATAGTTGAGTTTTGTTGCTTAGTGTATTACGTCTTTCCACATTTTTTGTCACTCAAAGACAATTTCTTCAAAAATTAGTTTTCTAGCGGTTCTGTTTTTCCTAAATTATAGTTATTTACATTATTTCCAACCGATATATACAAAAAGTCAAGCGCATCAGAACCGCTAGAAAACTATTTTTCGAAGAAATTGTCTTTGAGTGAAAAAGTGTGGAAAGATGTAATACACTGTTTTGTAGAATCATATCAACCATTCCTTATCCAAAGCAACAAAAGTCAACTATAACACAAATGATGAAAATGTTCAGTGTTGGCAACACTTTCCGAACGAAGCAGCAATAAGTTTACCATAACAAGCTCATACTCAAATCAACTTATTCTTTGAAATTTGTTCTCATCACAGGATTTCATCGAAATATTCAGCGGTTAAACGTTGTTTGAGGCTGCCATTCGAAAAATGTTCAAAACTCAGAAAATTTAAAAATTGATTCCTTGTTTTTATTGTAAATGCTTTGAATATGAGAAAGTAATTTGAAGCATCTGTTGGTGCAATATTTACGGAAATGGCTAGTGCTGGTTAGCCTGTGTCAGCAGCAAAGCAAAATACATACCAAATCTGCTTCAAGTTAATTTAAACCCAACCAGAAAATTTCGTTTCGATTGAATCACTGCGCTGGAAGTTATACGGGTGAAGAGAATTTTAGGGTAACCACCCTCAAAACTTTTCAAATTTTTATAGCGTTAATATTTGTTGTTAATTTTCATTGCAGGATCATTCCCATTTTCAAATCTAATGACATAATCGCTGAGTAAATAAATTAAACAAAATACAAAAATGGTCATAGCTGGCAGCCCTTTAATGATTTTTGTACGAAACTTCTACGATGTTTGGTTCACATTAAGCTACATGTACTGCGTGAACTTCGTTTTGATTTCTACAGTGAACCGGAAGTTATAGGGGAAAAAGCTTTATTTTGCTGAGCAAATTTGCAAGATTTAGGAGACAAAAATCACCATAGCTGGCTAGTCTATTCTAATTTTTCAGCCAAATTTTCATCAAATTTTACTTGAAATAAAATCCAAGTACTGTGTGAGTCTTGTCAAAATCTGATGGCTGAATCCTAAGTAATAGGCCGAAGACCGGTTTTCAAGATGGTACCACTGGCACTGGGTTGCCCGCATTTCAAAATCACTTCTATGAGATTTGGTTCTAGCTAATATCAACATGCTCTGTAAATTTCACTATGATCGGATAATGCGGTCGTCAGTTCTCGTGAACAGAACTTTCGAGTGCTGAAAATAGAGGTAATTTGGTGATAGGTTGCCGTTCTTGTGCAAATCGGAATTTTCAAAATTTTAATTTGACATGATGGACAAATGTTAGAATTTATCTTTGATTTGATTTTTTTGGCAAAAATCAAAAATTTTTCAGGAAGGTCAATGATTTGAAGGTTTTTTCAGGTGCCTGCCGTAGCTACAGGGTTACCCGCACTATCTTCAAAATCCACGTGTGCTAAATTTTAGTCAACATTAATCAAGTCAACATTAAGTTCACGATGATTCATTGTTTTTCTTAGAAGTAATGACAAATCAAAATTTGAAAAAAAATCCTTGCCTACATTTTGGCATGCTGCACCCACACACGGCTCAAAATTTCCAACATTTTAACATAAACAAGCTTAAAACATAATAAGTTTTCATTCCCAAACATTTATTTTAACAAAAATTTACATTTAGAGCGCCTTATGATAAGGATATTTGACAAAAACCCCTGGATTTTGACCAGAACAACAGAAGGAAGAGTGTGATGTTGCTGTTTCCCATGAAACAGTACGACAGGCAATCCTACGAAATAAGTTCTCATCAAGAGCTGCACGAAAGAAACCACTGGTTTCTGCACTAAACATCGAAAAGCGTTTTTCCTTTGCTATGATGCACCTTTCTCAACCCGTTGACTTTTAGTACAACGTCATATTCTGCGATGAGACAAAAATGATGTTGTACTAAAATGATGGACCGACTAGAGTGTGGCGCAAGCCTTTAACATCGTTGTAAAATTTGGTAAGTTATCCGTTATGATTTGGGGGTGCTTCTCAAGCAGAGGAGTAGAAAACTTGGCATTCATCGAGTAAGCCATGGCCGCCCAGCAATATTAGCATATTCTTAAAACATATTTAGCAAGCAGTGCGCAGAAATTCGGGATTATGCATAGCAGCAAACCAAATTTTAAACTTTACCAGGACAACGATCCCAAGCATAAGGCGCACATGGTGCGAATGTGGCTCTTATACAGCTACGGAAAAGTGATGGACACGCCAGTCCAGAGTCCTGACTTAAATCCCATCGAGAATTTATGGGCCTACTTAAAAAACAAGTCGCTAAAAGGCAGCCCGAAAACCGAACTGCATTAAAAACTGTGATTCTCGAAGAATGGCAAAAAATGCCAACCACGTATGACCTGTAAAAGTTGATTCATTCAATGAAAAATCGGTTGCAATGCGTGGTGGAGACCAAAGGTGGCCATACCAAATATTAAATAACCAAATAATATTAAATATCCTGTAAATATATAAATATTGAATACAATAATAATTTGTGTAAAGAGTTTCTTGACACCTTAAGAATTGCAGTAATTGTTTTCGTTGGTCTTTTCGTTCTTTGTTTGCATAGAAGCTGCGTTTTATTTGTATAAATCAGTTGAAAATAATGTAAATAGCTATAACTAAGAAAAAACAAATTCATTTGCATAAATAAAAAGAAGTTTTTTATTAAACTCGTTTCGCCGAAAATTCATATTTCTATATATATATATATATATATATATATATATATATATATATATATATATATATATATATATATATAAATATATATATATATATATATATATATATATATATATATATATATATATATATATATATATATATATTTATATATATATATATATATATCTATATATATATATATACTTATATATATATATATATCAGCAAAATGATTTTCCGAGATAATCTCGAGTGGCTGATTCGATTGAACTGAAATTTTCGCAGGATATAGATGTATATAGTAAGTAGGTCCATGATTAGCTAGAATTCAGATACCCTAAACCTTTTGGCGACGGCGAGCGTTTTAGTGAATTTTCAGGTACTCCTATATTTCCAAGCAATGTAAATTTTTGTTAAAATAAATGTTTGGGAATGAAAACTTATAATGTTTTAAGCTTGTCTATGATAAGGAATTGAAAATGTTGAGCCGTGTGTGGGTGCCAAGTGTCTAAAAGTAGAAAAGTTTTTGTTTCAAATTTTGATTTGTCATTACTTCTGACAAATACATTGAATCATCGTGAAACTCGCAGAGCGTATTGACGTTGGCAAAGATTTAACACAGGTGGATTTTCATGATTGTGCAGGTAACCCTGTAGCTACGGCAGGCTCCTGAAAAATATCCTTCAAATCATTGACCCTCCTAAAAAATTTTGGATTTTTGACAAAGAATTCAAATCATTAATAAATTTTAACCTTTGTCCATCATGTCAAATTAAAATTTTGAAAATTTCGATTTGCACAAGAACGGCAACCCATCACCAAATTACCTCTATTTTCAGCACTCGAAAGTTCTGTTCATGAGAACTGACGACCGGATAATCCGATCATTATGAAATTTACAGGACATGTTGGTATTAGTTAGGACAAGGTCTGATAGTAGTGATTTCGAAATGCGGGCAACCCTGTGGCAGTGGTACCATATTCTCTTTCTGCAATAAAGTTAAGCATGCTGCCCCTAGCTTTCTTGGCGTTTATAGCTTTTTATAATAAAATCATATTGATCAGCTAAAAATTGTATTTCAATATGCCTTGGGGACTTAATTAATTACATTCCACCATATTAGTACCATCTTGAAAAATCACAGAAAAAAAAAACTTTTTACTAATGTTCGAAGAAAAACATTAGTATTAAAATCACTTTGGCCAAAAATTCATATTTCTATATATATATATATATATATATATATATATATATATATATATATATATATATATATATATATATATATATATATATATATATATATATATATACATATATATATATATATATATATATATATATATATATATATATATATATATATATATATATATATATATATGTATATCATCAAAAAATTTCAGTGAAAAAATCTCAGGAACGCGCCATCCGATTGAGCTGAAATTTTCAGGACACATTGGTGTATATGCAGAATAGTGCCAGGTTTCACAAAAAGTTAATAATCTTTAACCCTTTGGTGCCGGCGGCCATTTTAGTGATTTTTTTAATATACCTATTATTCCGTACACAAATAATTTTTGCAAAAATAAAGTTGATGACATAAATTTCGAACAAGTTTTACATGTAAATCGGATGACGTTTTGGAATTTTTTAACCCCATGTGTGCGCTGGGTGCCTAAAATGAGAACGGGAAAATTTGAAAATTTTTAAATTGCGATAACTTTTGACAAAGCTATTCAATCATTACGAAATTTTCAGGACATGTTTGTTTTATTTAGTTGTAGATAAATGTACGTTTTAATGAGCGTGCTGGCAACCTTGTAGCTAGAGCAGGCACTGAAAGTGAAAACCTCCAAATCATCGTCTCTCTTGAAAAAATGTAGTTTCTTAAAAAAAAAACCACTCATAAGTAAATTTTGTGCTTTGTTTACATAAACAAAGAAAAAAATTTGATATGGTATAACGGGTACGCCTGGTAACCCTTGCCCAAGTAACCTATATTTTTAGCATCAAAAACTTCTGTTCACGGAAACTCACGATATGATGAACAGAATTTATTGAAATTTGCAGAATGTATTGGCCGTAAATAGGACCCGGTCTGATAGAAGTGAGTTTGAAATGCGGGTGATTCTGTGCCAGTGGTGCCATCTTGAAGAATCACTAAAAAAGATAACTGCTTTTAGCCCTATAAGTTCTGATTGAATCGTTCGATTTTGACGAAATTTGCACCGTAGCTGCACCTTACTTCAGACCACGTTTGGTAGAAATTTGGTTGAAAAATTCGGTTGGAGCTGCCAGCTATGATAATTTTGGTGTCTTAAATTTGAAAAAATAAAAATTTGGAAGTGAAAACATTCAAACCATCGAATATCCTAAAAAATGTCTGTTTCTACAATAAAACCAATCTGTATACAAATCTTATGCTCAATCTACACAGTCAAAGTAAAACTTTGGAAATTTCAAGTCGGACAAGAACGGTAACCCTTTCTCAGTTAACCTATATTTTTAGCTTCAAAAACTTCTGTTCACGGGAACTCACGAATCAATAATCAGATAGAATTGAAATTTACAGAATGCATTGGACTTAAGTAGGGCCAGGTCTGATAGAAGCAATTTTGCATTGTAGGCAACTCTGTGCCAGTGGTGCCATCTTGAAAAATTACAAAGAAATAAAAATGCCTTTTGCCCTATGAAATCTGAATAAGTTACCAGATTTTCATGAAATTGACACAGTAGCTGAACCTTACTCTAAACTCTGTTTGATGGAAATTCGGTTGAAAAAATCGATTGGTGCTGCCAGCTATGGTAATTTTTGTGTCTTTGGTTCTGAAAATTCGCTCAGGAAAATAAAACTTTTTGCCCTATTACTTCGAGTGCAGTCATGAAATCAATACAAATTTCATACAATTCATGGAACCTATTATAAACAATATTCAGGACAAATTTGGTTGAAAAGCCACGATAGGGTTGCCAGCTATTGTTGGTTTTATGTTTGTTTGCAATATCTTTATTAAGCGGTTTTATCGTAGAATTTTCAATTGGTAATGATATTGTAGTGACAATAAACTGCAAATATTGAGTTTTCGATTATTTGAAAAGCTCGCTGCAGGTAACCCTGAATTTCTTTATACTCCTATAACTTCGAATGTAATATAACAACGTGAAGCAGATGTGATATATTCTTAGCTTTGATACTGGCGAAAGGTTGCCAGCACGAGTCAGTTGTGCTACTTTTGTACCAATAAATGCTTACAGTTAGTATTCATACCGGAAACATTTACAATGAAAATAAATGACCAGTGTTTCAATTCCCAAAGTTCTGCTAATTTTTCGGATCGCAGCCCCAAACACCAACTTCAGTTACAGTGCTGCAGGCACTGAGCATTTTCTTCATTGATGTTATATGAGATGCTGCTTTCAAAATTTTGTGAAATAAGCAACTGATAACGAATATAATCAACCCGTGTCTCATAAACGTTGAAATTCATGCCAGTGGTAATATCTGGAACCTTCTACCATATGAGTCATAATGCATTCTTGAGACCAAAGAAAAACGTGGCATTTGAAACAGTTTGGCCGTAATAAGCAGAAAGCATGGTTGTTTTGGTTTAAAGTAAGGTTCAGCTACTGTGTGAGTTTTGTCAAAATCGAATGGCTGAATCAGAATTGATAGGGACAAAACCAGTTATTTTTCTTAGTGATTTTTAAAAATGGCTCCATTGGCACGAAAATGCCCTCATGTCAAAGTCACTTTTATCAGACCTGGTCCTACTTAAAACCAATACATTCTGTAAATTTCAATTAATTCTTATTATTGGATCGTGAGTTTCCGTGAACAGAAGTTTTTGATGCTAAAAATATAGCTTAATTGGAATAGGGTTACTAGGGGTGCCCGTAGTAAAATTTCGTATTTTTTACTTCGGCTGTGTAGACAAAGCATAAGATTTATATATGATTGGCTTTTTTCTAAGAAACGACATTTTTGCCGGAGATTCGATGATTTGAAGGTTTTCACTTTCAGCGCCTGTATATAAAAACTCAAAACTTGCACGATTCTTCTACTGTTCTTCGAACATTAGTGTTTCTAGCGGTTCAGGTGCGCTAGAGTTTTTTTATACTTAGAAAGATGAAGAAGTGATTTTTTTTCCTATGTGTAAACTCATTCTTGACAGACTATATATATATATATGTATATATATATATATATATATATATATATATATATATATATATATATATATATATATATATATATATATATATATATAAATATAATATATATATATATATATATATATATATATATATATATATATATATATATGTATATATATATCATCAAAAAAAATCAGTGACTATTTTTCGGGAACGCGCCATCCGATTGAGCTGAAATTTTCAGGATATCTTGGTGTATATGCGGAATAGGTCCAGGTTTCACCAAGTGTCAATAACCTTTAGCCCTTTGGCGTCGGCGGCCATTTTAATGATATTTTTAATATACCTATTATTCCGTACAAAATAAATTTTACAAAAATTTAGGTAACATAATGAATTTCGAACGTGTTTTAAGTGTGAATCGGATAGTGTTTTGGAATTTTTCAATCAAATGTGTGCGCTAGGTGCCTAAAAAGAACACGAGGAAATTTAAAAATTTTTAAATTGCGATAACTTTTGACAGAGCTATTCAATCATTATGAAACTTTCAGAACATATTGGTATTATTTAGTTGTAAATTTGTATATGCATGTTGCATGTTGGCAACTTTGTAGCTAAAGCAGGCGCTGAAAGTGGAAACCTTCAAATTATCGAATCTCCGGCAAAAATGTCGTTTCTTAGAAAAAAAGCCAATCATATATAAATCTTATGCTATGTCTACACAGCCAAAGTAAAAAATTTGAAATTTTACTACGAAATTTTACTTATTTTACCCTTTTCTAACTAAGCTATATTTTTAGCATCACAAACAATAATAAGAATTAATTGAAATTTACAGAATGTATTGGTTTTAAGTCTGACCAGGTCTGATAAAAGTGATTTTGACATGAGGGCATTTTTGTGCCAATGGAGCCATTTTTAAAAATCGCTAGGGAAAATAACTGGTTTTGGCCCTATCAATTCTGATTCAGCCATTCGATTTTGACAAAACTCAAACAGTAGCTGAACTTTACTTTAAACCAAAACAACCATTTCTTACTAAAAAAAAAAAAACAAATATAATTTTCTGACAGCAATTCCTATAACACAAATGATGAAAATGTTCAGTGCTGGCAGCATTTGTCCAACACAGCAGCAATTAGTCTACCATAGCATGCTCATGCTTAATCAACCTATCCTTTGAATTTCGTTTTCATCCGAGGATATCATCGAAAGTTTCAGCGATTAAACTATGTCTGGGGTTGCCATTCGAAAAATTTCCGAAACTCGGAACATTTAAATATCGGTTGCTTATTTTATTATAAATGCTTTGCTAATGAATATAAAATGGAAGCATCTGTTGGTGCAATATTTACGAAATTGTCTGGTGCTGGCAATCATGTACTAGAAGCATAGCTACTTCACGTTGTATTAAACCCACCCTTTGAATTTCATTTCGATTGAATGGCTGCGCTGTAAGTTATAGGAGTGAATATAATTTTAAAGTTACCACCTTCCAAACGTTTTAAATTTTTGAAACGTTAATATTTGTTGTTAATTATCATTGCAGGATCATTCCCATTTGGAAATTTTATGACAAGATCGCTCCATAAAGAAATGTCAATAAATTACGAAATTCATCATAGCTGGCAACCCTCTCACAATTTTTCAACGAAATTCCTACAGAACTGGAAATGTTACAAGATCCACTTATCACACGAATTTCGTTTTGATTTCGTTACTACATCGGAAGTTATAGATAAAAAACCTTTATTTTCCTGAGCAAATTTACAATATTTAGGAGACAAATTTCAATGAAATCTATTTTAGAGTAAGGTTCACCTACTGCGTGAATTTTGTTAAAATCTGGTAGCTAAATCGGAAGCTATAGGCCAAAAACTATTTTTTTTTCTCAGCGATTTTTCCAAATGGCACCACTGCCACAGGGTTGCTTGTATTTCAAAATCATCTCTCTCAAACCTGGTCCCAGTTAATACCAACATGTCCTGTAAATTTCATATTGATCGCATTATCCGATCGTCAGTTCTCGTGAACAGAAGTTTTGAGTGCTGAAAATAGAGGTCATTTGATCACGGCCTGCCGTTCTTTTTTACCGCGGAATTTTGAAATTTTGATTTGGTTTGGTGGACAAAAGTCAAAATATATCAATAATTTGAATTTATTTTCAAAAATCAAAAATTTTTCAGGAGTCTCGATGGTTTGAAGGATTTTTGTTTAGGAGCCTGCTGTAGCTAAAGAGTTGCCCGCACAGCTTTAAGAGTCCGTGTCTGTTAAATTTTGGTTTTTTTTCAATACGTTTTGAAAATTTCACAATGATCCATTGGTTTTCTTAGAAGTTATGACAAATCGAAATTTGAAAAAAAATTCTTTATCATCGGCAAACTAAAAACATAATAAGTTTTCATTTCTTATACTTTTTTTTTTAGCAAAAACTAACACTGCTTGGAAATATAGGAGTAGCTGGAAATTCACTAAAATGCCCGCCGCGGCCGCCAAGAGGTTTAAGATACCTAAATTTTAGCAAATCATGGACCTACCTGTTATATACATCTATGTTCTCCGAAAACATCAGCTTAATCGGATCGGCCACTTCAGAAATTATCTCCCTTAATCATTTTGCTACTATATATATATATATATATATATATATATATATATATGTATATATATATATATATATATATATATATATATATATATATATATATATATATATGTATATATATATATATATATATATATATATATATACAAATATATATATATATATATATATATATATATATATATATATATATATATATATATATATATATATATATACAAATATATATATATATATATATATATATATATATATATATATATATATATATATATATATATATATATATATATATATATATATATACAAATATATATATATATATATATATATATATATATATATATATATATATATATATATATATATATATATATATATATATATATATATATATATATATATATATACATATATATATATATATATATATATATACATATATATATATATATATATATATATATATATATATATATATATATATATATATATATATATATATATATTTATGTGACAAATTTTCCCGAAGCGAGTTTAGTACTAATTTTCTTTGAAATTTAGTAAAAAACCCCCGGTAGAGTATGCAGAAGTGATACAATAAAAGAAAAACTAACCGACATAGAAGACTTAATATAATATTAGATACAGAAAATAGTCCAAAGCTGCATAAAATATTCTTGGACAAATATAGTGTAGCGAAAGAATTATTAGAAAAAAAATTGGAACAAGCTGTAGACAACAAAGTGGGGACTTTTAATATAGAAGTAGCATTGAAATCGATACCTACTTTTAACGGAAACCCAAAAGAGGTAGATGCATTTTTAACCATAGTTGGGTTACTAAATGAGAGCCTGAATGACGAAGCTAAATTGAGCTTATTAAATTTCGTTAAAAACGTAAAATTAGGAACAAGCGTAAAACTACAGCTAAGTACATTAGAAATAAACAGTTATTCAACACTAGAGAAGCATTTAAAGAATAGGCACAAAAGTAAGAAATCCTAACAGTAAATTCATACTCAATTGACTCAATTACAACAACGCGGTACGATAGAAAAATATAAAGACAAATTGTCTGAGCTCATTCGTGAATTAAGTGATATGCAAATAAATAACCTAGGACAAAATACAATAGTTCAAGAAAAAGCAGTGACAGTAAAGTCAAATGACTCTTACGCGCCTACAATTTTCAAGAATGGATTAAATGAAACTCTTAAGCCTACTATTTTTGCTGCACAACCTAAAACATTTATAGAAGCGATACAAATCGCAACTGAATTTGAGACAAGTTACAGAACTCCGGAAAATATAATGTATATTAATAGAAAACCGAATTATAATCAACAATATAACCATAACAGTAGAAGCAGATCTAATAATAATAATACGTCACGTAGTTATAACAATAATAGGAATTATGGCACGAACCAAAATAGACATTATAGAGACAATTATAACTCAAGACCAAGTGAAATAAACAATTCGAATAATTACAGAAATAACAGAAATACCTATAATAGTCGAAACAATGAAGTAAATCAAAATAACAATTATAGAAATAATAATAATAGAAATAATCACAGCTCAAGGGGTAATTAAGTAAACCATCGAAACCACAGAAACTACGATAACAGCAGACCCAGAAACATAAATTTCAACGATAGGAGACAACGAGTAAATATAGTCCAGGGAAACGCCACGACCCCGGAGGCCAGCGACAACGAACAATAAAAGTTGACCCTGGGACCAGGACAGAAAAAATATTATTAATTAGCAGACAGCTCGAGAATTACGTCTCAATTTACTGCAAGGATAATAGAAAATATTTAAAATTATTGGTTGATACTGGAGCAGATGTGTCACTGTAACATTCCGGATGATCAAATCACAAATGAAAATACAAGATGTAAATTTTCCGGAATAACAGATGAACAAATACAATCGATTGGAACGACCAATTTAAATTTGAGTATTGATGGAAATAACATCAATTTTACATTTCAAATAGTGGAATCTGATTTTCCTATTCTTACGGACGGAACATTAGGAAGGGATTTTCTTACAAAAAAATTAGCGAGAATAAACTACGAAACATACACAATAACAATAAATATCAATTATGAAGACCATACTATACCCATCGCTACACTCAGAAAAAAATGCGCTGTAAAATCAACAGTCAGACTCGTTGAGATCATATTTTATATTGCTGTCGAACAATATTATAATAACAGCTTTGTCCACAAATTTCTGTTGTTTCAACCAACTTTATCCGTTAATAACAATCGTACTCTGTGCTCATAACAAATTTTCGATTGAATTGACAGTATTGCCTGTTGCTCTAACAGCTCGTTCTGTGAGAACAACAGTTTGACCATTATTCTACCAGATGGTGAAGACAAATTTGTCAAATTCGGATTGTTTTTGCGGGATGATTAAAATTGAAAAATTTTTATTAGTCTTGAAATTTTTATTTGACAAAGTGGTTTCGAAAACATGCACTGATTCTGATCAGACACCAGCACACAGTGCATTCTTGACTGGTGTGACCACTTGCAGTTGGAAATCATTAATTTCTATTTACGCTGGTTGTGACAAATTTTTACATCTCCGACTTATATCAATCGAAATAATTTACTCATAAAGGTTATTGATTTGTGATCATGGTTCCCTTCTTGTCTATAAATGTTTATAAATTTGCCATTTACCGCACTTCTGGAAGAACGCGAAGCTATGAAGTGTGAAAAGTGTGATTAGCAAAAAGTGTGATTAGTGAAAAGTGATAGTACTGTGTACCAACAAAAGTGGTAGAATGGAGGAAGACAATTTACAGTATCTTTTACTAAATTGTGACGAATGTGTGGTTGACGATTTAAAACTAATGGAAAGTCATATAAAAATTGAGCTTTTCTTATCTCAGTATCTATTTCAGGTTAACATTGATTTTTCGATCATGTTCCCAGGAAAGGATACAAGCTTATTTTCTAAGTGGGAAGCATTTTCTATGAAGATTAAATCATTTTATGAAATTAACATTCAAGATAAAGCATCCAGGGAAATGATTTTGCTACTGCATAATCGAAGTATTAGTCCAGGTTGTCATTGAAAAAGATTTTCTAAGGTGAAACTTAATACATTTTGTTTTTAGATTCTTTGAGTTTTATAATCGCCCGCCTTTTAAATGCGGTTATAGCACCTGCTGGACGTTATAATTTAGAGCGAAAAGGGAAAAACCAATGATCCAACAGGATATGGACAGCTTCGTTCTATACATGGACTTGTCTTCAATATTTCAAGAATCGATTGTAGAAAGTAGACTACAATTTTCCAAAGAAAACGTAACATCACAACCGATGGTAATTGTCACTGGAAGCGAATTGACGGAAATTAAAGAATATTTTGTTTATATTGATGGAGTTAAATTTAAGTTGTCATCGTTTTTAGCTGCGCTGGATATTTGCTTCAAAATTTTCCAAGTTTTTCATTTACAATACCCTATATTTTGCCGTGGCGTTTGGTTATTTATTAAAAAAAATTTCTTTGAAATCAACACCGAGTGCGATGAATATCAGCCAAAAGTGAGTGGGCTCATATCTTATTTAAAAACTATAATAGAAAATACATAAAAATTGCTGACTCAGTTTACAACTGATCATAAACGCAAAAACTTCATTGTGTTCAAATGCTATCAAAAAAATTGTTTCGAACACTTTTCTAGCAAATGGGCATTTGCAAAACATCTAAATAGACATTTAGAAAGTGCTCGCGATGACAACTTGACTTAAACTTCATCCCAGCCATTGGAACTAAATGCAAATAGTGCTTCAAATTCTAGTTTGATAAGTCATGTAGAGCCAACGGTTCGCACAGAAAATATCTGCTCAAGTATGAATATCGAAAAAAGTGCTTTCGAATTTATTAGTTATTTATATGCTCAAAGCAATTTAAGTCGGAAAGACACAATTACATGTTTATAACATGAGTGATGGCATAAGTTACCTAAGAAATAAAAAACTGTAAAATTTTTGTGAAATCTCTTGCCATTACAATCTAAAAAACTTTAGCGCACCTGAACCGCTACAAACACTAATGCTCGAAGAACAGTAGAAAAATCGTGCAGGTTTTGAGTACATATTCCACCACATGAGCTGCTTATTACGGCCAAACTGTTTGAAACGCCACGTTTTACTTTGGTCTTAAGAATGCATTATAATTCATATGGTGGAAGGTTTCAGATATTACCACTGGCATGAATTTCAACGTTTATGAGAGCAAAACACGGGTTAATTATATTCGTTATCAGTTGCTTATTTCACATAATTTTGAAAGCAGCATCTCATATAACATCAATGAAGAAAATGCTCAGTGCCTGCAGCACTGTAACTGAAGTTGGTGTTTGGGGCTGCGATCCGAAAAATTTGCAGAACTTTGGGAATTGAAACATTGGTTATTTATTTTCATTGTAAATGTTTCCGGTATGAATACTAACTGTAAGCATTTATTGATACAAAAGTAGCACAACCGACTCCGTGCTGGCAACGTTTTGCCAGTATCAAAGCCAAGAATATATCACATCTGCTTCACGTTGTTATATTACATTCGAAGTTATAGGAGTATAAAGAAATTAAGGGTTACCTGCAGCGAGTTTTTTCAAAGAATCGAAAACTTAATATTTGCTGTTAATTGTCACTACAATATCATTACCATTTGAAAATTCTAAGATAAAACCGCTTAATAAAGATATTGGAATTAAACATAAAACCAACAATAGCTGACAACCTTATCGTGGCTTTTTAACCAAATTTGGCCTGAATAATGTTTATAATAGGTTCCATTAATTGTATGAAATTTGTATTGATCTCATGACTGCATTGGAAGTTATAGTGTAAAAAGTTTTCTTTTCCTACGCGAATTTTCAAAACCAAAGACAAAAAAATTACCATAGCTGGCAGCACCAATCGAAATTTTCAACCGAATTTCTATCAAACAGAGTTTAGAGTAAGGTTCAGCTATGTGTCAATTTCATGAAAAACGGGTAACTTATTCACATTTCATGGGGCAAAAAGCAGTTTTATTTCTTTGTAATTTTTCAAAATGGCACCACTGGCACAGAGTTGCCAGAAGTTTTTGATGCTAAAAATATAGGTTAACTGGGAAAGGGTTACCGTTCTTGTCCGACATGAAATTTCCAAAGTTTTACTTTGAACGTGTAGATAAAGCATGAGATTTGTATACAGATTGGTTTTATTGTAAGAAACGGACATTTTTTTAGGATATTCGATGGTTTGAACCATTCCAAACATTCAAAATTTTTATTTTTTCAAATTTAAGACACCAAAATTTTCATAGCTGGCAGCTCCAACCGAGTTTTTCAATAAAATTTCTATAAATTGCGGTCCTAAGTAAGGTTCAGCTACTGTGTGAATTTCGTCAAAATCGAACGATTGAATCCGAATTTATAGGGCTAAAAGCAGTTATCTTTTTTCAGTGATTTTTCAAGATGGCACCAATGGCACAGAATCGCCCGCATTTCAAAATGACTTCTATCATGTGCCAAATAGATATTAGCCGAGCCCAGGCGAGCCGAGAGTGTGGACGGTCCAGACAAGCGACTTTGACAGGTGTCAGAGGCGCTCGTGCGACATCCGATCGGAGTCGGTTTTTTGGGCACGAGTGAAAGGGATTTCATCACGTGCCCTGCACGTGCCGGTAAATGCCGTCCACGTGTTGACTACGAGCTGTCAAAGGCTCAGTCTTCGATTGTCTGTGGAAGTGTCAGTAGCGATAGTTAATTTGAAATATAATAGTGGATACCGTGTGAAATAGAATAGTGAATACCGTGTGAAAAATAATAGTGGATACTGAGAATTGAACTGTGGCATTGTGATTTGTGAATTGAATTGTGTGTAAATAGAAATTGGGGTGAAATTTATATTTAATCGTTTTCGTTTATTTCAGTGCGAAATGGCAGCTTGGAGTAACGACGAAATTTTCAAATTTATTGATGCGTATCGAAGTGAAGAATCGATCTGGAATCCAAAATCCGATTCGCACAAAGACAAAATTAAGGTAAGTGTGAAATCTAATATTATTGATGTAAAGTTAATATTTATCATGCAAAAAGGTCGCCGCTTGAAGGTATCTGGAATGGATGCTGGCTGTTTCTTTGCCGAATATTTCTAATAAAAATTGTAAGTTTGCATTTAAACTTTCATATTTGACCAAATTAAACTTTTAATATTGCGAAAATTTTTTAACACAAGAATTTCATAAAATAAATCTAAGAATGAGGGCAAAATTCGACTGTGTGCCCCCATTGCGATTAGAAGATTTTCCGAAACATAGAATTAAAATGATAAAAATATGCAAAAATCTTCCGAATATTGCCAAATCATTCAAAAAACAAAGCCTAAAATGCACATAACTGGCAGATTTTTTCTTTTGTTACCTGTTTCAATTCAAATATATCATACAAAATACATGTGGGAAGCAGTACTAGCAATTCTGATACACACGGGCCGCCTATACTAATGAAAACATATAGCTAGTGCAAGAAAAGAGTAAAAACCCAGTTACGTGAAACACTGGGGAATGACTTTGCGCACAATACTCACACTATTTTGGGAAAAAAAACCCACACCTTTTTCTTTTGCTAAAAGGCATATTCATTAAGAGGCGATAAAAGGGTTCTCAGCATATTTTGCTTTGAACGAATTTGCACTGGCGAAAATGGGTTTTTTTCGCACATGATGCGCGTGCAAACTTACAATATTTGCGACTACCATGCACGAAAAAGGCCTATGTTTGCCGTGAAAATATGTATTTTCCACCCAGATCGGGTTTGTTCATTTTTTAACTATTTTGTTGTTTATGAAATATATGCGTTCAATCAACTGAAACTAAGAATCGAGAACTGACTTATGTCTTTATTTTTTTTAACAAAGCAAAACATGTATTACGCGGTAAAACTCGACTACGGGCTCCCCATAGTTGTTACACAATTTCAGTTATTATTTTGATTATGGGTGGTATTTTTTGTGGTTGTGTTTGTTTTTTAGGCATTTTTATTTATCTTCAACATGCTCTTTTATCGTGTATGTTTTTTTAGTTATTCTTCAATTTGTTATCCCTGCTCATTTTCTAATGGCAGCAGGGCGAAACATTTTAAGAAGAATACTCAAAAACATACAGAGAATAGACGAGAAGACAACACGATTATGATAAAGAAGAAAAAAAAACATTCAAAAACAAACACACAACGACAAAAACATAAACATATCAGCCTAACTTCAAATTAATTTCATATTCATGAGCATATTTCAGTGATGTCTTCTCCATATTTGCATGCATTTTCAGCCCTTTTCAATGCATACTTCATTCTTTGCCTATACATAACTATTCGAGCTCTACTCATCATATTATTTTGTTGCCAGGTTAATGATGCATGGATAAGACTGTCCCATATTATGAATATGACAGTAGATACACTGAAAAAAAAGAAGGAGTCATTAATGGCCACATTTCGGCAGCACTTGAGGCGGAAAAAGTCTTCATTCACTACGGGGTCCGGAGCGGATGACATATATCACCCTATATGGATGTTTTACGATGCGATGGAAGAATTTTTAGGGGATATATATACATGCTCCAGCCAGATAAATACCTTAAATCTTGTAAGTACTCAATATTAACATGAAATTCTTTAAAAAAAATGTATTAATATATTATATAAAACAAGTGTAATTACTTGCTCTTCAATGGCAAGTATGCATACAGAGTTTTCCAATTTTGTACTCAAAGAAAACATAGATTATTTTCGATACTAGGCTAAAATCTATTCTAAGTGTACGCATGTGTTTCCATGTGAAAAAAATTGTCATTTATTACATTTGCAATATTAACTGAATTTTCTAAATTCTTTACATAAATAGTACAATCAATAAAATTTAGTAAATATTAGATTTTCATGAACGCCGATTTATTTAACCTGGAAATACCTCGCACACTTAGAATACATTTTAGCCCGATATCCAAATTATTTTATGTTTTCTTTAAATACAACATTATTATGCCTTTATTTAAATTGTTATGGCCTCTGGGTATATTTTAATGTGATTTCAAAAACACCAAGTATGGTTAAAAAATACTTGTATTTTAGAAATTTATCTGTCATAATGTCAATAATACCCTTGCAAATATCTAACAACAGATGAATTTTACTATCCCAAATTCATAAAAATATTAGGTAATGCTTCATGCTTCCAGTTCTTCCCCTGAACAGGTAATTTATATGAGCAACTAACATACTTTTTCATCGAAAACTTTTAATGAAGTTTGACTATAGGAAAATATTTATAGAAGATAGAAATTTGACTATAGGAAAACATTGCTTTGATGGAAATTATACAAATGTAGCCGTTTTATTTGCTTTTGTTTACTGAATTTTACTGTTTTTGGCATAACTGATCGCATAATAAAATTATTCTCTTTTATACAAATACTTCATATAAAGGTATTCAATTTTTTACTGAAAATATTACGGTTTATTTAATAGTCTACGATCTTTTAGGCAATAATTTATACATTTTTTATTTAATAGCTACACAATATATGTTTGAGAAGGAAAAAATACTCAAAACCGCAGCTACAATGAAAACAAATGATTAAGTCCGCCATCCTATTCATTAAAAGTTTTCGATGAAAAAGTATGTTAGTTGCTCATATAAATTGCCTGTTCAGGGGAAGAACTGGAAGCATGAAGTATTACCTAATATTTTTATGAATTTGGGATAGTAAAATTCATCTGTTGTTATATATTTGCAAGGGTATTATTTTTAAAAATAATTTTCTAAGCACCATGCACCTTCACATACATTTATATTCAAATGAATTTGTTTATCTGCTATAATATGTTTGCAACGAATATGTTTTCGCGAAAACTACATTAGTTTTGAAAAAATTTTCCTCACTTTTCTGCATAAATAATTTCGAAGTCTATATTAATATATAACATTGAATTTAACTTGTTCATCACAATTATTGTTTAATTCTAGTATGCAGGAAGGATAAAATGGATATTACCATAAAAAAATTTACTACATAGATATAAAATACCAAAAATTTAGCTGAGAATTGCACCAAATCAATACGAACTTTCAAGGAAAAACCTATAAGTAATAATAAATTGTAATCGATTACGCTATGTCACCTGTCCATTATTTGTGCAAGTTTTTAAATGTCCGATAAATTGAAATGCTACAGTGAAGCGGTTGGCATCATTTTTTTTTTAAAATTTACACTTTTAAATACAATCTTTTCTTTGGTTGCGTAATTATTAAACTGAAATGTATCTTTACAAATACCTTCACAACATTATTTCACTCAAACGGATTAAAAGCGCAACTTTGTTTGTCATGGAAGTATAATTTGTTCTTAATGTTCAGTAAAGAAGCTTGGTGCAATATACATTTTTATTATAGTATAAGACAGTCAAATTATAGTAATAAAACCGTATATTATCGTTATGAAATAGTAAATATATAATGGTAATGATGATAATAATAAGAACAGTAAAAATAGTAAACTAAGTGTAAAAAAGGCAAAAAAACTATAACTATCAGCACTAC
>OZ022264.1:183570662-183593162 GCA_963978885.1 Nemotelus pantherinus | reverse complement strand
ATTCAAGTGGACACAGCAATGTCAAACAACATTCGGATTACTTAAAAGCAAACTAATAAATGCACCAATTCTACAATACCCGGACTTTAGCAAACCATTCATAGTCACAACGGATGCATCAGACTATGCACTAGCCGCAATACTGTCACAAGGTGACATATGACAGGACTTACCTATAACTTACGCGAGTAGAACTCTCGTTAAACATGAAATAAACACATCTACGATAGAAAAAGAATAAATGGCGTTTCATTGGGCAATAAACTTCTTCAAACCCTATCTTTTTAGAAATAAATTTATGGTGGTCACTGACCATAGACCACTCATATCGTTATTTACACACAAAAACCCGTCATCACACGCATAAGAGTTGATTTATGTGATTATGACTTCGATATAATATACCGAAAAGGAAAAATGAATGTCAATGCGGATGCACTATCACGCCTCAAGTTAAACTCAGATACATTAAAAGAAATGATCCCGAAGCAAGCACATAGTGCTGAGAACAAAAATATATTAGCAGTCACAAGAAACATGACCAAAAAGAAATACACCAAACCAACGATAGAAGCACAAAAACCAAACCAAAACACAAAGTTTAATGAAACTTATATATGGAACAGCGAATTGATGGCTGACTTAAAAAATGTAATAAATTTAAAAATTGAAACGGGGAAATCCACAAAGATAAACATCGGAAATAACCAAGTTACAGTTGAATGCAGTGATAATCCATCGGAATTAGTTTCGTTACTGGAGAAGCTGACGTCACAAGTGACAAGGAGAAACATAACAAAGATATACTTAAAAGAAACCGATGAAATATTTAACACACTATAAAAAAACGAATTCAAAGACATATTCAATCAATGACAACAGTGTGTTCAATCAAAAGGCAAAACAACTCTAAGAATTATAATACACAAACCCCCCCAAAAGAATAACAGACAAAATAATACAATTTAAATTGATAAATAATTACCATACAACACCCACAGGAGGACATTTAGGTGTGAGAAAAACGACATTAAAACTCAAACAGAAATACATATGGAAAAATATGAAAATATGAAATGATAAAAACATTTAATAATAATTGTGAAACCTGTACTAAAAGTAAACAGACAAGACATATTAAAGAGAAAGAGTATTAAACGAATATTTAATGAGCTTTACCAATGATTACGAATGGGATAAATGGGTGCCTTACTATACTTTTGCATACAACACTAGCCCCCACATAGACACACAACATTCCCCATACGAACTAGTGTCTGGCAGATTACCTCATCTACCTAAAGACATAGTGGAAAATGACGCTAACGAACTAAAACTCAGGTTAAAGAATAGTATTAGTGTAGCACGAAAAATAATCAATAGAGTAAAGCAAGAAAGAAAACATAAACTAGACAATTTTGCAAAACCGTCAAACTTTAAAGTAGGAGATTTAGTACTTGTGAAATAAGCAAGGATCGCCATGAAATATGATGGGGTCGTCACGAGATAAGTTCGTTGTTGGGCCTTGGGATATTTCTCTGTTTTCTTGTATCGACGCAGGGTCCTTACTGTAGAGGAATAAAGGTTAGACTAACCCAACAGTGGAGAGTGGATTGTACCACTATTCAACCTACCAAAGCGGCGAGGCCGCAGTTATTGATGGCACCATGTCAAAGCTAACCTTAGACATTTGCCGTGCTTGAATTATGCTCCGCAAGAATAACCTCGCTAGCAGAGACTCAATAGAATAAAAGTGTATTGCACGCTTACTCAAATGAATCTATTTTCACAATATTCTTACCACTCCTTATATACGATTTTTACAAAACATTACAAACATAACTTAACCTATTTTATGATCTAAACTCAGCATGCCCTGAAATAAATCAATAACACATAAATTTCCCATGACACAATAATCTATATGAATCACATGTGTTCAACTTTCACACGCTACACTTGACCAACATTTCTAGCGCCACTCTATCAACACGTACGATTTATTGCCATGTGCGCTTATTCACACTGTAACCAAAACATAACATATTTGGATCGCGTGCCATAGTGACACATAATTTATTATCGATCGCAATATGACTCTGTACTGCATTTGAATATACCATATGGCATGGATATTCACGGTCGCTACTCGGAAACCTGATACGGTCAGTTGAGCACAAGTGTATAGCATAGTACTTGACCTACAACTAGATACGTGTGGTCTGCTATTACGTAGACGATATGAATGAACTACATGGTGTTCTATTTTGACTTGTTTGTTTTGCTTTGATTTATTTCATGCACGTGATGGTATATCATTACACTTTTACCCTTTTTTTGATTAGGGTTCATTTGCAACAAAAAAAAAATGAAGACTAATCACAAACATTAGGTTCAATAGTCCCAGAAGGGGTTTTTATAATAATATTCTCTTATCTTTAGTCACAACAAAGTTTATCATCCTTAATGTACTTTAAAATATAACAAAATTTCTCTATTTGTAGGTTTAATATTTTTTTTTATGGTTCAATATTTTTTTTTTTTTTGTACAATAATGCTTACCTAGTTTAACTTAACATAATGCGTATCATTCTGAACGTTTTTATTACAAAATTTTTATATGTAGGTTCGTATATATATATTTTTTTTTTTATTTAACTACATTGTCGTTTATGTTACATGTGTGGTAAGGTTTTAATCTGTTTTTATGTACTAATTTACGGTTTCCTGCTATGTCTAAAGTGACATTACAGTGATCCATATCCAATACTCTATATGGACCTTTATATGGCGGTTGATGTTTCTTTCTATTTTCATTTTTCAAAAGTACGAAATCTCCTATTTTAGGATTCAAAGAATGTATATTTGTTTGGTTCACTGTTCTTTTGATTTTAACTTTTTCAATCAAACTTCGTGCTCTATTGATCGACATCCTCAATCTTGCCCTTAACTCGTTGGCATAATCATCTAAATCGTAAATTACATCTTGATTATCAACTATGTCATTTGGTAAATATGGAAGTTTACCGAAAATCAATTCAAATGGAGTGTAGTTTGTATCTACATTTGGGGTTGTATTATACGCAAATGTGTAATATGGAACCCATTTGTCCCATAGTTGGTCATCAGCAAACGAATACATATATTCGTTTAGTACCCGATGATTCCTTTCTACTACTCCTAAAGTTTGGTGGTGATATGGTGTTGAAAATATTTGTTTTATTTTTAGCAAATCACAGATGTTGCTCATAAGCTTCTTTGTAAATTCAGTACCTAAATCAGACTTGAGTACTTTGAAATGTCCATACTTTAATATAAATTCATTAACTATTCCTACAGCTATGGTTTGTGCTTCTTTATTCTCTATTGGGAACGCTACTACAAATTTAGTCAGTTCACATTGTAAGGTTAATATGTATCTATAGTTATTAGATATTCTTAGTGGACCTACGGTATCTATTTGTATTGTTTCAAAACTCGTTGTTGGTGTGTCGGTTTTCATCATTTCTTCTTTTGTGTGTCTCACCTGTTTGTTCATTTGACAAGGTGTGCAATTCTTTATGTGGGATTTAACCATACTGTTCATGTTCTTCCAGCAATACCTTTGTTTTAGCTTTAACAAAGTTTTGCGAATCCCTAAATGTCCTCCGTGCGGTGAATTGTGATATTCTTCTATTAATTTCACCTGTTCATCTTTATTCGTTATCTTACCGGGCGGCTTGTATATCATTATTCTTAGCTTCATATGCGCATTATCTTTACCTTTTCGTTGCAACAGGTTAAATACTTTCTTAAATTCTTCCTTGTCTATAGACTTTAATATAACATCATCACTTGATAATGAGAGTTCTTGGATTTTGTTACGTCTAGCAAAATCTAATAGTTTCTCCATAATCAAAACGTGTTCACTATTATTCTCATTACTTTTGTGTCTGTGGGTACCCCTATTTATTGTTAGCTTTGCGTTAACGGAAACTGGTTTCACGTTAGATATATCGCTACAATATACTTTTACAATATCTTTCGTACGTACGATATCAATACTTTTATTTTCATCATTGCGCAGGATAAATTTTAATTTCATAACACCGGTGATATCCGACAAGCTAGTGCAATCCCAACAATAGAATTGATCAGGTTCTACTTTTACGTGGTTGCTTTCGCTGCGGTTTTCTTGCTTTTTATCCTCTGTTTTATTTGCCATGCCCCTTGTAATTGCTAATAGTTTACGTGTTGCTGTTTCATCTATAACTGGAGGTATTAATGCTTTTAAAGAGTCAGAATCCAACTCAATTCTTGACAAGGCATCAGCATTCGTGTTCATGCTGCCTTTCTTGTACACAATCGTGAAATCATAATCCGATAAGTCAACTCTAATTCTAGTGAGTTTTGATGAAGGATTTGCATGGGTGAATAAAGATACTAGTGGTCTATGGTCTGTGACAACTACGAACTTTCTTCCGTAGAGATAGGGTCTGAAAAAGTTTATGCCCCAATGTATGGCTAAAAGTTCTTTTTCTATGACTGGTTTGTTGATGTCGTGCTTTGCTAGCGACTTGCTTGCATACGAAATTGGTAAATCCTGTCCAATTTCACCTTGCGATAATACAGCGCCTAATCCGTAATTAGATGCATCAGTTGTTAAAATGAATGGTTTTTCGAAATTTGGATACTGCAAAATTGGTGGCTCAATTAATTTATTCTTAAGTGTTTCATACGCTTTTTGACATTCGTCGGTCCATTCAAAAGAAACGTTCTTTTTCAATAGCGAGTTCAAACTTTTGGCAATTCCGGCAAAATTCGGAATAAAACGCCTGTAGTAGTTGCAGAACGCAACAAATCTGCGTACTTCATCTGCACATTTCGGAACCGGATAGTTTCTGATCGTCTCAAACTTAGATGGGTCTGTTTTAACACCTTCACTGGTTATCAAATGCCCTAAATACACTACTTCCGATTTCAAAAAGTGACACTTCCCAGGGTTCAACTTTAAGTTGTACTGTCGCATTCGCTGTAACACTTTGCGAAGATTATCATTGTGGTGTTTGACACTGCATCCAAAAACTATGATGTCATCTACATATAGGAATGCCTCATGACTTAAACCACTCAAAGCTATCGTCAACATCCGTTGGAAACTGTTGGACGAAATCTTTAATCCAAATGGTAGTCTCTTGAATTGATAGTGACCATCACTGGTCGAAAACGCGGTGACGGGTCTAGATTCTTTCTCAAGTTCGATTTGGTGGAATGAACTAGTCATGTCCAAAGTTGAGAAATACTTCGCTCTACCGAGCCTATCTAGAACGTCTTCCAATCTAGTCAAAGGAAACTTATCATTGATGATTTTGTCGTTCAATCTACGAAAATCCACTACAAGTCTCCACTTAGCTTTACCATCTGAAGTCTTCTTCGGCACAACCAAAAGTGGTGAATTGTATGGGCTTACTGACGGTTCGACAATATCATTGTCTTCTAAGTCTCTAACTTGTTGTAATATTTCTTCGTTTTGAGCTTGAGGTAGCCTATAATTCTTAATGTAGACCGGACTATCGTCTGCCATCTGCAGCTTTTGTTTGTAGAAATTGTTTGTTGTTAACTTCTCTTCCTCCAAGTGAAAAACATCTTGATATTCTTTGATTATCTCAAGCAAACTGTCCATAGATCTTTTGTCCAAGTTATCTTTATCTATAACTCCCAGCAGTTTCTCGAAACGTTTCTGATCACCTCTCTGTTGTTTTCCTGCATATACCTTGTAGTTCTTTAGTGGTTCAACCTCTATGTTGAAGTTGTTTATGACTACATCTCTATCAGTTGTGTTCAGAACCTTTACGTGTCGAACGCCTTTGGCTGGTATAATAGTGTTTCCGATGAAAACACCCTTCTCAATTTCTGCGTTCAGCACGATGCTATCCTCATCGATGCTTACATTTACCGGAACTATTGCTTCAGTTCTCGCGGATATATTAATTCCCGAATGGTTCTGACGTTTTGTATCCATGGGTAATACAATTTCCTCATCTGACACACTAAAAGAAATGGTGAATGTTTCATAATCAATTTTACTCATGAAACTAACTAATAAATCTCTACTGATAATACCGTCTGTACTAATCGGAAAATTGTCGTCTACAATGTGAAATAGTTCTGTTATCCCTTTGTTCCCAATTAATAAGTTTAATTTCGAAGTACCTAAAGACGTAGTTACTTCCTTAGTAATACCAGTTAACTTAATTTTATCCTTGCTATTCACTCTATGTTCTAACGCCTTAAATATACCTACTTTACAAATTGATACGTCTGCACCCGTATCTATTAAGAACGATAGTTGTCTATTCGCTCCATCATTATAAATTCTTACGTAATTCGTGCAGCCATCAGTTATTCTGTAAATTTTACATTCCTTACTCGTGTTATTTATTCCGGGAGGTTCCTCATTTCCTCTCCGGAACCTAGGACGTTTCCCTGGTCCGAAATTACGTGTATACTCCTATTATTGTTATTGCGGTGATTACTATGGTTGTTGGCATATCTGTTATTCCTACGGTGATTATCTCTGTTATCATTATTATACCTATAATGATTTGATCTGTTATCTGTTTTTCTATTAAAATTTCTATGGTTATCGTATCTTTTATTCCTAAAATCTCTTCGACTGTCTCTATCCCTATAACCATTGCTATTTCTATCATTACCATTGTTTCTGTATCTTCGATCACGGTTATTCCTATTATTTGCAAAATTGCCGATATGCATGACGCTACTCGTAGCTTGAGATTCTAATGTCTCAATTTCTTGCGCTAATGATACTGCCTAGCTGAAAATATTGTGCCTTTCAGCTGGTCATTAAGTCCACTTTTAAAGATAGTGAGTGCATAAGTATCGTTCATTTGCGCGATAACTTTCTTTTCTGGTTCTGTAGCCTGATTACCTAGCCCTTGTACCTGTAATTGATTGAGCTCATCAACCAAAGATAAAATCTTATCTTTATATGTAGTAACAGATGATCTGTTCTGACACATGTTACTGAGCATAGAATGAATCTGTGGTACTGTTTTATTGTTCCTAAACCTGCTAGATAATTCATCTTTTAAAGATTCAAAAGTGCTGATTGAGGTGTTAATCAAAGATAATCTCACATTCGCGGTAAGTTTAACTTTAGTGACGAAATCTATGAGTTGAGTTTTTCCTGAAGCAGTTAATGTGGAATTTAGTAATTCTACTATCTTCAAAAAGGATTCTAATTCCTTATACTTTCCCTCGAAAGTAGGAATTATTTTTATGGCAGTCTCTAGACTAAACTCAGACATCTTGGCTTTGTCTTCTAGTACTTGTAAACTAGTCTCTAATTCTTCGGTGATGTCGCACTCTTGTTGGACGTCTTCCGCAGAATATCCTTGTTTACCAAGCTGTAGCCAGATTTCTCCCTCCAATATCGCTGATACCGCTTTGAACTTTAGTTTTATATCTAAAACCTCAGAGCTTTCGTCATTAAAATTGCTGATTGTTTTCCTAAATTTTTCTTTACGCGCCTGTAAATCGTTCAATTTTTCTTTTAAAGTTTCAAACCTATATAAATTCTTCGAACTTTTTCTTAAATTTCTCAAAACCTGTTCGTTTTCCAAGATTAAACCTTCTAAAGTGTCCATACATAATTATTGTAAGACTGGAATTTTATAAGAAAGAACCGTACATTCATAAATAAAAGTTTTTTAAAATTCATGTATCAAGACATATATATTGTTTTAATTATTGCTATACATCTATACTCCTATTTAACCTCTTAGCTACATACTCCTTATTCTTTTTATTGTAAACATAGAATATTCCTAATTTTTACAGAAAATTGCTGCTGTTGTTAAAGATTGTTGATACTCCTGTATCACCGTTACCTCCTCCGTCGAGCAATTATTTCCCATCTTCTTTAAGTTCCCGTAGTCTCTTCCGGAAGTACTCTTTCTGCTGCCCAAAAGAAATTCGTACCAATCTGTGTAGTTCCGCTCGTTCACGCTTTAACTTTGTTTTCCTGCCTCCACGTGGCCGTCTTGGTTTGGGGATGGTGTCCAAGATATCTTTTTCAGCCTTCCTTTTGTTGAATTCTTCAATTCTCCTAGGTCTGGGTCCAAGTGTATTTATTGCTGTGGGCTTGTAGTAGGATGGTGTAGTTGACACTGGCTCAGGGACGTATTCTTCCCGTTCTAACTGTCCTTCTTCTTCTATGCAGCTGCCTGAATCTTCATAGTAGATTCCAGAGTTCCGTTCATCAGGATCGCCATGAAATAAGCAAGGATCGCCATGAAATATGATGGGGTCGTCACGAGATAAGTTCGTTGTTGGGCCTTGGGATATTTCTCTGTTTTCTTGTATCGACGCAGGGTCCTTACTGTAGAGGAATAAAGGTTAGACTAACCCAACAGTGGAGAGTGGATTGTACCACTATTCAACCTACCAAAGCGGCGAGGCCGCAGTTATTGATGGCACCATGTCAAAGCTAACCTTAGACATTTGCCGTGCTTGAATTATGCTCCGCAAGAATAACCTCGCTAGCAGAGACTCAATAGAATAAAAGTGTATTGCACGCTTACTCAAATGAATCTATTTTCACAATATTCTTACCACTCCTTATATACGATTTTTACAAAACATTACAAACATAACTTAACCTATTTTATGATCTAAACTCAGCATGCCCTGAAATAAATCAATAACACATAAATTTCCCATGACACAATAATCTATATGAATCACATGTGTTCAACTTTCACACGCTACACTTGACCAACATTTCTAGCGCCACTCTATCAACACGTACGATTTATTGCCATGTGCGCTTATTCACACTGTAACCAAAACATAACATATTTGGATCGCGTGCCATAGTGACACATAATTTATTATCGATCGCAATATGACTCTGTACTGCATTTGAATATACCATATGGCATGGATATTCACGGTCGCTACTCGGAAACCTGATACGGTCAGTTGAGCACAAGTGTATAGCATAGTACTTGACCTACAACTAGATACGTGTGGTCTGCTATTACGTAGACGATATGAATGAACTACATGGTGTTCTATTTTGACTTGTTTGTTTTGCTTTGATTTATTTCATGCACGTGATGGTATATCATTACACTTGTAAGAAATAAAAAATACAACAAGCTCATACTTAAATCAACTTATCCTTTGAATTTCGTTCTTATCGCAGGATTTCATCGAAAGTTTCAGCGGTTAAACGTTGTTTGAGGCTGCCATCCGAAAAATGTTCAAAACTCGGAAAATTTAAAAATTGATTCCTTATTTTTATTGCAAATGCTTTGCATATGAGAACGTAATTTTAAGCATCTGTTGGTGCAATATTAACGGAAATGGCACATTGCTGGTTAGCCTGTGTCACGAGAACTGACGACCGGGTTTTCCGATCATAATGAAATTTACAGAACATGTTTGTATTAGCTAGGACCAGGTCTGATAGAAGTGATTTTGAAATGCGGGCAACCCTGTGGCAGTGGTACCATCTTGAAAAATAAATGAGAAAAAAATACATGTTTTTGGCCTATAGCTTCCGATTCAGCCATCAGATTTTAATAAAATTCAGATAATACTTGGATCTTACTTCATGTAACATTTGATGAAAATTTGGTTGAAAAATTAAAATAGGGCTGCCAGCTATGGCGATTTTTGTCTCATAAATCTTGCAAATTTACTCAGCAAAATGAAGCCTTTTCCCCTATAACTTCCGGTCCAGTGTAGAAATCAAAACGGAGTTCATGCAGTAAATGGACCTTAATGTGAAATAAATGTCGGAGGAATTTCGTACAAAAATTATGAAAAAGCTGCCAGCTATAACCATTTTTGTAATTTTGTGGAATTTCTTTACTGAGCGATTATGCCATTGGACTTGCAAATGGGAATGATCCTGCAATAAAAATGAACAACAAACATCAACGTTTTAAAAATTTGAAAAGTTTTGAGGGTGGTAGGCCTTAAATTCTTTTCACCCGTATACCTTCCAATCGAAACGAAATTTAACGTGAAGCAGATTTGGTATATATTTTGCTCTGCTGCAAACACAGGGTAACCAGCATTAGCCATTTTCGTAAATATTGCAATAACAGATGCTTAAAATTACGACTCATAAGCAAAGCATTTGCGATAAAAATAAGAAAACAATTTTTAAATTTTCCGAGTTTTGAACATTTTTTGGATGGCAGCCTCAAACAACGTTTAACCGCTGAAACTTTCGATGAAATCCTCCGATGAGATTGAAACTCAAAGAACAAGTTGATTTGAGTATGAGCTTGTTATGGTAAACTTATTGCTGCTTCATCGGGAAAGTGTTACCAGCACTGAACATTTTCATCATTTGTGTTATAGTTGAGTTTTGTTGCTTAGTGTATTACGTCTTTCCACATTTTTTTGTCACTCAAAGACAATTTCTTCAAAAATTAGTTTTCTAGCGGTTCTGTTTTTCCTAAATTATAGTTATTTACATTATTTCCAACCGATATATACAAAAAGTCAAGCGCATCAGAACCGCTAGAAAACTATTTTTCGAAGAAATTGTCTTTGAGTGAAAAAGTGTGGAAAGATGTAATACACTGTTTTGTAGAATCATATCAACCATTCCTTATCCAAAGCAACAAAAGTCAACTATAACACAAATGATGAAAATGTTCAGTGTTGGCAACACTTTCCGAACGAAGCAGCAATAAGTTTACCATAACAAGCTCATACTCAAATCAACTTATTCTTTGAAATTCGTTCTCATCACAGGATTTCATCGAAATATTCAGCGGTTAAACGTTGTTTGAGGCTGCCATTCGAAAAATGTTCAAAACTCAGAAAATTTAAAAATTGATTCCTTGTTTTTATTGTAAATGCTTTGAATATGAGAAAGTAATTTGAAGCATCTGTTGGTGCAATATTTACGGAAATGGCTAGTGCTGGTTAGCCTGTGTCAGCAGCAAAGCAAAATACATACCAAATCTGCTTCAAGTTAATTTAAACCCAACCAGAAAATTTCGTTTCGATTGAATCACTGCGCTGGAAGTTATACGGGTGAAGAGAATTTTAGGGTAACCACCCTCAAAACTTTTCAAATTTTTATAGCGTTAATATTTGTTGTTAATTTTCATTGCAGGATCATTCCCATTTTCAAATCTAATGACATAATCGCTGAGTAAATAAATTAAACAAAATACAAAAATGGTCATAGCTGGCAGCCCTTTAATGATTTTTGTACGAAACTTCTACGATGTTTGGTTCACATTAAGCTACATGTACTGCGTGAACTTCGTTTTGATTTCTACAGTGAACCGGAAGTTATAGGGGAAAAAGCTTTATTTTGCTGAGCAAATTTGCAAGATTTAGGAGACAAAAATCACCATAGCTGGCTAGTCTATTCTAATTTTTCAGCCAAATTTTCATCAAAATTTTACTTGAAATAAAATCCAAGTACTGTGTGAGTCTTGTCAAAATCTGATGGCTGAATCCTAAGTAATAGGCCGAAGACCGGTTTTTTTTCGCAGTGATTTTTCAAGATGGTACCACTGGCACTGGGTTGCCCGCATTTCAAAATCACTTCTATGAGATTTGGTTCTAGCTAATATCAACATGCTCTGTAAATTTCACTATGATCGGATAATGCGGTCGTCAGTTCTCGTGAACAGAACTTTCGAGTGCTGAAAATAGAGGTAATTTGGTGATAGGTTGCCGTTCTTGTGCAAATCGGAATTTTCAAAATTTTAATTTGACATGATGGACAAATGTTAGAATTTATCTTTGATTTGATTTTTTTGGCAAAAATCAAAAATTTTTCAGGAAGGTCAATGATTTGAAGGTTTTTTCAGGTGCCTGCCGTAGCTACAGGGTTACCCGCACTATCTTAAAAATCCACGTGTGCTAAATTTTAGTCAACATTAATATGCTCTGCAAAGTTCACGATGATTCATTGTTTTTCTTAGAAGTAATGACAAATCAAAATTTGAAAAAAGTCCTTGCCTACTTTTTGGCATGCTGCACCCACACACGGCTCAAAATTTCCAACATTTTAACATAAACAAGCTTAAAACATAATAAGTTTTCATTCCCAAACATTTATTTTAACAAAAATTTACATTGCTTGGAAATATAGGAGTACCTGAAAATTCACTAAAACGCTCGCCGCCGCCGCCAAAAAGTTTGAGATATCTGAATTCTAACAAATCATGGACCTACACTATATACATCTACACTCTCCTCAAAAATTTCAGTTCAATTGAATCGGCCACTCCAGAGATTATCTCAGAAAATCATTTTGCTGATATATATAAATATATATATATATATATATATATATATATATATATATATATATATATATATATATATATATATATATATATATATATACATATATATATATATATATATATATATATATATATATATATATATATATATATATATATATATATGCGGCGCTGAAACAAATGAAAAATGGCAAAGCAGCTGGCAATGATGGCATCACAGCGGAACTATTGAAATACGCGGGCAGAAAAACATGGAAGATTCTGGCGAACGTATTCACAAGCTGCCTCAGAACAAGGAAAATCCCTGACCATTGGAATAGTGCCAATATAATTCTGATCCACAAGAAGGGGAACAGGGAAGACATTAGAAATTACAGGCCGATAAGTCTACTCCCCGCGTTCTACAAAGTATTCACTAAAATCATCAATAACAGAATACAGGCAACCTTAGACGCAGAACAACCTCGAGAACAGGCAGGTTTCAGAAGTGGCTTCAGCACCATAGACCACATTCACACACTGAGAGAAATTATGAGCCGAGCGAATGAGTACGAACTTCCCCTCGCCCTGGCGTACATAGACTTTGAGAAAGCCTTTGACTCAGTATACCCCGAGGCAATAATAAGAGCACTTACAAACCAAGGTATCGAGAAACCATACATAGAAACACTGACCAACATCTACAGGAACGCCAAAGCGAAAGTCAAAGTGTTCGATGACACACCAGAGTTTCCCACACAAAGAGGTGTTAGACAGGGGAACACCATTTCGCCAAGACTCTTTAGCGCCACCATGGAAGAAATCTTTCGAGGCCTAGCATGGGACAATAAAGGCTTAATCATAGATGGAGAACGGCTAAGTCACCTACGATTTGCAGATGACATAGTCCTTCTCGCCCAAAATCAGGGGGAATTACAAACGCTACTTGAGGATCTAAACTCAGCTAGTAAGACAGCAGGACTGAGAATGAACCTCAATAAAACAAAGGTTATGTACAACGAATTCATAACGAGAGGCCAGGATAGAATATCAATTAATAGCACAGATTTGGAAGTGGTAGACGAATATGTGTATCTGGGCCAAACAATAACAACTCAGGATCGCTACTACCCGAAATAAACAAGAGAATCAAACTAGCGTGGAGTGCGTTTGGGAAAAACTGCATAATCTTCAAATCAAAAATGAAACCCTACCTGAAGAAGAAAGCCTTTGATGGATGCATTCTGCCGGTCATGACTTATGGCTGTGAAACATGGACTCTGACAGCATATACCACAAGAAAGCTTCAGGTTGCCCAAAGAGCAATGGAGAGATGCATGTTGGGCATCACAAGAAGAGATAGGAAAAGACTTGACTGGATAAGAGCAAAAACGCAGGTAACTGATGTGATTAATAGAATCAGAAGTCTCAAGTGGCGATGGGCCGGGCATTTGGCAAGACTATCGGACAACAGATGGACCACCAAAGTCATGAACTGGTATCCAAGGGGAGTCAAAAGACCAAGACGGCGCCCGAAACTAAGATGGGACCATGACATAAGAAAGCTAGCCGGCATATCCTGGACACGTATAGCCAAAAATAGACAAAAATGGAGGGAAATGGAAAGCCAATATTTAGGGGAGGCTACATCATGATCCGTATGCATGATTGACAAGCTGACAATGATGATGATGATGATATATATATATATATATATATATATATATATATATATATATATATATATATATACCTATATATATAAAGAAATATGAATTTTCGGCGAAACGAGTTTAATACTAATTTACTTCGAAAATTAGTAAAACAATACGACTTCAATGCAAAAAAAAAACCAAAAGAACAACGAAAACAATTATTACAATTCTTGAAGTGTCAAGAAACTGTTTACAAAACTGTTTTTGTTTGCATTACTGCAACGATGCGGTAAATTTACCGTAATTTTTGGTCTGTGTAGTAAAGTTCTATGAATTTAATCATAAAAGTGTTATTAATTTTTGGCTAGTACGAATAAATAAGTGAAATATTGTGTTTTAAAATGCCAGGCAAAAGATTGTCCTTTGAGTTGGCTCAGATAATATACTATAATCACCAATTACGTAAAAGTGTGCAAGAACTGTCGAATATGTTTTGTGTAGCAGGAAAGATAGTCTCTAACGTTATAAATCATGCTGAAAATGAGGATAGGTTGAAGCCAAAGTGTGGAGGTGGCCCAAAACCAAAAATATCTAAACGTATAGAGCGCCTTATGATAAGGATATTTGACAAAAACCCCTAGATTTTGACCAGAACAACAGAAGGAAGAGTGTGATGTTGCTGTTTCCCATGAAACAGTACGACAGGCAATCCTACGAAATAAGTTCTCATCAAGAGCTGCACGAAAGAAACCACTGGTTTCTGCACTAAACATCGAAAAGCGTTTTTCCTTTGCTATGATGCACCTTTCTCAACCCGTTGACTTTTAGGACAACGTCATATTCTGCGATGAGACAAAAATGATGTTGTACTAAAATGATGGACCGACTAGAGTGTGGCGCAAGCCTTTAACATCGTTGTAAAATTTGGTAAGTTATCCGTTATGATTTGGGGGTGCTTCTCAAGCAGAGGAGTAGAAAACTTGGCATTCATCGAGTCAGCCATGGCCGCCCAGCAATATTAGCATATTCTTAAAACATATTTAGCAAGCAGTGCGCAGAAATTCGGGATTATGCATAGCAGCAAACCAAATTTTAAACTTTACCAGGACAACGATCCCAAGCATAAGGCGCACATGGTGCGAATGTGGCTCTTATACAGCTACGGAAAAGTGATGGACACGCCAGTCCAGAGTCCTGACTTAAATCCCATCGAGAATTTATGGGCCTACTTAAAAAACAAGTCGCTAAAAGGCAGCCCGAAAACCGAACTGCATTAAAAACTGTGATTCTCGAAGAATGGCAAAAAATACCAACCACGTATGACCTGCAAAAGTTGATTCATTCAATGAAAAATCGGTTGCAATGCGTGGTGGAGACCAAAGGTGGCCATACCAAATATTAAATAACCAAATAATATTAAATATCCAGTAAATATATAAATATTGAATACAATAATAATTTGTGTAAAGAGTTTCTTGACACCTTAAGAATTGCAGTAATTGTTTTCGTTGGTCTTTTCGTTCTTTGTTTGCATAGAAGCTGCGTTTTATTTGTATAAATCAGTTGAAAATAATGTAAATAGCTATAACTAAGAAAAAACAAATTCATTTGCATAAATAAAAAGAAGTTTTTACAAATTTTCGAAGAAAGTTAGTATTAAACTCGTTTCGCCGAAAATTCATATTTCTATATATATATATATATATATATATATATATATATATATATATATATATATATATATATATATATATATATATATATATATATATATATATATATATATATATATATATATATATATATATATATATATATATATATATATATATATATGTATATATATATATATATATATGTATATATATATATATATATATATATATACATATATATATATATATATATATATATATATATATATATATATATATCAGCAAAATGATTTTTCGAGATAATCTCGAGTGGCCGATTCGATTGAACTGAAATTTTCGCAGGATATAGATGTATATAGTAAGTAGGTCCATGATTAGCTAGAATTCAGATACCCTAAACATTTTGGCGGCGGCGAGCGTTTTAGTGAATTTTCAGGTACTCCTATATTTCCAAGCAATGTAAATTTTTGTTAAAATAAATGTTTGGGAATGAAAACTTATAATGTTTTAAGCTTGTCTATGATAAGGAATTGAAAATGTTGAGCCGTGTGTGGGTGCCAAGTGTCTAAAAGTAGGCAAGTTTTTTTTTCAAATTTTGATTTGTCATTACTTCTGACAAATACATTGAATCATCGTGAAACTCGCAGAGCGTATTGACGTTGGCAAAGATTTAACACACGTGGATTTTCATGATAGTGCAGGTAACCCTGTAGCTACGGCAGGCTCCTGAAAAATATCCTTCAAATCATTGACCCTTCTAAAAAATTTTGGATTTTTGACAAAGAATTCAAATCATTAATAAATTTTAACCTTTGTCCATCATGTCAAATTAAAATTTTGAAAATTTCGATTTGCACAAGAACGGCAACCCATCACCAAATTACCTCTTTTTTCAGCACTCGAAAGTTCTGTTCATGAGAACTGACGACCGGATAATCCGATCATTATGAAATTTACAGGACATGTTGGTATTAGTTAGGACAAGGTCTGATAGTAGTGATTTCGAAATGCGGGCAACCCTGTGGCAGTGGTACCATATTCTCTTTCTGCAATAAAGTTAAGCATGCTGCCCCTACCTTTCTTGGCGTTTATAGCTTTTTATAATAAAATCATATTGATCAGCTAATAATTGTATTTCAATATGCCTTGGGGACTTAATTAATTACATTCCACCATATTAGTACCATCTTGAAAAATCACAGAAAAAAAACACTTTTTACTAATGTTCGAAGAAAAACATTAGTATTAAAATCACTTTGGCCAAAAATTCATATTTCTATATTATATATATATATATATATATATATATATATATATATATATATATATATATATATATATATATATATATATATATATTTATATATATATATATATATATATATATATATATATATATATATATATATATATCATCAAAAAATTTCAGATCTCAGGAACGCGCCATCCGATTGAGCTGAAATTTTCAGGACACATTGGTGTATATGCAGAATAGTGCCAGGTTTCACAAAAAGTTAATAATCTTTAACCCTTTGGTGCCGGCGGCCATTTTAGTGATTTTTTTAATATACCTATTATTCCGTACACAAATAATTTTTGCAAAAATAAAGTTGATGACATAAATTTCGAACAAGTTTTACATGTGAATCGGATAACGTTTTGGAATTTTTTAACCCCATGTGTGCGCTGGGTGCCTCAAATGAGAACGGGAAAATTTGAAAATTTTTAAATTGCGATAACTTTTGACAAAGCTATTCAATCATTACGAAATTTTCAGGACATGTTTGTTTTATTTAGTTGTAGATATATGTAATGAGCGTGCTGGCAACCCTGTAGCTAGGGCAGGCACTAAAAGTGAAAACCTCCAAATCATCGTCTCTCTTGAAAAAATGTAGTTTCTTAAAAAAAGCCACTCATATGTAAATTTTGTGCTTTGTTTACATAAACAAAGAAAAAAATTTGATATGGTATAACGGGTACGCCTGGTAACCCTTGCCCAAGTTAACGAAATTCACACAGTGGCTGAACCTTACTTTAAACCACGTTTGGTAGATATTTGGTCGAAAAATTCGGTTGGAGCTGCCAGCTATGATAATTTTGGTGTCTTATTTTTGAAAAAATAAAAATTTGGAAGTGAAAACATTCGAACCATCGAATATCCTAAAAAATGTCCGTTTCTTACAATAAAACCAATCTGTATACAAATCTTATGCTTTATCTACACGTTCAAAGTAAAACTTTGGAAATTTCATGTCGGACAAGATCGGTTACCCTTTCCCAGTTAACCTATATTTTTAGCATCAAAAACTTCTGTTCACGGGAACTCACGAATCAATAATCAGATACAATTTAAATTGACAGAATGCATTGGACTTAAGTAGGACCAGGTCTGATAGAAGCGATTTTGAATTGTGGGCAACTCTGTGCCAGTGGTGCCATCTTGAAAAATTACAAAGAAATAAAAATGCCTTTTGCCCTATGAAATGTGAATAAGTTACCAGATTTTCATGAAATTGACACAGTAGCTGAACCTTACTCTAAACTCTGTTTGATGGAAATTCGGTTGATAAAATCGATTGGTGCTGCCAGCCATGGTAATTTTTGTGTCTTTGGTTCTGAAAATTCGCTCAGGAAAATAAAACTTTTTGCCCTATTACTTCGAGTGCAGTCATGAAACCAATACAAATTTCATACAATTCATGGAACCTATTATAAACAATATTCAGGACAAATTTGGTTGAAAAGCCACGATAGGGTTGCCAGCTATTGTTGGTTTTATGTTTGTTTGCAATATCTTTATTAAGCGGTTTTATCGTAGAATTTTCAATTGGTAATGATATTGTAGTGACAATAAACTGCAAATATTGAGCTTTCGATTATTTGAAAAACTCGCTGCAGGTAACCCTGAATTTCTTTATAATCCTATAACTTCGAATGTAATATAACAACGTGAAGCAGATGTGATATATTCTTAGCTTTGATACTGGCGAAAGGTTGCCAGCACGAGTCAGTTGTGCTACTTTTGTACCAATAAATGCTTACAGTTAGTATTCATACCGGAAACATTTACAATGAAAATAAATGACCAGTGTTTCAATTCCCAAAGTTCTGCAAATTTTCCGGATCGCAGCCCCAAACACCAACTTCAGTTACAGTGCTGCAGGCACTGAGCATTTTCTTCATTGATGTTATATGAGATGCTGCTTTCAAAATTTTGTGAAATAAGCAACTGATAACGAATATAATCAACCCGTGTCTCATAAACGTTGAAATTCATGCCAGTGGTAATATCTGGAACCTTCTACCATATGAGTTATAATGCATTCTTGAGACCAAAGAAAAACGTGGCATTTGAAACAGTTTGGCCGTAATAAGCAGAAAGCATGGTTGTTTTGGTTTACAGTAAGGTTCAGCTACTGTGTGAGTTTTGTCAAAATCGAATGGCTGAATCAGAATTGATAGGGACAAAACCAGTTATTTTTCTTAGTGATTTTTAAAAATGGCTCCATTGGCACGAAAATGCCCTCATGTCAAAGTCACTTTTATCAGACCTGGTCCTACTTAAAACCAATACATTCTGTAAATTTCAATTAATTCTTATTATTGGATCGTGAGTTTCCGTGAACAGAAGTTTTTGATGCTAAAAATATAGCTTAATTGGAATAGGGTTACTAGGGGTGCCCGTAGTAAAATTTCGTATTTTTTACTTCGGCTGTGTAGACAAAGCATAAGATTTATATATGATTGGCTTTTTTCTAAGAAACGACATTTTTGCCGGAGATTCGATGATTTGAAGGTTTTCACTTTCAGCGCCTGTATATAAAAACTCAAAACTTGCACGATTCTTCTACTGTTCTTCGAACATTAGTGTTTCTAGCGGTTCAGGTGCGCTAGAGTTTTTTTATACTTAGAAAGATGAAGAAGTGATTTTTTTTCCTATGTGTAAACTCATTCTTGACAGACTATATATATATATACAGTGGGTCACAGCTTATTTTATGCAGTAGATACTTCTCATTTTCATACGGTATATTCTTTAAGCGAAAAAGTTGTATAGTGAAAAATCAAAGTAGAATGGTTATCACAGCTGCATCAAATATGAAACAAACACCGAACAATCAATGAATGCGTCTGCGGCTTTTAAAATTCGAAGAAAAGCAAAAAAGTATCGATATTACATGTCACAGCTTATTTTATGCAGTGGCTAAGAGCTAGCGATTTCGCACTCTTCCATTCAGTTCTGAAAGCGTTTTTCTTGTGTCCACTTTGATAATTGATTTTGAATTACTTTGTTCTCGTTTGAAGTGTGATTTAGTTATTGAAAAGATTTTCACAAATAGAATAGAAAATGGGTCCTCTTACGACAACAGAACAAAGGGAGTTGGTCATAAACCATTTTAAAAACGGCGAATCTCAGCGGAAAATTGCTTCTATGGTAAATATAAACGAATGTACTGTTCAAAAAATTATTGAGCGTTTTTTGCACGAGAACCGGGTGCATGATAAAGGAAGATAAGCACCAAATAAAATTTTCAACGAAGCTGACGAGCGATACATTGTGCGGAAAATTATTGCTAATCCTGGGCTCTCCGCGGTAAAATTGGCCACCGAAGTGACCGAAAGTCTTGGCAAAAAATGTAGTGTGGAAACTGTTCGCCGAGTACTGTGGAATCACGATTTTCATGGTCAAGTTTCCCGGAAAAACCCATTTATTAGTCCTAAAAATAAGCTCAGTCGATTGAACTTTGCTAAAGAGCATCTTGGTAAGAGCCAAGGTTTCTGGAACTCAGTTATCTTTGCCGATGAATCTAAATTTAATATATTTGGCTCAGATGGCATGTCTTACTTATGGAGAAAGCCAAATACAGAGTATAATAAAGAAAACCTAAAGCCAACTGTTAAGCATGGTGGAGGAAGTGTTATGGTATGGGGCAGAAACAACAATGGACAAGCACATGTATCTTCAGATTCTTAAAGATAATTTGTTGCAAAGCGCTGAAGATTTGGGTATTCGGTCCAATTTTCGATTCTATCAAGACAACGACCCAAAACATAAATCAGGCATTGTTCAGTCATGGCTGATATACAACTGTCCTCATTTAATGACGCCACCACCACAATCACCCGACATGAATGTTATTGAAAATGTATGGGCAATATTGGAGCAAAATATCAGGAAACATACAATCTCTAACAAGAATGATCTGAAACGAGCTTTGGAATTCGAATGGAGGAAAATATCACCAGATGTTACACGTAAATTAGTTAATTCAATGTCAAATCGGCTTAAAGCTGTTGTAAGCCAGAAGGGATATCACACAAAATATTAAAATCTACATAATTTCTATGTATTTTCATTTTATTTTATATTATCAGTAATTGCATAAAATTAGCTGTGTGATGGAATTTTGTTGTTTTTGGAAGTATCTTGATTTGTAGCTTATAAATAATAAACATTGCCATGAAATAAAGTTTACGTCTAAAATTTACAAGTTTTTATTTCAAATAGCGTAAGTTTTAAGTTTATATTCTTTCCAGTTTCGTAGTTACAGAGCCTCATAACATAGAGTATGAGCTGCATAAATTAAGCTGTGATCCACTGTATATATATATATATATATATATATATATATATATATATATATATATATATATATATATATATATATAAATATAAATATATATATATATATGTATATATATATCATCAAAAAAAATCAGTGACTATTTTTCGGGAACGCGCCATCCGATTGAGCTGAAATTTTCAGGATATCTTGGTGTATATGCGGAATAGGTCCAGGTTTCACCAAGTGTCGATAACCTTTAGCCCTTTGGCGTCGGCGGCCATTTTAATGATATTTTTAATATACCTATTATTCCGTACAAAATAAATTTTGCAAAAATTTAGGTAACCTAATGAATTTCGAACGTGTTTTAAATGTGAATCGGATAGTGTTTTGGAATTTTTCAATCAAATGTGTGCGCTAGGTGCCTAAAAAGAACACGAGGAAATTTAAAAATTTTTAAATTGCGATAACTTTTGACAGAGCTATTCAATCATTATGAAACTTTCAGAACATATTGGTATTATTTAGTTGTAAATTTGTATATGCATGTTGCATGTTGGCAACTTTGTAGCTAAAGCAGGCGCTGAAAGTGGAAACCTTCAAATTATCGAATCTCCGGCAAAAATGTCGTTTCTTAGAAAAAAAGCCAATCATATATAAATCTTATGCTATGTCTACACAGCCAAAGTAAAAAATTTGAAATTTTACTACGAAATTTTACTTATTTTACCCTTTTCTAACTAAGCTATATTTTTAGCATCACAAACAATAATAAGAATTAATTGAAATTTACAGAATGTATTGGTTTTAAGTCTGACCAGGTCTGATAAAAGTGATTTTGACATGAGGGCATTTTTGTACCAATGGAGCCATTTTTAAAAATCGCTAGGGAAAATAACTGGTTTTGGCCCTATCAATTCTGATTCAGCCATTCGATTTTGACAAAACTCAAACAGTAGCTTAACTTTACTTTAAACCAAAACAACAATTTCTTACTAAAAAAAAACAACAAATATAATTTTCTGACAGCAATTCCTATAACACAAATGATGAAAATGTTCAGTGCTGGCAGCATTTGTCCAACACAGCAGCAATTAGTCTACCATAACATGCTCATGCTTAATCAACCTATCCTTTGAATTTCGTTTTCATCCGAGGATATCATCGAAAGTTTCAGCGATTAAACTATGTCTGGGGTTGCCATTCGAAAAATTTCCGAAACTCGGAACATTTAAATATCGGTTGCTTATTTTATTATAAATGCTTTGCTAATGAATATAAAATGGAAGCATCTGTTGGTGCAATATTTACGAAATTGTCTGGTGCTGGCAATCATGTACTAGAGGCA
>OZ022264.1:183560662-183568162 GCA_963978885.1 Nemotelus pantherinus | reverse complement strand
AAGTACATTAGAAATAAACAGTTATTCAACACTAGAGAAGTATTTAAAGAATAGGCACAAAAGTAAGAAATCCTAACAGTAAATTCATACTCAATTGACTCAATTACAACAACGCGGTACGATAGAAAAATATAAAGACAAATTGTCTGAGCTCATTCGTGAATTAAGTGATATGCAAATAAATAACCTAGGACAAAATACAATAGTTCAAGAAAAAGCAGTGACAGTAAAGTCAAATGATTCTTACGCGCCTACAATTTCCATTCTTGAAATTAAATGAAACCTATGGGCAATAATTAAATGAAAGAATTAAATGTCAATATTATAAATAAAGCAGCAGATCTGAATTAAATGAAAGAATTAAATGAAACTCTTAAGCCTACTATTTTTGCTGCACAACCTAAAACATTTATAGAAGCGATACAAATCGCAACTGAATTTGAGACAAGTTACAGAACTCCGGAAAATATAATGTATATTAATAGAAAACCGAATTATAATCAACAATATAACCATAACAGTAGAAGCAGATCTAATAATAATAATACGTCACGTAGTTATAACAATAATAGGAATTATGGCACGAACCAAAATAGATATTATAGAGACAATTATAATTCAAGACCAAGTGAAATAAACAATTCGAATAATTACAGAAATAACAGAAATACCTATAATAGTCGAAACAATGAAGTAGATCAAAATAACAATTATAGAAATAATAATAATAGAAATAATCACAGCTCAAGGGGTAATTAAGTAAACCATCGAAACCACAGAAACTACGATAACATCAGACCCAGAAACATAAATTTCAACGATAGGAGACAACGAATAAATATAGTCCAGGGAAACGCCACGACCCCGGAGGCCAGCGACAACGAACAATAAAAGTTGACCCCGGGATCAGGACAGAAAAAATATTATTAATTAGCAGACAGCTCGAGAATTACGTCTCAATTTACTGCAAGGATAATAGACAATATTTAAAATTATTGGTTGATACTGGAGCAGATGTGTCACTGTAACATTCCGGATGATCAAATCACAAATGAAAATACAAGATGTAAATTTTCCGGAATAACAGATGAACAAATACAATCGATTGGAACGACCAATTTAAATTTGAGTATTGATGGAAATAACATCAATTTTACATTTCAAATAGTGGAATCTGATTTTCCTATTCTTACGGACGGAACATTAGGAAGGGATTTTCTTACAAAAAAATTAGCGAGAATAAACTACGAAACATACACAATAACAATAAATATCAATTATGAAGACCATACTATACCCATCGCTACACTCAGAAAAAAATGCGCTGTAAAATCAACAGTCAGACTCGTTGAGATCATATTTTATATTGCTGTCGAACAATATTATAATGTAGCAAATAGATATTGGCCGAGACCAGGCGAGCCGAAGTCAGACGAGGCCGCCAACATGTGGACGGCATCTGACAGCTCGTCATGAATCGCCTTGGTTCGTGCTCAACATCCATTCCGATCGGATGTGGCACGAGCGCCTGTGACACCTGTCAAAGTCGCTCGTCTGGACCGCCCACACACTCGGCTCGCCTGGGCTCGGCCAATATCTATTTGGCACATAATAACAGCTTTGTCCACAAATTTCTGTTGTTTCAACCAACTTTATCCGTTAATAACAATCGTACTCTGTGCTCATAACAAATTTTCGATTGAATTGACAGTATTGCCTGTTGCTCTAACAGCTCGTTCTGTGAGAACAACAGTTTGACCATTATTCTACCAGATGGTGAAGACAAATTTGTCAAATTCGGATTGTTTTTGCGGGATGATTAAAATTGAAAAATTTTTATTAGTCTTGAAAGTTTTATTTGACAAAGTGGTTTCGAAAACATGCACTGATTCTGATCAGACACCAGCACACAGTGCATTCTTGACTGGTGTGACCACTTGCAGTTGGAAATCATTAATTTCTATTTACGCTGGTTGTGACAAATTTTTACATCTCCGACTTATATCAATCGAAATAATTTACTCATAAAGGTTATTGATTTGTGATCATGGTTCCCTTCTTGTCTATAAATGTCTATAAATTTGCCATTTACCGCACTGTCTGGAAGAACGCGAAGCTATGAAGTGTGAAAAGTGTGATTAGCAAAAAGTGTGATTAGTGAAAAGTGATAGTACTGTGTACCAACAAAAGTGGTAGAATGGAGGAAGACAATTTACAGTATCTTTTACTAAATTGTGACGAATGTGTGGTTGACGATTTAAAGCTAATGGAAAGTCATATAAAAATTGAGCTTTTCTTATCTCAGTATCTATTTCAGGTTAACATTGATTTTTTGATCATGTTCCCAGGAAAGGATACAAGCTTATTTTCTAAGTGGGAAGCATTTTCTATGAAGATTAAATCATTTTATGAAATTAACATTCAAGATAAAGCATCCAGAGAAATGATTTTGCTACTGCATAATGGAAGTATTAGTCCAGGTTGTCAATGAAAAAGATTTTCTAAGGTGAAACTTAATACATTTTGTTTTTAGATTCTTTGAGTTTTATAATCGCCCGCCTTTTAAATGCGGTTATAGCGCTTGCTGGACGTTATAATTTAGAGCGGAAAGGGAAAAACCAATGATCCAACAGGATATGGACAGCTTCGTTCTATACATGGACTTGTCTTCAATATTTCAAGAATCGATTGTAGCAAGGAGACTACAATTTTCCAAAGAAAACTTAACATTGCAGCTGATGGTAATTGTCACTGGAAGGAAATTGACGGAAATTAAATAATATTTTGTTTATATTGATGGAGTTAAATTTAAGTTGTCATCGTTTTTAGCTGCGCTGGATATTTGCTTCAAAATTTTCCAAGTTTTTCATTTGCAATACCCTATATTTTGCCGTGGCATTTGGTTATTTATTCAAAAAATTTTCTTTGAAATCAACACCGAGTGCGATGAAGATCAGCCAAAAGTGAGTGGGCTCATAACTCATTTAAAAACTATAATGGAAAAGACATAAAAAATGCTGACTCAGTTTACAACTGATCATAAACTCAAAAACTTCATTGTGTTCAAATGTTATCAAAAACATTGTTTCCAACACTTTTCTAGCAGATGGGCATTTGCAAAGCATCTAAATAGACATTTAGAAAGTGCTCGCGATGACAACTTGACTTAAACTTCATCCCAGCCATTGGAACTAAATGCAAATAGTGCTTCAAATTCTAGTTTGATAAGTCATGTAGAGCCAACGGTTCGCATTGAAAATATCTGCTCAAGTATGAATATCGAAAAAAGTGCTTTCGAATTTATTAGTTATTTATATGCTCAAAGCAATTTAAGTCGGAAAGACACAATTACACGTTTATCACTCATGTTATAAACATGTAATTGTGTCTTTCCGACATAGGTTACCTAAGAAATAAAAAACTGTAAAATTTTTGTGAAATCTCTTGCCATTACAATCTTAAAAACTCTAGCGCATCAGAACCGCTAGAAAACTAATTTTCGAAGAAATATTCTTTGAGGGACAAAAAAGTGTAGAAAGACGTAATACACTTTTTTGTATAATCATATCAACCATTCCTTACCTCAAGCAACAAAACTCAACTATAACACAAATGTTGAAAATGTTCAGTGCTGGCAACACTTTCCCAACGAAGCAGCAATAAGTTTACCATAACCAGCTCATACTTAAATCAACTTATCCTTTGAATTTCGTTCTCATCGAAGGATTTCATCGAAAGCTTCAGCGGTTAAACGTTGTTTGAGGCTGCCATCCGAAAAATGTTCAAAACTCGGAAAATTTAAAAATTGGTTTCTTATTTTTATCGCAAATGCTTTGCAAATGAGTATGTAATTTGAAGCATCTGTTGGTGCAATATTTACGAAAATGGCTAATGCTGGTTACCCTGTGTCAGCAGCAGAGCAAAATATATACCAAATCTGCTTCACGTTAAGTTAAACCCAACCAGTAAATTTCGTTTCGATTGAATCACCGCGCTGGAAGCTATACGGTTGAAAAGAATTTTAGGGTTGCCACCCTCAAAACTTTTCAAATTTTTAAAGCATTAATATTTGTTGTTAATTTTCATTGCAGGATTATTCCCATTTGCAAATCTAATGACATAATCGCTTAGTAAACAAATTCCACAAAATTACAAAAATGGTCATAGCTGGCAACCCTTTCATGATTTTTGTACGAAATTCCTACGACATTCACTTCACATTAAGGTCTGTTTACTGCATGAACTTCGTTTTGATTTCGTGACTGGACCGGAAGCTATAGGGAAAAAAGCTTTATTTTGCTGAGCAAATTTGCAAGATTTATAAGACAAAAAACACCATAGCTGGCAGCCCTATTCTAATTTTTCAGCCAAATTTTACAAAGAGTAACATTCAAGTACTGTGTGAATTTTGTTAAAATCTGATGGCTAAATCTGAAGTTATAGGCCAAAAACCGGTTTTTTTTTCTCAGTGATTTTTCAAGATGGTACCACTGCCACAGGATTGCCCGCATTTCGAAATCACTTCTATGAGACCTGGTCCTAGCTAATACCAACATGTCCTGTAAATTTCATTATGATCGGATTATACGGTCGTCAGTTCTCGTGAACAGAACTTTCGAGTGCTGAAAATAGAGGTAATTTGGTGATGGGTTGCCGTTCTTGTGCAAATCGGAATTTTCAAAATTTCAAATTGACATGATGAAAAAAGGTTTAAATTTATCAGTGATTTGAATTTTTTGTCAAAAATCAAAAATTTTTGAGGAGGGTCAATGATTTGAAGGATTTTTTTTCAGGAGCCTGCCGCAGCTACCGGGTTACCTGCACTATCTTGAAAATCCATGTGTGTTTAATCTTAGCCAACATCAATACGCTCTACGAATTTCACGGTGAGCCAATGGTTTTGTAAGAAGTAATGACAAATCAAAATTTGAAAAAAATCCTTGCCTACTTTTAGGCACTTAACACACACACACGGCTCAAAAATTTCAATTCTTTACCATAGACAAGCTTGAAACATAATAAGTTTTCATTCCCAATACTTTTTTTAACAAAAGTTTACACTGCTTGGAAATATAGGAGTACCTCAAAATACACTTAAACGCTCGCCGCCGCCAAAAGGTTTACGATATCTGAATTTGAGAAAGTCGTGGACCTACCTACTATATATATCTACTTTCTCCGAAAATTTCAGCTTAATCGAATCGGCCGCTCCAGAGATTATCTCGGAAAATCATTTTGCTGATATATGTATATATATATATATATATATATATATATATATATATATATATATATATATATATATATATATATATATATATATATATATATATATATATATATACACGGTGTGTCCCACGGAAATCGGAACTTTTTCGAAATAAAAGCAAACACTCATTATTTCTGCAAATAACTTCCATTTTATTCAAAATAGTCTCCTTCCGCTGCGATACAACGTTTTGCACGTTCAATTAGCATGTCGAATGAATTTTTAAGGTCCTTTTTGTCCTTTTGTCCTTTTGTTTTGGGTCCTTTTGTTTTGGGTGCTTCCATTCAGAACTTTGACGCTTGGTTTCCGGATCATATTGAAAACACCACGTTTCGTCACCAGTCACGATGGAATATTTGAAGTTTTGATCCTTTTTTAACTCTTTAATCAAGTCACAGCAATGTTGGATTCGAAGCATTTTTTGGTCGTCGGTCAATTTGTGTGGAACAAATCGTGCACAGATCTTCCTTAGATTCAAATGATCGGTCAAAATGCGATGAACTGAATTTTTGGACACATTCAGTTCCATTTCCATGTATCTCAATGAAGATTTCGGCTCATTTTTTATGAATTCACGTACTTTTTCAATGTTACTTTCAGTAACAATGGTTTTTGAGGGACCTGGATGTTCGTCGTCCTGTATGTCCTCACGACCTGCCTGGAACCGCTTAAACCACTCATACACTCTGGTACGGGACAAACAATTATCACCATAAACTTCTTTCATCAAATTAAACGTTTCGGTAAAAGTTTTACCGAGTTTAAAACAGAATTTAATATTCGCTCTTTGTTCGAAGTTCATTTTTCGACCGATGACACAAACTCACTGTCACTTTGAACGCGATATCTCGGCTTTTACTGAACCAAATGTCATGAATGTTGGACTGGAATGTTCGGGAAGGATGAACATTTCCAACGCATATAGTCAGTAATAGATGGCGTTATGTATATAGGATATTTTGAAAAAGTTCCGATTTCCGTGGGACACACCGTGTATATATATATATATATATATATTTATATATATATATAAAGAAATATGAATTTTCGGCGAAACGAGTTTAATACTAATGTTCTTCGAACATTAGTAAACACTCTAGTGCACCTGAACCGCTAGAAACACTAATGTTCGAAAAACAGTAGAAAAATTGTGCAGGTTTTGAGTGCATATTCCATCACATGAGCTGCTTATTACGGCCAAATTGTTTCAAATACCACGTTTTACTTTGGTCTCAAGAATGCATTATAACTCATATGGTGGAAGGTTTCAGATATTACCAATGGCATGAATTTCAACGTTTATGAGAGCAAAACACGGGTTAATTATATTCGTTATCAGTTGCTTATTTCACAAAATTGTGAAAGCAGCATCTCATTTAATATCAATGAAGAAAATGCTCAGTGCCTGCAGCACTGTAACTGAAGTTGGTGTTTGGGGCTGCGATCCGAAAAATTTGCAGACCTTTGGGAATTGAAACATCGGTTATTTATATTCATTGTAAATGTTTCCGGTATGAATACTAACTGTAAGCATTTATTGATACAAAAGTAGCACAACCGCATCGTGCTGGCAAACTTTCGCCAGTATCAAAGCCAAGAATATATCACATCTGCTTCACGTTGTTATATTACATTTGAAGTTATAGGAGTATTCTAAGGTTATAGGAATTTATATTCAAGTTATAGGAGTATACATCTGCTTCACGTTGTTATATTACCTGCAGTGAGTTTTTACAAATAATCGAAAGCTTAATATTTGTTGTTTATTGTCACTTCAATATCACTATCAATTGAAAAATCTACGAAAAAACCGCAGAATAAAGATATTGCAACTAAACATAAAACTAACAATAGCTGGCAACCCAATCATGGCTTTTCAACCAAATTTGGCTTGAATAATGTTTATAATAGGTTCCATTAATTGTATGAAATTCGTATTGATTTCATGACTGCACTGGAAGTTATAGCGCAAAAAGTTTAATTTTCCTGAGCGAATTTTCAAAATCAAAGACACAAAAATTACCATAGCCGGCAGCACCAATCGATTTTTTCAACCGAATTTCTATCAAACAGAGTTTAGAGTAAGGTTCAGCTACTGTGTCAATTTCATGAAAATCTGGTAATTTATTCACATTTCATAGGGCAAAAAACATTTTTATTTCTTCGTAATTTTTCAAGATGGCACCACTGGCAAAGAGTTGCCTACAATTCAAAATCGCTTCTATCAGACC
>OZ022264.1:183475662-183550662 GCA_963978885.1 Nemotelus pantherinus | reverse complement strand
TTTGATGTAGTGTGTATGATGTCCAGTAGTGTGGTGAGTAGTGAATGAAGAATGTTTAGTGTAGGTGTTTGTGTATCCACAATACTCCCCTGCCAGCGTTTTACGCGTTATCGCGAGGCGTAGGAGAGTGGCACCTTTGTGGTTCGCCCAGCTAGAGAGACGTACGGAGCGAATGTAACTTTCCTCGCTGGTCTCTTTTCGAGAGCTGGAGGCAGTAATGGTGCAGTCGAGGTTGCTGATGCTTGCTGGTTTCTGGAAGAATTGTCAACAGGTTCCGTAGAGGATGACGTGTAACAAGGCTTGAGCCTGTTAATGGAAACATTGACGGATTTGTTTCTGATTTCCAGAGTGTAATAGTTAATATGTCTGGCTAGGACTTTGAAAGGACCGTCGTACGGTGGAATGAGTGGTGGACGAACAGAATCGACTCTGACGAAGACGTGTGAGCAAGAGTCGAGTTGCTTGAAGATGAATATCTTCGGTGTTGTGTGGTGTTGAGCATCAACCGGTCGAAGTTTTGCCATTGTAGCCGTTAGTTCGGAGGCAAATTCTGTTTGGCTAATCTTCCTAGGATTTTCTTGAAGAAAATCACTAGGAAGACGCAGGTTTTCTCCGTACAGGAGTTGTGCCGGTGATGCTTTGAATTCTTCTCGGATTAGAGATCGTAATCCAAGAAGAATTAGTGGAAGTGTTCTAGTCCAGGACGCATCGTTGTGAGCCATGATAGCCGATTTTAGAGTACGATGCCATCTTTCTAAGAAACCGTTGGCCTGAGGGTGATACGCTGTGGTACGATTGCGTTCGAAGCCCAAGAGTCGACCAAGCTCAGCATGGAGCGCTGACTCGAATTGTCTGCCCTGGTCGGTTACAATGTATTGGGGAACTCCAAATCTAGCAATCCAGGTGCTTAGTAAAGCAGTAGCACAGTCATTGGCAGTAATGCTGGCTAAAGGAATTGCTTCAGGCTAACGTGTAAAACGGTCGATTATGGTGAGACAGTAAGTGTATCCCTGCGAGTGTGTTAGGGGACCAACTATGTCGATGTGAATGACCTTAAAACGTTCGGAGACCGTAGGAAAGGTCGATACAGGTTTGCTCACATGTCTGTTTATCTTGCATTTTTGACAAGATAGACATTCTCGGGCCCAAGTGGCAATGTCCTTGTTCATCGAAGGCCAGAAGAATTTAGTTGCAATGTGCTTTCTTGTAGCACGAATACCAGGGTGAGCGATATTATGTTCTGAGTTGAACACCTGTTTCCTGAACGTGTGAGGAATATAAGGTCGTATGGTTGGGCCAGACATTTCACAAAAAATGTCGACGTTGGTGCCAAAGATTGGTTGTTTCTTTAAAACAAATTTAGAGTCCTTTAGGATCTTCTGAAATTCTGCGTCCGATGCTTGGGACGAGGCAATTGCGGCAAAGTCGAGAGTACTGGGAAGAATGATTTCTTCTAGACGAGAGAGTGCGTCAGCAACAACGTTGTTGCAACCAGAGACATGCCGAATGTCAGAAGTGAACTCACTTATATAACTTAGATGTCTAAGTTGACGAGGTGTGGCCTTTTCTGGCTTTAGTTTAAAAGCAAAAGTCAGTGGTTTGTGGTCGGTGTATAGAGTGAACCTTTGGGCTTCCAAAAAATATCGGAAATAACGAATGCCCTGATAAGCCGCTAAGAGTTCGCGGTCGTATGCACTATACTTTCTTTGTGCGTCGCTTAATTTGGCCGAGTAAAAACCAAGGGGTTGCCAAGAGCCTTGACATTTTTGCTGCAGAGCAGCCCCGATGGCGGAATCGGAAGCGTCTACGAATAGACCAAGCTCGGCGTTTGAGTCCGGAAAGGACAATAGAGTGGCTTCTGTTAAGCCAGTCTTGACTTGGTCAAAAGCTTTGCTAGCTTCCATTGACCAGTCGATTGTCTTAGCACCATCTTTTTTAGAGCCACAAAGATAGGCGTTGAGTGGTTGCTGCATCTCAGCTGTGTGAGGAAGAAAGCGACGATAAAAGTTGACCATCCCCAAAAATCTTCTTAGGTCTTTAACCGTCTTGGGGAGTTTAGCTGTTGATATAGCCTCAACCCGATCTGGGGAGGGCTTAATGCCTTTCGGCGAAACCTCATGACCTAAGAATTTGATTGAAGGTCGAAGGAAATGGCATTTCTCCATGTTGATAATAAGACCATGGTCCGCTAATCTTTTGAAAATTTGTTCTAAGTGAACAAGATGCTCTTCTTCGGAAGTCGAAGCTACCAAAATGTCGTCGAGGTAGATAAAACAGAATTTTAATCCGTGTAGGACTTCATGTAGGAAGCGTTGGAACGATTGTGCCGCATTGCAAAGTCCGAAAGTCATTCGGGTGAACTCAAAGAGTCCGAAAGGAGTGCAGATGGCGGTCTTTGGTATATCGTTCGGCTCGACTGGAATTTGATGGTAGGCCTTAGTCAGGTCTATGGTGGAAAATATATTTTTGCCATGTAATTCATGACAGAAGTCTTGAATAATGGGGATCGGATATCTATCCGGGACGGTTATGGCGTTAAGGCGTCTGTAATCGCCGCAAGGACGCCATTCCCCATTAGCCTTGCGTACCATGTGTAGCGGAGAAGACCAGCTGCTATTTGAGGGGCGGCAAATTCCCTGTTGTAGCAGGAAATCGAATTCCTTTTTGGCCGCCGCGAGCTTATCTGGTGCAAGTCGACGTGGTCTCGATACTATCGGAGGGCCTGTGGTCAAAATGTGGTGTGTCACCTTATGTTTACAGGGTTGTGAGAACCCTGTGTTGACCGTGATGGCATGGTATTTGGTGAGAAGGGCATGCATCCGTGGATCAGAGGTTTTCTCAATCAAAACACTAAGTTTTGGACACTTGTATGATGTGAATGTGCCTTTCGATGAAAGCGAAGTAAGAGGATCCACAAGGATAGCATTCGCCAAGTCGACGACTAGCCCATAGTGGCAAAGAAAGTCTGCGCCTAAAATGGGTCTAGAGACATTGGCAATTATAAAATCCCATGAAAACTCACGACGGAGTCCCAGGTCTAGTTTGATTACCTTTCGTCCATAGGTATTGATGGTCGACTGGTTTGCCGCGGCAAGTCGCATACCAGAAGGTGGAAGTTTTCCGGTAGTAGGTGCTGGAAGCACCGAAATATCTGCGCCTGTGTCAATCAAGTAGTGTCGTTTAGACAAGTTGTCGTGAAGAATTAGACGACGGCTAGGTGACAAGTCGCGTTTTCTTACCGTCTGAAGAGAACAGCGACTTAGTTTTTTGGTTCTGATGAACCAGCCTTGAAGGCGCATGGAGAGAGGCATTTTAAAGCCTTGGAGCCGAATTTGAAGTGGTACCAACAAATACCAGTTCCTCGTGACTGGCTTCGGCGACGTGGCTGCGAGCGAGATCTCCCTTGGGACCTCGAACGCGATCGTAGTGTTTGGTGGACGAGCCTCGTGAGGGCAGCAACCTGCTGTGTCAAAGCGCCCACCTCTGACTGCTGGGGGGAAACGGCGACTGAGTTTACTTGTGGCGTGACAAAAACCTCCGCTATTTTGTCTGCCGTCTCCGCCAACTTGTTCAAGCTGGCCTCCGGAGAGCAGGCTAAAATAGCCTGAGTCTGCTCCGGAAGCCGCTGCAGCCAGAGGGTCCTCAAAAGGTCGTCCCCAACCGCGGAACCTCCCAACTGCTTCATATCACGAAGCAGCTGGGAAGGTTGTCTATCGCCAAGGGTAAGATTCCCCAAGAGGTGCTTCAGCTTTGCCGAATCGCTGGCTGAAAGCCGCGATATAAGCGCCCTCTTGAGGATCTCGTAAGGCGTGTGAGGGTCCGGGCTTGCAACCACGTCCCTGACCACCTTCAGCTCCGCCGAACCCAGCGAGGAGATCACGTAGTGGTATTTGGTCTCCGAGCCCTTAATACCAGCTTTTGCGAATTGGCTCTCTAGCTGGGAGAACCACAAAGCTGGCTCTTCTTGCCAAAACGCGGGTGGTTTCACGGATGTTGCACTGATTTCGAGACCGGATGACGCGCCTGAGGGAACCGCATCCTCATTGTCCAACGACATTCTATCGGAATTACGCGACGACAAAAACGAAACGCGGCAAGGAAATAGGGTGGCTGAAATTAGTGTGTAAATATATATTGTTAATTACTAATAAGGTGTAATATTACAATAATAATGATTTAAGTGTGAGGTTCAAATGTTTGAAATAATTTCATATACTTTTTTTTAAAAAAAAATCAAACGGATGTCTTCTTAGAAAAAGAAACTTAAAAATCATAATTGATATGATGTCCTAATACAATCTCATCTAGTTTGGTGTTGAAATTCTTTCAAGAAGCTCGATGTATTTTGACAAGTAGTGCAACTTGTACTTGCCAATAAACTATTGCAGTTTAAAAGGCACGATGCTTTGGAATTCTTGATGTTGTATATTTAAATTCGATCTTCACAAAGCTTTTTTAATAAATTTGCGAGAATTTTAGCGCAAAATCGTTGGCACTTTTTATACTATTACATGTACTGTACTATTGAACACTTTTGACATCTTGTTTGATGTATATTTCAAGTCTAAGAAGAAAGTGTTTTGGTTAACTCATAGCAGTGGAGTGTTGTACCTCGAAATGTATGCGCTATTTATTGCTCCAAAGAGATTTCGCTGCTGCCTGTCTGTATTTCTGCTGCTAGTATTGCGGCTGTTATTACTGTTGTTGTAACTGTCGTTGATATTGTTGCTGCTGAGTGCGCTGTTGACGTTCCGTTAATTCAAATTTACTTGCAGAAGATGTTCGAGCACCATATGAATTTTTGGCCAGACGCGATAGCTTGTGTTCGATATACAGTCCGCTGAATTTACTAATTTGTCACCACTTCCACCAGTTCCATAATTAAATTTCTTGAATTAGGCTTGCGTGCCTCTGTCGGGGTCACCAATTTTAGTATTTGAAATCAAATATCTAAAACAAGAAATTTCATAATAATTTACGTATAATATTTATATCTGCTTTGATATTAATCATGAACATTTTTTATAACATTGATTAAGTTTATTAGCATAGATATATTTAATTCAAAAAGAATAACAAAGAACAGCTTTTTTTTATCACAATCAAGATTGACAACTCACTATTTTTCATTTATTTTCATTGACATTTTTTTTAACTTAGTCTACTTGATTTCTGAATTTTGATGTAGTGTGTATGATGTCCAGTAGTGTGGTGAGTAGTGAATGAAGAATGTTTAGTGTAGGTGTTTGTGTATCCACACTATCCTATATTTTTTTGAATCTTATATATTATAATCTTTTTATATTCTTTTGTTATAATTAACGTTTCATTTCTTGGATCTTATTTTGTTTTTATTTTTTTTATTTTTCGTTTTATAAGTTAAAACATCCAACATGAATTCTGAATAATTGAATAAATATTGATTCTTACGGAACTTCTTCGTTTCCCTTCCTTTCACGTTTGTGTCGGTTTTAGGAATGTGTGTACTGTGGTAAGTGCTGTACAGTCTGCGTGCCATAGCACGTAGAAATCTTCCGCCCGCAAACCCACGCCAGGCTGAGCTAGTCGGCTGGGAAAAGGCACGCCGGGCAAGAGAAGGAAGATTTCTCAAGAAATCTATGCTGCACTGACGACTGCTCGACAGAGTTTAGTCAGTCGCAACAAATGGCGCCCAAGCTGGTTTTGGCTTTCTTTTTATATACTTTTCTTTTGGCAGATGTGCTTTTGGCTGGGGTGGCAAATGTTTAATAGGAGCATCTTGTTGCCTCAGCCATTTTTTTTTGTTTTCTTTGGCTATGGTTGCAGTTATGTATATACCTGACATTTTCAATTTTCAATCAATTTTCAATTTTCTATCATCATCTTGTCGAGCGGTCGTCAATGCAGCATTGGCGCCCATCTCGTGCTATTGTCGTCGTTTTATGTGTCGAACAGAGCTTGTCTCTTTAATTGCTGACCAGTCTTTTGTGGTTGTGGGATTACCTCCAGTTAAATATGATAAGATGTGCAATATCTTCTGGTTAACAGAATTAATCTTGTAATTAGATTGGCCTGAGTTTGCCGCATCTGGAGGAAAGTATCCACTGAAATGACTCATGAGCTGTTCTTGATCCTTGTCCATCTGTAAGATGTTATTCAGTCGTTTGAATTATTTTGAGCAGGACCCAGGACAGATGATCATTGGGTCATTTCAAAGCAACCATAAGAGAGCTGTATCTTCCTTATTTCCCCATTCCCATTTCATCATTTAGTGTCAAATTTTATACCTTTTCCCTTCCTGTCTTTAATTCCTGTCACGAGGAGGATCCGTAAGAATCATTATTTTTTTTTATGAATTGGAAAGTATACACATCAAATTCGAAGAAATTTGGTTTTTTGATATATCACTAGTGTATGTTATTATTTTGGCTGCACATAATTGCGTTATTATTGAGCGATATTGAAAAGAATTTGAAGGTTTCTCTTTTGATTGTGAAATCTTTCGGTTGCTGCTCATACTTATCTGGAAAAAAAATGTACTTAATTTTGGATTGATTTGGTTTGAATAAGAAACTATATACTTTATTTGAACATGCGTCGCAGAACAAATAGCTGGGATCCAAGCTACACGCCTTTCCAGCACCAATTGGAACGTTTGAGCCTATCTCCTTCGGCTGCTCAAGGCACGCGAATCACAGAGGCAATGAGAACGAATTCGTCTCCTACTGGTCAGACGGTACCACACAGTTCAGCCACTGAGTCATCAAGAAGACGAATTCCTCACGAAGAGAGTTCTTTCATGCCCCAGGAGCAAGTGTCTCGTCCGAATACTTCGCTCAGTAATGACCCACCGAGAGTCACTTTTCAGGCACAAGCAGAGATGAATGAGCGGTCATCAATAAAAGTCCCTATAACTAAATGGAATCTGATTTTCGATGGATCGACTTCAGGTTTGACCGCGAGACAGTTTATGTTTCGTGTTTTGTCTTTGGCGGAAGATTATCATGTTCCTCTCTCCACCCTTGCTATAGACTTTCACCTGCTTCTGAGAGGTCAGGCCGCAGATTGGTACTGGCGTTTCCGGGAATTAAATTATCCGCTTTTATGGAGTAGGTTACGAATAGAATTTTTGGAACGGTTCAGCGCTTTTAGATCCGATGTGGACGTGCGGAGAATGTTAGACGGTAGATTGCAAAAACCAGGAGAACGATTCCAGGACTTCTTTGATGCCCTTGAGAGTATTTCCCTACAGTTAAATACCCCCTTAATGGATCTTGATTTTCAGTGTGTAGTTTTTAGGAATATGTCCCCAGCACTTAGAATTCACTTGGCTGGCTTAGAATTCCAAACAACCCGAGAATTAGTTAGACGTTGCTGTCTCATAGAATCAGAGTGGAAATTGTTGGGAGTGAATGGGGATCGAGATCCGAATCGTCAAGCGCGTCAGGTGCATGAACTCGAGTTTGGGAGAGTGCAGGGTCATAATGGTCAATCAGACGTATTTCTTTCCCCTGTTCGACATTCGGAACGTGATTTTGGACCATCATCCGCAGATGTTTCTTATCAAGAGGAAAGTCAGGCGATGAAAGCAAGACCGTACATTGTTTCATTGGAAAATTCCCGTGGGCTTCCTTTCAGCAGTCAGCCACGTAGTGTTTATGAGAGACGATCATATCAGCCGTACGAAGATGATATGTCTTCCGATCTAAGGACTCCAGTATTTCGACATCCCGTAGAGTATAGCACAACATCCACTTCCAGACAAGAATTACACGCCGTCAAAGCAGTCTCTAATGACTTGAATAATAGGGATCGCGGCGCAGAAGGTAGCAGGAATTATAGAGTATGTTGGAAATGCCTCGACTTAGGGCATGGTTTCATGGATTGCTCGAAACCTATCCAGCGGATCTTCTGCTTTGGGTGTGGTCAAGAAGGGACTCTGAAGCCCAAATGCCCAAATTGTCAGTCGGGAAACTCGGGCAGGAATGCGCTTTCAGCAGGGAGGTTGCGTATTCCTCCAAACACTCGTTCCTCCAGACCCGAGATGTCAGACGTAGCTACAAATGTGGATCCCGAGTTACGCCGACGACAATGATTTCCTCTCAGAATTGTACCCCAGCTAAGACCTTTCATTCCACTCTTGCAAATGATGACTCAACCTCTTCTACTATCTCCATAGATCGTAGGCGTTCCTCTGAGCGTTTCAATCGCTCATGGAGGTATTTTACCCTGAGGTGGTTTTTGAAGAAAGCGTGTGTCAATTCTATCGTGACCATGTCTGGTGATAACCGACCCTTTGCCGAATTTTTTATTAAAGGTCGGAAGCTCATTGGTTTACTCGATAGTGGAGCCAGTGTGAGCATTTTGGGTGCAGGTGCTTTAGACCTAGTAGCTGAGCTCGGTTTGTATGTTCACAGCATGCAAACAGTAGTTCACACAGCTTCTGGTCAAAGGGCTCCGGTACTTGGATATGTTAGTACCCTGGTGCGGTTTAAAGACAAAAATAAGCTCATACGCTTCCTGTTATGCCCCAGTCTGACCAACCCAGTCTATCTTGGTATAGACTTCTGGGATGCATTTAAGATTGCACCTCAGTGCTCCGCTATTGAAGTCCCGGACATGGACTCTTGCTTTCATCAATTGGCTCCTGAAGATCAGCGGAGGCTAGATGAAGTCACACATCAATTTCCTTCTTTTAACAGATTAGGTTTAGGCAGAACCAACTTATTGTCTCATACCATCGACACTGGTGATGCCCAGCCTATCAAACAGCGACATTATGCCGTGTCACCTGTCGTTCAGAAGTTGATGTATGACGAGCTAGACCGCATGTTGTCTCTAGGGGTTATTGAGGAAAGTAGGAGTTCCTGGAGCTCACCTGTCACCATTGTTCGGAAACCGGGTAAAGTACGTCTATGTTTGGATGCAAGACGATTAAATGATGTCACTATTAAGGATGCTTACCCTTTGCCGCTGATTGAGGGGTTGTTGGCTAGACTTCAGTCCACTCGTTTTATCACCAGTCTGGATTTGAAAGACACATTTTGGCAAATTCCATTGGATGAGAAATCTCGGGAGAAAACTGCATTTACTGTTCCTGGACGTCCGCTATATCACTTTACCGTCATGCCATTTGGGTTGTGTAACGCACCCCAAACAATGTGTAGACTGATGCACAAGGTCATCCCTCACGAATTGCATGACCGAGTGTTTGTATACTTGGATGATTTGTTGGTAACCAGCTCCACGTTTGATGAACATTTGGAATTACTTGCTAAGGTTGCCACCTTACTAACATCTGCAGGTCTAACCATCAACGTGGAAAAGAGCAAATTTATCCAAAAGCAATCAGATATCTTGGTTATGTAATTGGTGATGGAGTCCTCAAAACTGACCCTGAAAAGGTGTCAGGCATCGTTACATACCCACAGCCTAAATCGGTCAAAGATGTGAGACGGTTTATGGGGATGGCCGGATGGTACAGGCGGTTTATTCCGAACTTCGCCTCCATAACCTCTCCCATGACAGATTTTTTGAAGGGGAAAAAGAAATTCGGGTGGACAGGGGCGGCCAATAAAGCCTTCGAGGAAACAAAAAAACTCCTAGTTTCTGCACCCGTGCTGGTCAACCCGGATTTTTCCCGACATTTCTTTATACAGTGCGATGCAAGTGCCACCGGCATCGGCAGCGTCCTCTTCCAACGGGATGATGATGGTGGAGAGCATCCCATCGCATTTATGTCCGCAAAACTCAATGCCGCACAACGTAACTACAGCGTCACGGAATTAGAATGCTTAGCTGCAGTGCAGAGCATCAAGCGTTTTCGGGCATATGTTGAGGGGTTGCCTTTCACTATCATTACCGATCATGCAAGTCTGAAATGGTTGATGGCGCAGAGGGATTTGTCGCGAAGGCTAGCACGGTGGAGTCTAAAGCTGCAAGGATTCAACTTCCACATCGAGCATCGCATGGGCAATCAGAATGTCGTCCCCGACGCCTTGTTTAGAGCATGCGAGTCCAAGATTGAGGCCATTTGCGAAATGATCAAGCTTCCAGAGCATCAGCAGTTGGTTGGGAATATTCCCAGAGAGGCATTTGAGGATCCTGAGTACAAAAGTCTAGTCCATCAGGTGCAACAACGTCCGGAACAATTTGAGAATCTCTATGTGATGGACGGTGTACTTTATATTCATCAGGGGTCAAACGGAGGTCTCGATTTGGACATTCCACGCGCGAAGGTTTGGGTTCCGGAAGGATATAGACAGTTGCTGTTGGCGCGTGTTCATAATAATGCCCTGGGGTCTCATTGTGGCATTCGCAAAACCTTGGAAGTTGTACGGCGTTACTATTACTGGCCACGACTTCGGCAGGACGTGACTAGCTATGTTAACAGCTGCGCAACTTGCAAACAGGTTAAAGCGTCGAATGTCACGATGCGACCACCAATGGGAGCGGTCAGAACATCTGAACGGCCTATGCAGCGTCTGTTTATAGACTTTATTGGTCCATATCCTCGTTCTAAAGGTGGAAATACCCAGCTGTTGGTGGTGCTCGACCATTTCACAAAGTTCTTGTGGCTCAAGGCTCTTCCTAAAGCAATGGCTGAGGCAGTAATTAAGTTCTTGACGCAGGAGGTATTTTTGACGTTTGGCGTACCAGAAACTATCCACAGTGATAATGGAACACAATTTGTATCCAAAGCTTTCTCGGACTTTTTGGTCAAATTTGGGGTGAATCACTGTTATACACCATTGTATTCGCCTCAGGCTAACGCATCTGAGAGAGCTAACCAATCCATTCTCAACGCTATTCGAGCCTACATAGGAACCGATCATCGGAATTGGGACGTGAACCTGCCAGAGTCATGTGCAGCATTTCGGAATGTTGTCCATGAGTCGACAGGCTTTTCGCCGCATTTTCTGATGTTCGGTTATCAACCTATCCGACATGGTGCCGAATATGCACTACTGAAATCCCTTAACGCCTTTGAGGATGGAAAGGTGTTATTAGCAAATAACAGTGAAAGATTACGGTTGGTTCAGGATCAAGTAAAAAGAAAGCTGTCGGAAGCGTACGCCAAAGGAACACATCGGTACAACCTGAGAAGTTGTGTCAGGAATATAACTCCGGGACAGTTAGTATGGGTTCGAAATCACCCACTCAGCCGCGCGGCGGAACGGTTTGCGGCTAAACTCGCCCCGAAATTTGTAAAGGCCTCTGTGAAGCGGAAGATTGGTCAGGTATCATACGAATTAGTTGATGAAGCGGGGAAATCTCTGGCTCTGGAAATCTCTCACCACGCTAAAGACATCAAAGCGTGATGACTGATGGTGCTCACAGTCGGAAGCCAGCGATTTGTGCCCGGCATTCTGAGACCTCTCAGGGTCTGAGTCGTCCCCACGACTGTTGCGATGCTGGAAATATGTAAAATTATAGTAAAATAAAAACAAAATGCAAATATAAATAAACCATCACTCAGCACGTCTGGTAGTCTCCGCAGGTGACAGTTGCAGGCTGTCAACAACTGACAGACGAAACGTTCCATTATCGCATGTTCCACAATCGGTCTGATCGAGTACTCTATCGGCTAAGAGTTGCGATCCAGGACTGTACAACTGGAATGAGTAATGCCCTACAGGTATGATAAAAGATGTTCAGGAAAAATACCGGAAAACTCCGGTACTTGGAAAATTTCGGTTCTTTTTTTGGGAGAAGAAAGGCATTCTGGGATAGAAAGTGAAAGTAGAAAGTTGGAGAATTTGAGCAGTTGAAAATTCAGAACAAAACCGTTGGTTTTTTATTCAGAGTGGAGTTAAAAATTGAAAATTCGTTAAGAACATAGTACCAGTTGTGAATTCATTGAAAATCAAAAGTGAAAGTTAAGTCAATGTATCTTATACTCAGTGAAAGTAAAACTTTTATGAAGGAACAAACTAAAAAGAACGGATAAACTTGAGTGAAGCAGGAATGTGAAAACATTTCCCAAATATAAAAAGGAAGGAAGTCAAACTGTGAATTGGAAAGATTAAAAGTATAGTTTGTGAAAGAAAATCATTTCTGTGGAAAGATTGGAAAAATTGAATGGGTGAATGTTATATCATACATATGGGTTCGTGGAGTATGGAGCGCTGCTAGGACTAACGGCGAACGTGGAATCAGACAGCTGTACATGTAGGTTCGTGGAAGATGGAGCACTGCTAGAATTAACGGTGAAATTGGAATCAGGCAGTTAACTGGTGAAGCTATTTGGACTATGCTCAATTTCAACCATGGACTACTCCAGATAAGTACAGCAATTTATGGTTTTATATTATCATCTAAACACATCAGTGTTCGACACAAAATATCGGCAGTAACAGTATACTCAGCTAATGTTGGATTACTTTTCTTGATGCTGAAATACTATCAATCCAATTGTTAAATTTTGGAATTTATGTTTTTTTTTGCTGTTTCTTATTCTTCTTTCTCAAATTGTACATTTGGGTATATATGTATGTATGTATATATATGTATGTATTATATATATATATATATATATATATATATATATATATATATATATATATATATATATATATATATATATATATATATATATATATATATATATAAAACATACATATATACATATATATATATATATATATATATATATATATATATATATATATATATATATATATACATACATATATATATATATATATATATATATATATATATATATATATATATATATATATATATATATATATATATATATATATATATATATATATATACATATATATATATATATATATATATATATATATATATATATATATATATATATATATATATATATATATATATATATATATATATATATATATATATATGTTAAACTAGGCACATATTTGTTGCCAACAACTGGAATATACGGTCCTTAGTGCGATATAAAGAAAGTAATGCATATATATATATATATATATATATATATATATATATATATATATATATATATATATATATATATATATATATATATATATATATATATATATATATTCTTCGAACATTAGCAAAAACAACGAAAAGAACAACGAAAACAATTATTACAATCCTTGAAGTGTCAAGAAACTCTTTATAAAACTGTTTTTGTTTGCATTACTGCAACGATGCGGTAAATTTACAGTAATTTTTGGTCTGTATAGTAAAGTTTTTTGTGCAATGAGACAAAAATGATGTTGTACTACAATGATGGACCGACCGAGTGTGGCGCAAGCCTTTAACATCGTTGGAAAGTCGAAATATCATTCCGACTGTAAAATTTGGTAAGTTATCCGCTATGATTTGGTATATTTGGTATGGTGCTTCTGAAGCAGAGGAGTAGAAGACTTGGCATTCATCGAGTCAGCCATGGACGCCCAGCAATATTCGCATATCCTTAAAATATATTGGGTAAGTAGTGTGCAGTAATTTGGGATTATGCATAGCAAACCAAATTTTAAACTGTACCAGGACAACGATCCATTTAAACTGTACGATGTGTAAACTCATTCTTGTTCTCATATATATATATATATATATATATATATATATATATATATATATATATATATATATATATATATATATATATATATATATATATATATATATATATATATATATATATATATATATATATACAGTGGCTCACAGCTTATTTGATACAGTGACTATTTACAAATGCAAATCACTGTAACTTTGAAATAAAGAACCCTATCCAAAAAATTTAAACGTATTTGACTAGATGCATGCTCAACGAATACAATGCAAACAAAAAATGTTCCAGCGATATTCCTCGGCGTCCGGTAAAAGAGAAATACCACTGGCGCAGAAAAATTGCAGCTCACAGCTTATTTGATACAGACACTTCAATGCGAATAAACTTGTATTTGTCGCGCCGTTAATCGGTCTTGTTTTTGTTTCTTGAATTTTTGATTGTGTTTAGACATTGGCTTAAGCAATTTTTAGCAAAATCTTGTAAGCTGAAATGCCAAAACGAGCCAAAATTGTAAAATGGGTCATCGCACCACAAATGAACAGCGGGAATTGGTATTGAACCACTTTAAAAAAGAACAAAGTGGTCGAAAAATTGCTGAAAGTGTAAGTTAGAGTGTCTCTATAGTGTAGCACATAATGGAGCGCTTCGTAGATGAAAATCGGGTAGAAAATAAGAGGAGAAATGTGCCAAACAATATTTTCACCGTATCCGACGAACGCTACATTGTAAGGAAAGTGAAAGCAAACACAAAGATTTCCGTTCCAAAATTGGTTACTGAGGCTCGTCGTGAATTAAGGAAGTCATGAAGTGCTGAAACCTCCCGACGAGTGCTTCGCGACCATGATTTCAATGGGCGAGTAGCTCGTACGAAGCCATTCATTTCTAAAAAAAATACAATAAGCCTATTTGCCTTTGCCAAAGACCATGTGGGAAAGCCATCTGCGTTCTGGAATACGGTTATTTTTGCGGACGAGTCCAAGTCTAACATTTTTGGCTCCGACGGAATGTCATATGTCTGGCGTAAGGCAAACACTGAGCTAAATAAGGAAAACCTCAAAACTACTGTGAAGCATGGTGGTGGTAATGTGATAGTTTGGGCCTGTATGTCCCCAACCGGAGTCAGAAATTTAAAGTTTATTGAGGAAACAATGGACCCAACAAAGTACCATGATGTACTCAAAAACAATTTGCTGCAAACCACTGAAAAACTGGGTGTCAGCAACTAATTTCGGTTGTACCAAGACAATGATCCAAGGCACAAGTCGGGAATTGTGCAGTCCTGGCCAATTTGGGATTGCCCTCATTCGATGTCTCCGCTGGCACAGTCACCAGATATGAACGTCATTGAGAATCTGTGAACTTTGTTGGATAACAACATTAGAATACACAAGATTTCTAATAAACAAGACCTGAAGAAAGTACTGCTAGAGGAATGGCAAAAAATTACTCCTGACATCACAAAAAAACTCGTTGACTCAATGCCGAAGAGCCTAATCAATAATAGATATTTGATTTGATCGTAAGGAGGCCCCTACTATACCAGAGTAGTGACCGGGCTAAGAAATTATTAATTGAATCGAGTATGAATTCTAGCATCATCGCTACGTTATCTTTTGAATAAGTCGTCTCAACATAGAAATCATCTCAGACCTGGTTACTATAAATTTGCCGAAACGATCACGTTTATCCCATTCTTAATTGAATATTCAAAGTGACTAGACGTGTTAATTAATCTGTCTTAAAATGAAAAAAGTTTATAATTTCTAGAGATTGTATAACGCATATAAAACGTTTTAATACTCGAGGCCGGAAACTTGAGTTCAAAATTAGTGTCCCACCTTCAAATGCGGAGCCCTCATCTAGGATTAGGAGCTCCAATGAAGACATTGTCCAGTATGCTACCAGAGGGCTCCAATCAACTGATCAGGTCAGAATAACTTTCTGCGGGGAGAGTTTTAAGGAGAGAGGCCCAGGCTGGTTCTGATAAAGACATGGCTCGGAGGTTAAATTGGGAGATATTGGGAATTAATCTCAAAAGTCTTTCAAAACAATTAAGCAGATAATGATGAAAGTATACTGCCCCCACTGTTTTTTAACCATATTTTATATTTATATGTTTTTTAACCATGTTTTATATATATATTTTTTGAACCATTATAGGACTTAGCACGAACACATTTTGTTTGGGGGTAACAGCGGTTCATTTAACCCAGTGAAGAGGAACTGACCGTGCAAGGAAGTATAATACATTCAACAAAGAATGTGCGATGCGCAGAGGATTAGTAACTATAAACAATAAGGATGGTGTTTGATTTCTTTATTAGCTACAATAGACATACTACATATATACAATAAAAAATGTCATTCTTATTAGCAATACTACATACATTATCACCAATGCCTGCCATGCAAACAGTATGGATCAATAACACTCTATTAAAAGTAATTTGATTGGCATTTTTTGTGTAACATTGAAATTTCATCAAGTCCATCAGATCGTTGACTTTTTTTCTACAACTGCACTTTCTACGTACATAAATTCTTGAACGCAGTCAATAATTTTCGTCAGCAATATTTCTCTTCATAAGTATTTTTGTCTTTTTGCACTTTTGTACAGCAAAACTTGTAGAACATCATATTGCATATGTAAACAAAAAGTCATCGATCTCGATTCACGTGCAATATAATGATATTAGCAGAAATTTATGTTTAGGCTAAGAATTTTATAACCATATAAAATAGATATGCAGGAAATAAAAATTCATTCAGTTTCGTATACTTGAATCAAGCGTTTCATTCTTCAAAGTAGTACAGTTACTGCTGTTCGTGAAACACGAGTATCAACTTAACTTCCAACAAGTGCAATCGCTTGGTGGAATTCATATTCAATAGAAGGTTCTCTAAGTTTCAAGTGCTTAGTGAACCACTATTGAATCAATAAAAGCATTTGGCGACCGTGACAGGACTTGTAGTCTTTGGAATTTCTTTTTCAACAAGTGTAACCGCTTGGTGAAAAGTATAATCAATAGAAGGTTTTCTAAGTTCCAAGTGCTTAGTGAACCACTATTAATTCGTATTAAAATTGTGGGAGTTAATATCAAAGGAGTTGATATAACGTGATATTACGAGCCATGGAGGCATCAAAATTGCTGTCAAGACAGCAAGAAATCGGGAAATTAATCGAGAGCATGGCGATTAATTTTAAAAACTCTAGCGCACCTGAACCGCTAGAAACACTAATGTTCGAAGAACAGTAGAAGAATCGTGCAGGTTTTGAGTGCATATTCCACCACATGTGCTGCTTATTACGACCAAACTGTTTCAAATGCCACGTTTTACTTTGGTCTCAAGAATGCATTATAACTCATATGGTGGAAGGTTTCAGATATTACCACTGGCATGAATTTCAACGTTTATGAGAGCAAAACACGGGTTAATTATATTCGTTATCAGTTGCTTATTTCACATAATTTTGAAAGCAGCATCTCATATAACATCAATGAAGAAAATGCTCAGTGCCTGCAGCACTGTAACTGAAGTTGGTGTTTGGGGCTGCGATCCGAAAAATTTGCAGAACTTTGCGAATTGCAACATTGATTATTTATTTTCATTGTAAATGTTTCCGGTATGAATACTAACTGTAAGCGATTATTGATACAAAAGTAGCACAACCGACTCGTGCTGGAAACCTTCTGCCAGTATCAAAGCCAAGAATATATCACATCTGCTTCACGTTGTTATATAACATTCGAAGTTAAAGGAGTATAAAGAAATTTAGAGTTACCTGCAGCGAGTTTTTTCAAATAATCGAAAGCTTAATATTTGCTGTTTATTGTCACTACAATATTATTACCATTTGAAAATTCTACGATAAAACCGCTTAATAAAGATATTGTAATTAAACACAAAACCAACAATAGCTGGCAACCCTATCGTGGCTTTTCAACCAAATTTGGCCTGAATAATGTTTATGACAGGTTTCATTAATTGTATGAAATTCGTATTGATTTCATGACTGCACTGGAAGTTATAGTGCAAAAAGTTTTATTTTCCTGAGCGTATTTTCAAAACTAAAGCCACAAAAATTACCATAGCTGGTAGCACCAATCAAATTTTTCAACCAAATTTCCACCAAACAGATTAGAGTTAGGTATAGCTACTGTGTCAATTTCATGAAAATCTGGTAACTAATTCACATTTCATAGGGCAAAAAGCAGTTTTTTTTCTTTGTAATTTTTCAAGATGGCACCACTGGCACAGACTTGCCCACAATTCAAAATCGCTTCTATCAAATCTGGTCTTACTTAAGTCCAATGCATTCTGTAAATTTAAGCTGTATCTGATTATTGGTTCGTGAGTTTCCGTGAACAGAAGTTTTTGATGCTAAAAATACAGGTTAACTGGGAGAGGGTTACCGTTCTTGTCCGATATGAAATTTCCAAAGTTTTATTTTGAACGTGTAGATAAAACATAAGATTTATATACAGATTGGTTTTATTGTAAGAAACGGACATGTTTTTGAATATTCGATGGTTCGAATGTTTTCACTTCCAAATTTTTTTTTCAAAAGAAGACACCAAAATTATCATAGCTGGCAACTCCAACCGAATTTTTCAACCAAATTTCTACCAAACGTGGCTTAAAGTAAGGTCCAGCAGTTGTGTGAGTTTTGTCAAAATCAAACGATTCAATTAGAATTTATAGGGCTAAAAACAGTTATCTTTTTTAGTGATTTTTCAAGATGGCACCACTGGCACAGAATCACCCGCATTTCAAAATCACTTCTATCAGACTTGGTCCTATTTAAGAATTTCAATTAATTCTGCTTATCGGATCGTGAGTTTCCGTGAACAGAAGTTTTTGATGCTAAAAATATAGGTAAATTGGGCAAGGGTTACCAGGCGTGCCCGTTATACCATATCTTTTTTTTTTTTTTGGTTATGTAAACAAAGCACAAGATTTACATATGAATGCCTTGTTTTTGAAGAAACGGTAGTTTTTCAAGAGAGACGATGATTTGGAGGTTTTCACTTTCAGTGCCTGCCCTAGCTACACGGTTGCCAGCACGCTCATTAAAAGCTACACAAACCTGCAACTAAATAATATCAATATGTCCTGAAAGTTTCGTAATGATTGAATAGCTTTGTCAAAAGTTATCGCAATTTAAAAATTTTCAAATTTTCCCGTCTTCTTTTTAGGCACGCAGCGCACACATAGAGTTAAAAAATTCCAAAGCATTATCCGATTCATATGTAGAACACGTTCAAAATTTATTTCGTTAACTTTATTTTTGCGAAAATTATTTGTGCACGAAATAATAGGTATATTAAAAATATCACTTAAATGGCTGCCGGCGCCAAAAGGTTAACAATAACTGACATTTAAAGAGACGTGGACCTATTCTACATATACACCAATGTATCCTGAAAGTTTCAGCTCAATCGGATGGCGCGTTCCCGAGATTATCTCACTGAAATTTTTTGATGATATATATATATATATATATATATATATATATATATATATATATATATATATATATATATATATATATATATATATATATATATATATATATATATATATATATGGAAATATGAATTTTTGGCCGAATCGATTTTAATACTAATGTTCTTCGAACATTAGTAAAAAGATTCGCAATCGAGAAAAACGAGCGAATATTGCCAGAAACGCAACGTGTCACTCAACGCCTTGTGGGCGAGTTTTCAATAAATCACGATAGACTGCTGGCATTGGTAACAGCTCGTGATGAAGACCCATACTTCGTGAATAATTACCAAAGAGAGGTTGAAAATATTCAACAGCGCCTTAAATCGTGGTTGGCAGAAATCAGTGGGCCCAGCCAATGTCAACCTGAAACAGGCTCCACACCAAGTCGGCCTATCAGTGAGGCACCAGCATTGTCGGCTAGCTTGAGCAGGCTATTCAGAAAACAGAAAACATTGCGTCAAGCAGTTGATTACTTCTTGCAAAGCATCAGTAGAGACACCCAGCATGATTGTAGCCAGCATTACTACAAGCTAAAGATCGATAGGCTCCTAGCATATGAAGAGGAGTTGAAACAGAATCAAAATCTGATATGGGAAGAATCGGCCCCATTAGAACTCGACACTGACGAGTACTTCAAGTTACAGCATCAACTTCAAGATGCAATTGTTACATTACAGCAACTGTTGGACCTATTCCCAACAAGCAGTCATACATTAACCGGCCAATATACAAATGCCAGAGTGAAGTTGCCTAAAATTACGTTGCCTACGTTCAATGGCGATCACCTTCAGTGGAATCAGTTTCACGACTTATATGTACAGCTTATACATTCTCAGCCTTTGAGCAATGCTGAGAACATGTTTTACTTGACGAGCAACCTTACTGGTGAAGCAAAGGCGTTGATAAAGCACCTGTCACCTACCAACGAGAATTATGATACTGCATGGGATATTATCGTAAGCCGATACAGCAACACCAGGCTTATAGTGACAGCGCTACTAAACAAGCTTTTAAATCAACCTTCGTTATCATCAGAGTCTGCGACATCATTAAAGACTCTTCATGATACAACCAACGAATGTCTTCTTGGTTTGAAGAATCTCAGCATCGGAGTAATTCATTGGGACCCGATCTTGTTGCATATGCCACAGCTGGCAACGCCGGAGAGATCACGACGGAAGATGGTCAGTCAACGACACGACGCGATTGAGTAACGACAGTAAAATCGATGATGTAATAACTTGTTCAATAAATGTTGATTAAATATAGCTAGAGTTTCTTTATTTGTTCATACCTGACAATTCAGAAGTGGGATCATTGGGATCCAGACGATAAATATGCCTATAGTGAATATCGCTGACTTGGGGTGCAAAACCCTTCGCGAGCTCTTAAAGGAACGTGATCTCACGATTGGAGGTCGCAAATCCGATCTGATCGAGCGTCTGGTGACACACCTTGGGACGGAAGTAGTGGAAATCTCTGAGGAAGAGAATGCCGTGATAAACGACGGTGATTTGAGGCAGGAGGTGATCGAGTTGAGGGCTCAGGTGGAGGCTCTTATGGCCGCCATTAAAGCCGTTTCAGTACCTCCCGTTTCACTATCGGCAGTTTCAGTACCACCCGTTCCGAATGTCGATGAAAATTTCATTTCCACAAATGACATTGGACACCCATCAGCGACAACGAACCAAGTAAGTGCCGCTCTGATATCTGCAGCGACGGATGATGTGCAACGATGTGGGCCGACGACTGTGACAACTCAGTGCCACACTACGGTTCCCGCACATCATCGAAGCTATGCCGAACCACGACATTCGATCGACAACGAAATAGCCGCCGATCAAACACACGTTCAGTTTCATTCTACTCCCGAATATGCTCATGCATGTCAAGCGACTCCGTTGACAAATACAAGGTTGCAAACCCCTACAAGACATCACGAACACAATTTGCTGTCTCAGACATGTCGAGTGGAAAAAGGAGTGTTCCAAGTCCGGGACGTTGTCAACGTACTGCCATTCTTCGATCCGCTGGATGAAACATCACCATCTGCGGAACAATTTTTATCACGCATCGAAAAATTGGCCCGTATTTATGATTGGGACGAAGAATTGATACTTTTCGCCGCTCAAGCGAAATTAAGAGGTCACGCTAAGCAATGGAATGACGGACTCCAGGATACATTTGCCACCTGGGGCCAATTTTCTGATATGCTGCGAACGGACTTCCCACCTCGTCAGTTAGACGTCGACATTCATCGTAAAATGATTGAAGAACGTCGCCTGTCAAACGAAACACCGGAGGAATATTTCTATAGGACGTGTGCAATGGGACGCCGCGGAGGTTTGAAAGACCTCATTATCATCCACTACATACGCAACGGACTTAACATGCCTCTATTGCAAGCATCACTTGCTGGTGTTGAGTTTGCAACTACAAGCGAATTGCTCAACGCAATACGACGATTTACAGTGACAAATACACGCGACGAATCGGTATCGTCGACCCGCTTCATAGGAGAGAAACAATCGGTAGCAACTAATTTGAGGTTTCGCAACCAGCCAGGGCCCGAGTCTCGCAGTTGTTTCAACTGTGGTGAAAAGGGGCACCTATCCATCAACTGTCGAAAGCCACAGCGGAGATTTCGTTGCCCAATTTGCACACGTACAGGACACACACAAGCAAACTGTCCGGCAAAACAATCTGAACCTACTCAACAAAGGCAACCGATCAATAGAATAACGCAACAACGACCGACTCTCCTAACAAAACAGATCTGTGTCAACGGACGTGATCTGACGAGTATAATTGATTCGGGAAGCAGCTGCTCTCTCATCCGACGCACTGTCGCACGAAAAATTGGAGAGCTAATACCGTCTGTTTCACCCAAATGTCTCGTAGGTTTTGGTGGTGGTGAATACGTGTGTACACATGGACTACAGGTAACCATCGAAACGGACGGAAGCCAAACAGATATGTGTTTATATGTTGTCGATGACGATTTGCTCGACGAACCAATACTTTTAGGGAACGATTTCTTAATCGGGAAAGCACGATGCATTATAATCCAAGAGGGAAACGTCACAGTCAGCGAACGTCAATGGGACGTAAAGACTGGCCCGTTGACGAAAGACAATCGAACACAACTGCATTCACTTTTGACGGAGTTTGACAAGTGTTTTGCAGAGAGTATGTCAACAATCGGCCGTTGCAATACCACGGAGATGGAGATCAAACTAACAACCAATGCCCCTGTCAATCGACCTCCGTATAAACTTCCCTTTCCGAAACGACAATCTGTGGAAAACATCATCAATGATTTACTAGTAAACGATATCATACGTCCAAGCATATCTGAGTATTCATCTCCTATCATCTTAGTTCCGAAGTCAGATGGAACCGATCGACTGTGCGTTGATTATCGGATGCTGAACGCAATCACGATCAAAGAGCCGTATCCCGTTCCGAGTGTTGACGAACAACTAGCTCAACTAGCAGGAAAGTCGTATTTTACGACGTTGGATTTCCTTTCCGGGTACCACCAAGTGCCAATCAAGGGCAATTGCAAAAAGTTTACTGCTTTTGCTACACACAACGGGCAGTACGAGTATAATGTTATGCCATTCGGGTTGGTGAATGCACCATTCGTCTTCCAGAGAGCGATGCGGAGGATAGTTGACAAAATGGAAAACTCAGTAGTTGCCTATGTCGATGAAGTAATTATTCCCAGTGACACAGTTGCAGACGGACTTAAGGCACTTCGGGAATTTTTATCCCTTGTATTCGACTCAGGAATGACGCTAAAAACATCAAAATGTACGTTTATGTCCACGGATGTAAGCTTTCTTGGACACCGAATCACAAAGGACGGCATTTCACCAGGGAATACGAAAACTGCGGCAGTTCAAAATTTCCCAGTACCCAATAATCAGGCTGACGTTAGACGATTTCTCGGGTTGACGGGTTTCTTTAGGAAATTCGTTCCGAGCTATTCAATAATCGCACTACCACTAACTCGATTGCTCCGCACGAAAGACGCGCTACCATTTACATGGTCATCTACAGAGCAACGAGCTTTTGACTTACTACGACAGCAGCTGTTGAATCCACCTCTACTTCAGATCTACGACATCACGAAAGACCACGAAGTTCATACCGATGCAAGCTCGATTGGGCTCGCCGGAGTGTTATTGCAGCGGACGGAGGATGGGTGGAAACCTGTTTCATATTTCAGCCGACAGTGCTCCGACACTGAACGAATTTACCATAGCCACGAGCTGGAAGTGCTTGCTTTGGTGGAAACCCTGGAAAGATTCAGACTTTTCCTACTTGGGAAACGATTCCGTGCAGTGACTGATTGTGCCGCCATCACTGCCACAAAAAACACAACACCACTGAAACCTCGAATCGCTCGTTGGTGGTTACGCTTGCAGGAGTTCGACTGCGAGTTCGTTCACCGAAGCTCCGATCGAATGCGTCACGTCGATGCGTTGAGCCGCGCTCCAGTTGAACCACCGAAAACGATTGAAACGGTTGTTGATCGAATTTTCAGAATTGATCTGGATGAATGCGATTTCTTAACGACCATACAGATCCAAGATACTGAGCTTGCCAACATCACTGATGTTCTACAAGGACGGCGTCACTCAGACCAAGCGTCACAGATCCGAAAGGAGTACGCATTCCAAAACAATAAATTATATCGACGAGTTGACAATCAACTTAAATTTGTCGTTCCAAAAGCAGTTCGTTGGAGAGTCACGAAGACGTATCACGACGAAATGGGACATTTCGCTGTGGAAAAAACATTAGAGCGACTGAAAAGAGATTTTTGGTTTCCGAGAATGCGCAAATATGTCCGAGCATATATTTCTGCATGTATGGAATGCGTTTACAATAAAGCATCATCTGGAAAGCTCGAAGGTGAACTGCACATTAGCACTGTCGAACCTATTCCATTTCGGAAACTACACCTTGATCATGTAGGGCCATACCCAAAAAGTAAACGCGGTAATGAATACATTTTGGGGATTACGGATCCGTTTACGAAATTTACAGTATTGAAAGCAGTCCGTTCAACCAAGACAATACCAGTTCTGAATGCGCTCAGAGAGCTGACTGGGTATTTTGGTCTTCCGAAAGTCATCGTGACCGACCGAGGCACGGCTTTTACATCTAACGCTTTTCGTGAGTTTTGTGAGTCAAATGGCATCAAACATGTTCAGACAGCGGTCCGCACTCCACGAGCTAATGGAGCTATTGAACGTGTCAATAAAACTCTCGGGAATTGTCTCCGTGCAAGTGTGTCAGCCGAGAATGACTGGGACTTGCACGTTCCGAACATACAATGGGCCCTTAATAGTGGAAGGCACGACACAACAAAATACAGCCCAAACGAACTAGTCTTCGATTTTAGCCTCAATGACGTCGTTCATAATCGACTTATTCAGGCGTTGAATGATGAAGCGCCACGTGTGTCACCCGAACCTATCGCTATTCGCAGATCAAAAGCTGCAGAATCCATCTCTAATCAACAAGTAAAATGGAAGCAACGTTTTGATCAGGCACGTCAACATCCTCGTCATTACACGGAAGGTGACCTTGTTCTTGTGGCACACGTGCCACCTGCATCCGGGTTCTCCAGAAAGCTGGAGCCACGCTTTAGAGGTCCATACCGCATTGCGAAAGTATTAAGATACGACCGCTACGTCGTCGAAGACATCGAGCATATGCAACGAAGTCGACGACCATACAATTCAGTTCATCACGTTGAACACATTCGACCATGGTGTTATGCGGATCCCGTTCTGGACGAAGACGACGTAGACGATACTGAAGATGATCTCGGTCAGGAGTCCGAGTTTGTCAGAATTGGCCGAAGCCACAGCTGGCAACGCCGGAGAGATCACGACGGAAGATGGTCAGTCAACGACACGACGCGATTGAGTAACGACAGTAAAATCGATGATGTAATAACTTGTTCAATAAATGTTGATTAAATATAGCTAGAGTTTCTTTATTTGTTCATACCTGACACATATCTTGCTGAGAAAGTTGGACAAAACCACTCACACCCTTTATGAGCAATGGCTCAGTAACCCTAAAGAGTTTGGGTCCATCCAACAATTTTAGCAATTCCTAGAGGGCAGATTTCAAGCGCTTGAAGCTGTCCAGGGAGGACAGCCGAATCCATTACCTGTACGAAATAAAACCAAAAGTTTGTCCGTAGCAAGCCACCACGATTACCCTTGTGGCGCTCAGAAACGTCAACATTTGTTTAAGTGCCAACAGTTTCTTTCTTGGAATCCAGAAAAAAGAGCTCAGTTTCTCCTGCAAAACTCCCGATGTTACAACTGTATGAAAACTGGTCACTTTGCAAATCAATGCTCTTCTCGAGGATGCCTAAAGTGTGACAAAGAGCATACACACTGATTCATTCAGCAAAATCAGCAGGGAGACCACCGTCATCAACCACACAAGTCATATCTTCTACACAGGCATCATCATCGAAAACTATTAAGGGGTCTACCCTCTTTAGAACGTCAAAAAACAGGCTTTTTTCAATAATTTTTTTTTTTGTTTATATTATAAATATTGATATAAGAGGTATTAAACTCAATAAATATAGTCTCGAAATATATAAAAAAAATTTTTTATTCACTTTTTTAAGTTTTTATGAATGAAAATTCTACATGAAGAAAGATAAAAAAAAAAAACAGAGGGTTGTGCGCCGTTGATGAAATCTCCGTGATGAATGGTCTGAAACAAAAATATCAAATAGTTTTAGCCTCAGTATGTTAAAAGCTATCGCGTGAATTGGGCGATTTTTGATTTTTGAAAATTTGACAAAATGGCGGACATTTTTCCAAAAAAACAAAAAAAACACGTTTTTTTTCATCATTTTGTAGTAAAAAAAAAATACTTAAAATCAAAATTTCGAAAAAACCCCAATTCATGCAATAGCTATAATCGTAAAGAATCGTAAAAAATTTGGTAAGGATCGGTTCAATAGTTTCCGAGATTCGATTAAAGTTTTTTCGATTCGTTGACAAACCTTGTTTTGAGAAAAACACGATTAAAGTTTTTTTTTATGAAAAATCGTAAAAAATCCTTACCTATGCTTAATCAGCGATGCTTGCGCCATACAATATGCCTTCTGATTCCTCAAAATGAACGTTTTCATCCAAAATTGCTTTCCTACGATTTGTTGCGACGGTTTGCAACTCTTATGCGATCTCTGTCGCGTTCAGCGGTGAAGTGTACAGCAGTCGGTCCGATTGTGACACCTATTACCTCCAAAATCTTCAAAACTGGTAAAAAACCTTCATTGTATATGCAGGCAGCTATTCGGCAAGAGATTTCAACAATTTTTTTGCCGCTGAAGATGTGTTTAGGAGTCGTTGACCAAACACAGTTATTGAATGACTCGTTGTTGTTCTGTGTGTTTCCACCTAGGCATCTTTCAAGTAATTCTGGCTTCGTCAGATCTTCATATATTGGCTTTAGGATTTCTTGAACATCTTCAGCAAGAGCAGGAGGATGTTCGAATTGATCAACAGTACCATACTTTACAGCTTTCAAGTATTTGCACCACGAATCGGAGCAGTATGAATGCTGTGGATTATTATCAGTTGATATCATATGATAATATCCGGCCCAGATCTCTTTCCGCATCTCTTCAACAGAATCGGTGTGTCTTCTAATTGCCAAACCATAATTAGTCGAGAGCTCTTTCATTAGCTTGATCGTTAAATCTTGAGTTTTTTTAACAGGAGCTTTTTTTACGACGGCTTTTTTTTTTCTTCACTACAACTTTTTTAGGTCCATTTTTTTTCTTCATTTTTCTCGTTTTTTTTGGCAGCTTTTCTTGCCTGTGTTAGAGCTTTTTTTGGCTTCACTAGCCCGCTTAAAAATTCTCTTCGCAACATGTAAAACGCACTCCAATTTTTTCACAACAAAGTCACTACCATACGGGGCTGTATCGAGCAGAATTTTGAACGTCTTAGTATCACCGTCACCTATGTAATTGCCATAACGCATTTTGAATTTTTCGAGAGATTCCCAAAACATTTCACATATGCCGTCAACCTCCATTTTTGCAGCACTTCCTGAGTGATTAGCACTACACTGTTCTTTATGCTCCTCATACCACGCATCTAACTCGACCGTGCTCAATTTTGCATTCATTTGTTCACACGCTTTGCAGTGGCTAGATTTAATAACTGCATTTGCAACTTGTTTACAGTGCTTATATACGAGAACGACTATGCCAATTAGAGAAGCATGCCCTCGTCTTTGCCAGGAACCATCACCTGAAATGGTCAAAATATCGTCCGGTTCTCCATGCTCAGCGTTCAAGAGTTTTTCGTCTTTTACAGCCTTGAGCATTGCTATATCGAACACACTTTTCACAGCGATGCTAATCGAATCGATAATTTTATAATAAACAGAGGACGATAATCCAACTCCGAGTTCCATAAGACCACTAAAAACGTTAATACCACTGAAACCAACAGCAATCAAACGCATAACATATACTAAACGGCGATTGATCTCAAATCCAGTTGCAATTAACGGACACGAATTAATATACTTTTCTCCACACTCACACGAAACACAAATCTTAAAACCGAAACCACGTTACCCATACTTTGAGAAAGATACATCTTTATCACAGACTTTACACTTTACAAACTGTTGTAACGTTGAAAAAACTAAGAAAAAATTAATAAAACTATATTCAGACGTTTGATCGACTTTTACATCAAAAATCGTATCTTCAGATTTTTGCAGCTTCTCCGCCGATGTACTGGCATAACTTGTATTTGACTCAAGATTTTGTACTTGTACTCCGCGAAAAACCTTTTTCCTCGGTTTTGAGATCGTACTTGGTCGTCTCCATGGCTCTGTTTGTCGTTTGATTTTCCTTTCCATTGTAGAAGTCACGAGCACAGATGTTGTTACGTCAAAATTTTCAACTCGACTGATGAGAAAGAGCGTTGAAAAACCGGTTTTAGTAGCCAACTGACATTCACTATTGACTCGTAAATATTCAATTCCGAGAAAAAAGGCCGAAATCAACAGAGTTAAGTAGGGATAATATTATATAATAGAATACAACAGCTACTCTACGCAAGCAGAGCCAGATGGACGTTACCGCTGAGTGCGGAGCAGATGAGCGCGCTAGAGTGACAAAGTGAAAGTCGACTAAAAATACAGTTAGAGTGATCCGATCTTTATGAAATTTTAATATGATACTTCTGTATATATATACTTTCCAAAAATGCAATAAAAAAAAATCAATTTTTTGCAAATTCTAAAGAGGGTAGACCCCTTAAGGCAGCGTCATTGGCAGCTCAGCTCGATAAGCAAAAATCAGGTTACGTGCTGCTTGGGACTATTGCTGTTCGCCTTAGTACCGCAGATGATAATCAAGTTATATGCAAGGCATTACTAGATTCCGGCTCGCAGATCAATATTATTACAGAACGGGCAGCAAAGAAACTGGGCTTCAAATACAAACGATTAAATATGACAATCGAAGGTATTGGTCAATCAACCAGCCATGCCACCTACAGAGTCAACATCCTTGCAAGTGCTGAGAGCACCAACTTTTCCGTACGCATGGAAGCATTTGTGCTACCCAAGATAACAGGAACCCAGCCTGCAAAGTATTTGGACATCCAGTCGTGGCCTATCCCGGTAGACTTCCAACTAGCTGACCCCCATTTCAACCATCCCAGCAGCATCGATTCGCTCATTAGGGCAGAGCATTTTTATCAGTTATTGGAATCTGAGCAACATTCAATGGGTCCAGATTTACCACTTCTTCAAAAGTCTGCATTCGGGTGGATTGTTGCAGGAAAATTAATGGATTCATCAACAAGAACCATATCATCCTGCAACATTGGGAAAAGCAATGACGGAAATACCGATATCTCACAACAAATAGAGCGTTTTTGGAAGCTTGAAGAAAATAATTTAAAAAAGACATTTACTGCTGCTGAAGAAAAATGTGAGCTGCAGTTCAAGCAAGATACCACACGTGACCATTGTGGGCGTTTCGTCGTCAGATTACCCTTTGAAAAACCAGTAACTAGTCTAGGTGAATCTATGGACATAGCCTTAAATCGGTTCCTAGCGCTTGAACGACGGCTGGCTGCAAAGGGAACCATAAGGCGGCAATATATAGAATTCATGGAGGAGTACATTCGCCTTGGACACATGAAGGAAATAAAAATCAATGAATTGAATCACCCATATTACTTTCTGCCACACCACTTCGTGTGCAAACCCGACAGCACGACAACAAAGTTGCGGGCAGTGCTCGACGCATCAGCGAAAACGTCGAATAATGTATCGTTAAATGATATTCTTGCCAAAGGACCTGTAATACAGGATGAACTTTTCTCCATATTACTACGATTCCGGTTGCCTCGGTATGTATTTACCGGCGACATAAAAAAAATGTACCGGCAAGTCGCTATACAAGAAGAAGATCAGAAGTTCCAACTGATCTTGGAGGAATTATCCACAAGCAGAATTAAAGTGTTATCAGTTGGCAGCGGTAACTACCTCGGCACCATACCTGGCAACAAAATGTTTGCAAGTATTGGCAAAACAGCGCTCAAGGCAATATCCACTGGGATCAGAAACGTTACAGAGAGATTTCTACGTTGACGACGTCTGACAGCATAACGGAAGCTATCCACATGCAAACAGAACTGATATCACTTCTTAAAGAAGGTGGCTTCCATCTAAGAAAGTGGTGCGCAAATTATCCTCGACTACTAGAGCGATTCCAATCACAAGACATGGAATTAACTCTAGATTTCAACAATAATTCTGACGATCACATCAAGACCTTGGGCTTAAGATGGTGTCCAACTAGGGACTTGTTTTCTGTGCAGCCATAAATACAAACTCGAAGCAAGACAACAAAGAGGACAGCATACTCAGATATAGCACACATCTTCGACCCGTTGGGAATACTAGCACCAATAGTAGTCACTGCGAAGATAATACTACAAAAGATGTGGTTGCTAAAGGCAGATTGGGACGACGAGCTACCGTCACAATTAAAGGATGAACGGATAGACTTCAGAGAAGGACTTCAAGATTTGAAAGACTTCTCCATTGCCAGACATGTGTTTGACCATCATTTGCCAAAAAGCATTCAATTGCATGCCTTTGCGGATGCATCCGAAAAAGCATACGATGCTGCTATTTACGTCAGAGCAATTACCAGAGACAATTTATTGATAGTAAGGCTACTTTGCGCCAAGTCAAGGGTAGCTCCTACAAAAAAAGAGACAATTCCAAGACTAGAATTGTGTGCAGCTAAACTTGCGGCTGAACTGTGCCATAGAGTAAAGACTAATCTGAACTTGAATGATGTGCAAGACTTTTACTGGACTGATTCTGAAATCGTTCTCGCGTGGGTGAATAAATCATCTTCGTCAAATCAACCGTTCGTTGCCAACAGAGTAGCCACCATACAGCAGCTAACAAGTGCACGCCAATGGAGACATGTTGACTCGAAGGATAATCCAGCAGATATCCTTTCAAGACGAACAAGTCCGAGAAAGCTCAAAACTCTTTCACCCTGGTTCTATGGACCATTGTTCCTACATGCACCAGAGTCAGCATGGCCAGCAGAATTCATCACTGGAGGATCGACTGCACTCTCAGTAACAGTATCAGATGAGTTGGTTCATATGGTAAAGAGCATCAATCATGGAAATTCATTCAAAAAGCTTGAGAGAATCATGGGATACATGCTCCGATTTGCAAAAAGAACACGAAAAATCAGCAATCATCATGAACATCTCACGGCGGACGAACTCAATGATGCTCTGTGCGTATTAGTAAGATGCGCTCAACAGGAAGACTTTTCACAAGACATACATCATTTAAATCAATACGGAGAACTTCCGAACAACAGTTCGCTGCAAGAATTGACACCTTTCATTGACGAACATGGCATTGTCCCAGTTGGAGGCAGATTGCGAGAAGCTAATATCTCATACGATGAAGAGCATCCAATGCTGCTTCCATATTCAAATTTGCTCACAAAGCTGATAATGACCGACTTGCATATCAGCCACAAGCATGCGCCCCCACAAACACTTTTGTCCACCACCCGACAGAGATTCTGGCCTATCAAGGGAAAAATAATTGCCCGCTCGATTGTACACAAGTGCGTTCACTGCGCGAGAGCCGCACCAAAATTGCTCAATCAGCTTATGGGTAACCTCCCACCAGCTCGAATTCAGCCAGCGAGACCATTTATAAACACTGGCGTTGACTACTGTGGACCATTTTGGACACACTTCAAGATTTGTGGCAAGAAACCAGTAAAATCGTACGTGGCAATATTTTGCTGCTTCTCCACCAAAGCAGTACACCTGGAACTGATCACCGACTTAAGTACTGACGCCTTCTTGGGTGCGTTACGAAGGTTCATCAGCCGTCGTGGACACTGCGCCAACGTTTACTCTGACAACGCAACTAACTTTGTAGGAGCCAGGAATCAACTTCATGAGATCCACGACGCCATCTACTCAGATGATGCCAAAAATAAAATAACGTCTATGTGCAGCAGCAAAGGCATAACGTTCCACTTCATACTACCACGTGCTCCATATTTTGGTGGCTTATGGGAGGCGGCTGTAAAGCTCACCAAGCGTCTCATGCAATTGCAAATCAGCTCAAGTTCTCTAACATATGAAGAATTAGAGACTTTGGTAATCGAAATTGAGGCGATACTAAACTCAAGACCAATCACTCCAATGTCCTCAAATCGAAATGATCTTACTGCCTTGACTCCAGGACATTTCCTCATCGGAGAACCACTTACTAGTAATATTGATCCAGAAGCCAAACCATTAAACACCAGACTCGGAGCTCGATGGCAACTGGTACTTCGACTTAAAAAGGAATTCTGGGAGATATGGACAACTGAATACTTGCACGAGCTTCAGAAACGTGTAAAATGGAAGTCTAGTCATCTCAATATTCAGCCGGGAACATTAGTTATGATAAAGGAAGACAACTCCCATCCTCTTCAATTGCCTCTTGGGAGAATAATAGAAACGATAAAAGGCAAAGATGACCGAGTGCGAGTTGTCAACATTAAAACGGCAACCCAAATAATGCAGCGACTTATACACAAAATTGCTCCTCTACCAGTAGACACAACGGATGATGCTGATCATCTGAAGCCAGAATGCTCTGAGCACAAACGTACGAGCAGACAATCCAGTAACACAGAGATGGCCAGAGACGAAGTACTGTCTCAACCCCCTAAGCGACGACGAAAATTAGGGTCTATGCTTACAACAGTACTTATGGCATGCCTATTCGTGCCACTCATTCAAGGGTCTCCTATCCATATTCACAGCTTTAACACATTGAAACCAACAATTTACTTCGAGAATTTGGGAAAGGCCAGCGTAGTTTCCAAAGAATGGCAGATGATTGTTTATTACAACATGACTGGTTATTGGCGCGAGCATAAATGCCTGACTAACGCAACAAACCTTCTGTCGGCACTATGTAACAGCCTAGCAGACCCTAGTATATGTTCAGGGACGATACAACACATCCAACATCAACTCACAGAATTATCCAAAGTGGATTCAATGATGCTCCGAATGTCTTCCAGAAGGAAAAGAGGCGCACTCAACGTTGCCGGAAACATCGCAAACAGTCTTTTCGGAATTCTTGATTCAGAATATGCTGACAAGATGAGGGATATAATTGAAGACTCTAACGATAACCAAGAGCGATTATTGAAACTGCTGAAAAATCAAACCTCATTACTCGATTCAACAATAAACGTTATCCGTGGAAACTATAAGCATATTGAAAGCCAATTTGAGCAGTTGACCTTGCTTGCCAATCGAGAAACAGAAAAATTAAACCGAATCGACAAGGAAGTACATCAAGATAGACTATCGGCTCTTTACATGGCTCATGCCCTTCAACTGCTTGTTGCTGTAAACAACCTTCAACAAACTCATAATGCTCTCATGGACATTCTAACCGATGCTTCACGGGAGAATCAATTCACGCATTCTACCTCCGCAAAAACTATACAATCAGTCAGTTAAAGCTGCCTCTCAGTACTAATGATGAGTTCGAGCTCTTCCGGACAGTTTCTCTTCCTGTTATTATTAATAAAGAAGCATGGGCTATCAAAGCTACAACGCCTTACATTATCGTCAACTTGCACAGAAACCAATATTATCCTCTGGGAGAGATGGAGAAACTTGGCTGCACATACACCGTTCACAATCACATTCTGTGCAATCAGCACCATCCTACATATAAGGCAGATTTCGGTCCAAGCATTTGTGAACTAAATCTTATAAACCAGCGGTTTAATCCCAATCAGTGCCAAGTGCAGAAAGTTCCAAATCAACCACTATTCCCTCGATGAAGGGATAGTAATCAATGCTGTCTGTAGCGGCGAAGTTACACAATTATCTCTTGAAGGATCCGGAATCCTCACGGTAGATGACAATTGCATCATACAACAACCTGGAGTAACAATAAAGGCGCACAACATTTACCCCAGTACTATTCGACAATCTTATGCAGCCTCTCTATCGGTTCCGTTATCAGCTGAGCTCGGAACAACATCTGAAATCATACCTTCACGTATTTCGCCAACTATAACTACAAATACATTGGATGACCTACAAACCAAGGTTCAACATCAATTGATAGAAGAAGAGATCTCCAACATCAACAAGCATCATGTGCATCACTACATAGTAGGCTACTCCACATTAACAGTAGTCTTAGTAGTATCTGCGGTACTTTGTTGGAAGTTGTTTTACGGGAAACGTGCCCGAAGGACTACATCTTCCTCTACAACAGCGACTCATGATTTCACTATAGGATCCAAGGCACTCACTGCATAGCCTGCCCAGCAAACAGTATGGGTCAATAACACTCTATTAAAAGTAATTTGATTGGCATTTTTTGTGTAACATTGAAATTTCATCAAGTCCATCAGATCGTTGACTTTTTTTCTACAACTGCAGTTTCTACGTACATAAATTCTTGAACGCAGTCAATAATTTTCGTCAGCAATATTTCTCTTCATAAGTATTTTTGTCTTTTTGCACTTTTGTACAGCAAAACTTGTAGAACATCATATTGCATATGTAAACAAAAAGTCATCGATCTCGATTCACGTGCAATATAATGATATTAGCAGAAATTTATGTTTAGGCTAAGAATTTTATAACCATATAAAATAGATATGCAGGAAATAAAAATTCATTCAGTTTCGTATACTTGAATCAAGCGTTTCATTCTTCAAAGTAGTATAGTTACTGCTGTTCGTGAAACACGAGTATCAACTTAACTTCCAACAAGTGCAATCGCTTGGTGGAATTCATATTCAATAGAAGGTTCTCTAAGTTTCAAGTGCTTAGTGAACCACTATTGAATAAATAAAAACAGATGGCTTATGTCTTCCAAGAGCCCTAGCTGTCGCATTAACGAATATTGGAAAAGATGCCGATTATATCAAAGTTCGAAAAGATATCGGGAAGTTTCAAACACAGCGTGCTTTAGAATTATTAAATATGGTGAAAATTACTATACCATTCGAAGGAGCGGGAATTCAAGTACTTCGCCAATTCCAGGAGTATCTACAGAAATATAAGATTGTTGTATACCAGTATGGTACAACAAAAGGCAGAGATGCTATTTTTGAGGGGTTTGGTAATGGAAAACATCTGAATCTGCTGTATCACGAGGATCATTACAACGTGATAACCTCGCTCACAACGGCATTCTGTTGCATCTATTTTCGTGAAAAGTGTCATGTGCCATACAATAGTAAAAATTATCACAGATGTGGAGGAACATGCCCCCAATGTCAACAATCTCCATCCTGCCCTAAGAATATGAATGAAATTTTATGTAATGTTCGCAACCCTTACTTTATTAGTCAAGAATGTTTCAATCATCACAAAGCTTCTGAATCTTTAAATAAGAGCAGTGTTTGTGAACAGATAAAAATATGTGATAAAAGGCGACCAAAACTCAAAAGCGCATTATATTTTTACTAATGTTCGAAGAACATTAGTATTAAAATCGATTCGGCCAAAAATTCATATTTCTTTATATATATATATATATATATATATATATATATATATATATCATCAAAAAATTTCAGTGAGATAATCTCGGGAACGCGCCATCCGATTGAGCTGAAACTTTCAGGATACATTGGTGTATATGCAGAATAGGTCCAGGTCTCTTTAAATGTCAGTTATTGTTAACCTTTTGGCGCCGGCGGCCATTTAAGTGATATTTTTAATATACCTATTATTTCGTGCACAAATAATTTTCGCAAAAATAAAGCTAACGAAATAAATTTCTAACGTGTTGTACATATGAATCGGATAATGCTTTGGAATTTTTTAACCCTATGTGTGCGCTGGGTGCATAAAAAGAGGACGGGAAAATTTAAAAATTTTTAAATTTCGATAACTTTTGACAGAGCTATTCAATCATTACGAAATTTTCAGGACATATTGATATTATTTAGTTGTAGATTTGTGTAGCTTTAAATTAGCGTGCTGGCAACCCTGTAGCTAGGGCAGACACTGAAAGTGAAAACCTCCCAATCATCGTCTCTCTTGAAAAAATGCCGTTTCTTCAAAAAAAAGCCACTCATATATAAATCTTGTGCTTTGTTTACATAACCAAAAAAAAAAAAAGATATGGTATAACGGGCACGCCTGGTAACCCTTGCCCAATTTACCTATATTTTTAGCATCAAAAACTTCTGTTCACGGAAACTCACGATCCGATGAGCAGAATGAATTGAAATTTGCAGAATGTATTGGTCTTAAATAGGACCAGGTCTGATAGAAGTGATTTTGAAATGCGGGCGATTCTGTGCCAGTGGTGCCATCTTGAAAAACCACTAAAAAAGATAACTGTTTTTAGCCCTATAAATTCTGATTGAATCGTTCGATTTTGACGAAACTCACACAATTGCTGGACTTTACTTTAAGCCACGTTTGGTAGAAATTTGGTTGAAAAATTCGGTTGGAGCTGCCAGCTATGATAATTTTGGTGTCTTCATTTTGAAAAAAAAAATTTGGAAGTGAAAACATTCAAACCATCGAATATTCAAAAAAATGTCCGTTTCTTACTATAAAATCAATCTGTATATAAATCTTATGTTATATCTACACGTTCAAAATAAAACTTTGGAAATTTCATGTCGGACAAGAACGGTAACCCTCTCCCAGTTAACCTATATTTTTAGCATCAAAAACTTCTATTCACGGAAACTCACGAACCAATAATCAGATACAGCTAAAATTTGCAGAATGCATTGGACTTAAGTGGGACCAGATTTGATAGAAGCGATTTTGAATTGTGCGCAAGTCTGTGCCAGTGGTGCCATCTTGAAAAATTACAAAGAAAAAAAACTGCTTCTTGCCCTATGAAATGTGAATAAGTTACCAGATTTTCATGAAATTGGCACAGTAGCTAAACCTAACTCTAATCTCTGTTTGGTGCAAATTTGGTTGAAAAATTTGATTAGTGCTGCCAGCTATGGTAATTTTTGTGTCTTTGGTTTTGAAAATTCGCTCAGGAAAATGAAACTTTTTGCACTATAACTTCCAGTGCAGTCATGAAATCAATACGAATTTCATACAATTAATGGAACCTATTATAAACATTATTCGGGCCAAATTTGGTTGAAAAGCCACAATAGGGTTGCCAGCTATTGTTGGTTTTGTGTTTAATTGCAATATCTTTATTAAGCGGTTTTATCGTAGAATTTTCAAATGGTAATGATATTGTAGTGACAATAAATGGCAGATATTAAGCTTTCGATCATTTGAAAAAACTCGCTGCAGGTAACCCTAAATTTCTTTATACTCCTATAACTTCGAATGTAATTAAACAACGTGAAGCAGATTTCATATATTTTTGGCTTTGATACTGGCGAAAGGTTGCCAGCACGAGTCGGTTGTGCTACTTTTGTATCAATAAATGCTTACAGTTAGTATACATACCGGAAACATTTACAATGAAAATAAATAACCGATGTTACAATTCGCAAAGTTCTGCAAATTTTTTGGATCGCAGCCCCAAACACCAACTTCAGTTACAGTGCTGCAGGCACTGAGCATTTTCTTCATTGATTTTATATGAGATGCTGCTTTCAAAATTATGTGAAATAAGCAACTGATAACGAATATAATTAACCCGTGTTTTGCTCTCATAAACGTTGAAATTCATGCCAGTGGTAATATCTGAAACCTTCCACCATATGAGTTATAATGCATTCTTGAGACGAAAGTAACACGTGGCATTTGAAACAGTTTGGCCGTAATAAGCAGCACATGTGGTGGAATATGCACTCAAAACCTGCTCGATTCTTCTACTGTTCTTCGAACATTAGTGTTTCTAGCGGTTCAGGTGCGCTAGAGTTTTTTTATGATTTAGAATCACGGCAAGAAAGAGTTATTGAGGAAAAAGTTCTAGGAGAAAATGCAACCGATGAAATTAAACAGCACGAGCCCAATGTATATGTGTTTCAACAAAGATTCGATCAATGCTTAAATGACGAATCCGAAATTAGAACATGCACAAAATGTGGAAGAAGAGAGCATGTATTAAAAAGAGATCCTGTGAAAATATTTCTAGATTTTGTGCTAAATCAGAGAAAATTATTTCAAAATGTTGTTGTAATTGCACACAACGGCCAAGCATTTGATCATCAATTTATGCTGAGTTACATTCTACAAAACATGGATTTAAAACCCGAGTTAATTTTGCGCGAAACCAAGATTATACTTATGCAGCTAGATAACGTCAAATTTATAGATTCACTAAACTATTTTCCAATAGCTCTGTCAAAATCACCGAAAGCATTTGACTTACCACCTGTGTATTAAAAGGGTTCCTTTCCACATCTTTTCAATACAACATAAACTGAAAATTATGCTGGTAAACTTGCTGACATAAAATATTATAGCCCTGATACAATTAAAATCGAAGAACGGAAGACTTTTCTTAGTTGGTATGACGATTAAATTTAATATGCAGCGTGATATTGTCGAATGTTGTGTAAGTGACATGCAAATTTTGATCGAAACATGCTTAAAATTTAGAAAACTGTTCTTCGAAGAGTGTAATGTTGAGCCGTTCTTGGAGGCAACATCAATAGCTTCTGCCTGCAATCTTGTATATCGACGCAATTCCCCTAAGAAAAATACTATTGGAATTATTCCAAGAAACAACTATCGGTATGCCGATAATCAATCGAAAACAGCAATACAATGGTTGATATGGGAAGAAGATCAGCGCAAAATTAATATCTTACATGCTTTTAAGCAAAGAGAGGCAGTGTTGAATGGTGTCAAAGTAGATGGATACTGCGCGGAAACAAACCAGGTTTTCGAATTCTATGGCTGTTATTATCACGGGCATGCCGCGTGCTTAATGCATGATCGCGATGCTCTCCTTCATGATGACCCCAATGAAACTTTAAACAGGCGATATGAAGCAAAACCGAGCGCTTACGTTCCTACCGATATGAAGTTATCGAAATGTGGGAGTGTGATTTTCGTAGGCAAATGGAAAAGAATAAAGGCATGAAATATTTGAAAGGTCATCCTCTACTGGTAAACACACCATTGAATCCTCGTGATGCTTTTAATGGTGGTCGAACGGGAAATACTTTTATGTTTTACGAATGTAAACCTGGTGAAAAAATTAAATATGTCGATGCATGTTCATTGTACCCATGGGTGTGCAAAAATGGCAAATTTCCGATTGGTCACCCAAAACTACATGTAGGATATAATGAAAGTTCTAAAATAAATTTACAGAACACTGTGGGATTGATAAAGTGCAAGATTTTACTACCAGAAGGATTATCTCACCCGGTTCTTCCTATTAAACAAAATAATAAACTAATGTTTTCACTGTGTCGTGCTTGTAGTGAAGAAAAAAATCAGGCTGCCAAGTGTTCACACACCGATAATGAAAGAGCTCTCGCAGGGACTTGGGTGATTGATGAAATTAATGCAGCTTTAAGTAGAGGATATAAATTGTTGGAGGTGTATGAAATATGGAGCTATGCATCAGAACAATATGATAAACTGGCCCGCTCGGGTGGATTATTTACCAAAATGATGGACAAGTTTATCAAAATGAAGCAACAGGCGTCAGGCTGGCCAAGGAAATGTGCAACTGATGAAGAAAGAAATAACTATATAGAAAACTTTCTTGAGAATGAAGGAATAACACTTGAAATCTCTGAGATTATAAGCAATTCAGGACTAAGATCTCTAGCCAAGTTGATTCTAAACTCCTTTTGGGGAAAGTTCGATCAGCGTGAAAATCAACCAAAAACAAGCATAATATAACAGGCGAGCTATATAGTCTGTTAACAAATTCTGCCATAGAAGTGCATCATCTACTCCCGCTCAACAAAGAAACATTAATCGTCAACTGGTTTTATAAAGAAGAAGTCACCGAACCTTTATCCACCGTCAATGCTTGTATAGTAGCTTATACTACTACACAGGCTCGGCTTAAATTAAACAACTACCTGAACAGCTCGGTGATAGAGTATTGTACTATGACACCGATTCTGTCATTTATGTGAGCTGCGAAGGAGAGTATGATCCACCAACAGGTGAACTTGTTGGAGATATGACAGATGAATTTGAATGCCATGGACCGGGAAGCTATTGCATTCGTTTAACTTATGAAGTCTCCAAAAAAATAAATTTCGAAACAATGAAACACATGATTTTGAACCCTAACGAAAGAGAAAGCATCTCCATACTTTCTCAAAATATACGCCGAACTTTCAACTCAGATATCTTTAACATTTTGGCGGCGGCGGGCGTTTTGGTGAATTTTCAGGTACTCCTATATTTCCAAGCAGTATAAATTTTTGTTAGAAACAAAAGTATTGGAATTGAAAGCTTATTATGTTTTGAGCTAGTCTTTAATAAAGAATTGGAAATTTTGAGCCTTGTGTAGGCACTGAGCGCCAAAAAGTAGGCAGGGATTTTTTTTTTCAAATTTCGATTTGTCATAACTTCTAAGAAAACCAATGGATCATCGTGAAATTTACAGAGCGTTTTTATGTAGACTAACACTTAACGCACATGGACTTTCAAGACTGTGTAGGCAACTTTGTAGCTACAGCAGGCTCCTGAAAAAAAATCCTTCAAATCATTGACCCTCCTGAAACATTTTTGATTTTTGAAATTAAATTCACATTATTGATAAATTTTGACTTTTGCCCACCAAGTCAAATAAAAATTTTCAAAATTCCGCGGTTAACAAGAACGGTAGCCCAACGGTAACCCCTCTATTTTTAGCACTGTTCACGAGAACTGACGATCGGATAATGCGATCAATGCAAAATTTACTGGACCTGTTGAAACTAGCTAGGACCAGGTCCGATAGAAGTGATTTTGAAATACGGGCAATACTGTGGCAGTGGTGCCGTGTTGAAAAATCGCCGAGAAAAAAAAATGGTTTTTGGCCTGTAGCTTCTGATTTTGCTACCAGATTTTAACAAAACTCACGCAGTAGATGAACCTTACTCCAAGATAGATTTCATAGAAATTTGGTTCAAAGTAAAGGGTTTAGTAAAAGGATTAGAAAGTAAAGGAAAGTAAAGGGATTAGTAAAGGGTTATAAATATTGCAAATTTGCTCAGGAAAATAAAGGTTTTTCCTGTATAACTTCCGATGCAGTAAAGGAATCAGAACGAAATTCATGTGGTAGGTGAATTTTGCTGAATTTATAATTCTGTGGGAATTTCGTTGAAAAATTAAGAAATAATTGCCAGCTATGATGAATTTAATAATTTATTGACATTTCTTTATCGAGCGATGTTGTCATGAAATTTCCAAATGGGAATGATTCTGCAATGACAGTTCATAGCAAATATTTAGGTTTCTTCGAACATTAGTATAAATCGCATATGCATTCGCGGCAATCAGCTTTTGTAGCTTAAATGCAATAAAAAAGATTCATGCATATTTTGTCGTCATTTCGCGGCCGTTCTGTAAAGTCATCGTGAGTTGGTTGGATGTGCTAATCAACCATCTGGTCGATCGTCACAGACTGAAAACACACAACGTGTTTAATCCTAGAATGGTACGTTAAATTTTTGCTTCAGGTCCATTTTTTTTTAACTAAAAAAAGGCAACAATAGTAGTATTAACATGTTTTATTTTATCACTAAACATAAAAAAGTCTAGCGCATCAGAATCGCTAGAAAACTAATTTTCAAAGAAATCATCCTTGAGTGACAAAAAAATATTAACAGACATAATACACTTTTTTGTAGAATCATATCAACCATTCCTTATCGAAAGCAACAAAACTCAGCTAAAACACAAATGATGAAAATGTTTTTTGCTGGCAACACTTTCCCAACGAAGCAGCAATAAGTTTACCATACCAAGCTCATACTTAAATCAACTTATCCTTTGAATGTCGTTCTCATCGGAGGATTTCATCGAAAGTTTCAGCGGTTAAACGTTGTTTGAGGCTGGCATCCGAAAATGTTCAAAATCGGAAAACTTCAAAATTGGTTCCTTATTTTTATTGCAAATTGTTTGGATATGAGTATGTAATTTGAAGCATCTGTTGGTGCCATATTTACGAAAATGTCTGAAACTTGTTACCCTCTGTTAGGATCACAGCAAAATATATACCAAACCTGCTTAACGTCAAGTTAAACCAACCCTGTAATTTTATTTCGATTGAATCACTGCGCTGGATGTTATACGGGCGAAAAAATTTTTAGGGTTACCACCCTCACAACTTTTCAAACTTTTAAAGTGTTAATATTTATTGTTAATTTCATTGCAGGATCATTTCCATTGTTGTGACTGATCTCGAAAAATAAACGTCAAAATATGAATGACGCCAGCGACGCGGCGCGGCGAGCAGCGCAACCCGTAACAGCTGTGTAGTGACAACAGCATTAATACGACAACAGCATTAATCCTAACTACTAAATATTAAAAACACCCGATTCATATAGAATAAGTATAACTGTAAAAATTTTAGCTATATAAGTAGGAGACTAGTATTAATAAAGCAGTCTGATATCAGGAGCCATACCAGCTAGGCACAGCAGACCAAGGAGAATTGGAAACAAGTGTTTTATTTCATTCCTTTATAGTAATACTGGGAATCTATTGCTAAGCGGCGACTTGTTCGCCAAGCATTCGACGAAAGGTATACAATTCGCGAACAATATTCGATTATCATAACATGACGATTCTGCCATGCTAGAAACCAAATTGACGTATGATCCGGACATTTTCTTAAAGCAAGAAGAAGAAGACCTGAGGATGAGGAGACAACAAGGAGGACTACCGACGGAAGGAGGACCACAGCCTCGAAAGCACCCCAACCTCATAAAGGCCAGGAAAGAAGAGCAGAAGTTGACAGCAATCCCGAAGATAGACATCCCCAAAAGAATGAAGCGAAATGGTAAAAGAGTCTTTCTGAGAAGACTGCGAGCATTGCTACGAAGAATTGCCACCGACCCAGACAACCCTCCGTCATGGGAGCGACAGACGGAGCTTTATCAGCAGATTGAACACATCGAAGCCCAGCTTAACAACAAAATAAAAATGAATTTAGAAAAAAAAGTCTAGCGCATCAGAACCGCTAGAAAACTAATTTTCGAAGAAATAGTCTTTGAGGGACAAAAAAATGTGGGAAGACGTAATACACTTATTTGTACAACCATTCCTTATCCCAAGCAACAAAACTCAACTATAACACAAATGATGAAAATGTTCAGTGCGGGCAATACTTTTCCTATGAAGCAGCAAAAAGTTTACCTTAACAAGCTCATACTTAAATCAACTTATCCTTTGAGTTTCGTCCTCATCGGAGGGTTTCATCGAAAGTTTCAGCGGCTAAACGTTGTTTGAGGCTGCCATCCGAAAAATGTTCAAACTCGGAAAATTTAAAAATTGGTTTCTTATTTTTATCGCAAATGCTTTGCATATGAGAACGTAATTTGAAGCATCTGTTGGTGCAATATTTACGAAAATGGCTAATGCTGGTTAGCCTGTATCAGCAGCAAAACAAAAAATATACCAAATCCGCATCACGCTAAGTTAAATCCAACCAGTAAATTTCGTTTCGATTGAATCACTGCGCTGGAAGGTATACGGGTGAAAAGAATTTTAGGGTTACCACCCTAAAAGCTTCTCAAATTTTTAAAACGTTAATATTTGTTGTTAATTTTCAATGCAGGATCATTTCCATTTGCAAATCTAATGATATAATCGCTCAGTAAAGAAATTCCACAAAATTACAAAAATGGTCATAGCTGGCAGCCCTTTCATGATTTTTGTACGAAATTCCTACGACATTTACTTCACATTAACGTCCATTTACTGCATGAACTTTGTTTTGATTTCTATACTGGACCGGAAGTTATAGGGAAAAAAGCTTTATTTTGCTGAGCAAATTTGCAAGATTTATGAGATAAAAATCAAAACAGCTGCCAGCCCTATACTAATTTTTCAACCAAATTTTCACCAAATGGTTAACATAGAGTAACATCCAAGTACTGTGTAAATTTTGTTGAAATCTGATGGCTGAATCGGAAGTTATAGACCAAGAAGATGTTTCTTCTCAGTTATTTTTCAAGATGGTACCACTTTCACAGGGTATTTTTCAAGATGGTACCACTTTCACATTTCAAAAGCACTTCTACCAGACCTGGTCCTAGTTAATACCAACATGTCCTGTAAATTTCATTATGATCGGATTATCCGGTCGTCTGTTCTCGTGAACAGAACTTTCAAGTGCTGAAAATAGAGGTAATTTGGTGATGGGTTGCCGTTCTTATGCAAATCGCAATTTTGAAAATTTTATCTTGAGATGAAGGAAAAAGGATAAAATTTATCAATGATTTGAATTTTTTGCCAAAAATCCAAAATTTTTCAGGAAGGTCAATGATTTGAAGGATATTTTTTCAGCAGCCTGCCACAGCTACAGGGTTACTCGCTTTATGCTGAAAATCTATATGTGCCAAAGTTTGGTCAACATCAATACACTCTGTAATTTTCACGATGATCCATTGTTTTGCTTACAAGCAATGACAAATTAAAATTTGAAAAAAAATCCTTGCCTACTTTTAGGCACCCTGCACCCACACACGGCTCAGAATTTCCAATTTTTTTATCATAGACAAGCTTAGAACATAATTAGTTTTCGTTCCCAATACTTTTCTTTAACAAAAATTTACACTGCTTGGAAATATAGGAGTTCTTCAAAATTCACTAAAACGCTCGCCACTGGCAAAATGTTTAGGATATCTGAATTTGAGGAAGTCGTGGACCCACCTAGTATATACATCTACGTTCTCCGAAAATTTCAGCTCAATCGGATTGGCCACTCCAGAGATTATCTCCCTTAATCATTTTGCTGATATATATATATATATATATATATATATATATATATATATATATATATATATATATATATATATATATATATATATATATATATATATATATATATATATATGTATAAATATATATATATATATATATATATATATATATATATATATATATATATATATATATATAGATAGATAGATAGATATATATATATATATATATATATATATATATATATATATATATATATATATATATATATATATATATATATATATATATATATATATATATATATATATATATATATATATAAAGAAATATGAATTTTCGGCGAAACGAGTTTAATATTATTGTTCTTCGAACATTTGTAAAAATGAATGAACTCAATTCAAAATTTTTTGCACAAAAAAAAAGCATTGAGAATAAAAATTAACATATACATTAATTAAATAAAATATTTTGATCAATAGAAGAGTAACTTTAAGGTCCATAGTAATGTTTTAGATGGAAGAATACATCGAAAACGTATCAAACATATAATAAGTAATCTAAAGAAAACCCCCCATAGGGTATACAAACCTGAAAGTATGCTAGAAAAATTAAATCTCATAGAGGAATATTATCAACAGGTTCTTAATCCAGTGTGAAGACCGATTGAAGACCTAGTAAGGATATTTCTTCAAAAGCATTCAGAGGTAAAAAGAATCCTAGAAGAAAAACTGGAGACTACACAAAACGGAAAAATGAGTAACTTCAACACAGAACTCGCACTGAAAAATATCCCAGTCTTTAATGGAAACCCAAAAGAAATGGAAGCATTCCTTACAATAATAAGTTTGCTAAACGAAAACCTCAACGAAGATGGAAAAAGAGCTTGTTAGATTTTACAAGAAGTGTAAAACTAGGAGCGAGTGTCAAGACGCAACATTGCAACATAGAAATAAACAATTATAAAGAACTGGAAAAAGTACTAAAATATAGATACAAGCATAGAAAAAGTCAACAACAAATACACACTCCATTATCCCGGCTGAAACAACGTGGGACAATTGAGAAATATAGCGAAAAGATAGCAGAACTTATTAACGAGTTAACAGCCATCCAAATAAACACATTAGGACAGAGCCCATCACCAGCTGAGAAAGCAGCAATACAAACATGAAACGACTCCTACGCACTAGCCATTTTTAAAAATAGGTTAAACGAAACGACCCAACCCATTATCCTTGCAGCTCAACCCAACACATTCGTAGAAGCAATACAAATAGCGACAGACGTAGAATCAAGCTGTGGAACAGCAGAAAACGTGAAATATATAAAAAATTCAACAAATAGACACATGTATTATAGTGATCGGAATAGAGTAAACAATAATATTTATCGAAACAACGAACATTATCACCGAAACAATGATAGAAATTACAACCATAACTATAGTAGAAGCTACAGCCAAAACAAATATGGAAATAATTTCCAGCCAAGAAACTACGAACCACTCCAGAATTACAGTAAAAACAACAATAGAAACAATTACAACCCTAGACACAAAGAACCATTTCAGGCCAATAACTATAGTAGAAATAGCAATAGAAATAACTTCAGAAAATTCAAAACGAGTAATCAGAGCCACAGAAAAACCCAGCACTCAAACGGAAGAAACAAAAAAGGAATTAATAGAAACTATTCTGAGAGCAACAGGCAACAAAGAATAAATTTGGTGCAGGGAAACTTAACAGCCCCGGAGGCCAGCGACTGCGAACAATAAATGTTGACCCCGGGACAAAAACAAAAAGAATATACTTATTAAACAAGCAGATGGAAAATTATGTCTCGATATATTGCGAAAACTCACAAAAATATTTAAAATTACTAGTAGACACGGGAGCAGATATATCACTGTGCAAAATGAATAAAATTCCAGAAGATAAATATATAAACGAAGACAAACGATGCCATTTTTCTGGGATAACTAGACAAGAGATTGAATCAATAGGCACGACAAATTTAGACTTAAAACTCTAGCGCACCTGAACCGCTAGAAACACTAATGTTCGAAGAACAGTAGAAGAATCGTGCAGGTTTTGAGTGCATATTCCACCACATGCGCTGCTTATTACGACCAAATTGTTTCAAATGCCATGTTTTACTTTTGTCTCGAGAATGCATTATAACTCATATGGTAGAAGGTTTCAGATATTACCACTGGCATGAATTTCAACGTTTATGAGAGCAAAACACGGGTTAATTATATTCGTTATCAGTTGCTTATTTCACAAAATTTTGAAAGCAGCATCTCATATAACATCAATGAAGAAAATGCTCAGTGCCTGCAGCACTGTAACTGAAGTTGGTGTTTGGGGCTGCGATCCGAAAAATTTGCAGAACTTTGCGAATTGCAACATTGATTATTTATTTTAATTGTAAATGTTTCCGGTATGAATACTAACTGTAAGCATTTATTGATACAAAAGTAGCACAACCGACTCGTGCTGGCAACCTTTCGCCAGCATCAAAGCAAAGAATATATAACATCTGCTTCACGTTGTTATATAACATTTGAAGTTATAGGAGTATAAAGAATTTTAGGGTTACCTGTAGCGAGTTTTTTCAAATAATCGAAAGCTTAATATTTGCTGTTTATTGTCACAACAATATCATAACCAATTGAAAATTCTACGATAAAACCGCTTAATAAAGATATTCCAAACAAACACAAAACCAACAATAGCTGGCAACCCTATCATGGCTTTTCAACCAAATTTGGCTTGAATAATGTTTATAATAGGTTCCAGTAATTGTATGAAATTCGTATTGATTTCATGACTGCACTGGAAGTTATAGGGCAAAAAGTTTTATTTTCCTGAGCGAATTTTCAAAACCAAAGACACAAAAATTACCATAGCTGGCAGCACCAATCGAATTTTTCAACCAAATTTCGATCAAACAGAGTTTAGAGTAGGGTGCAGCTACTGTAACAATTTTATGAAAATCTGGTTACTAATTCACATTTCATAGGGCAAAAAGCAGTTTTTTTTCTTTGTAATTTTTCAAGATGGCACCACTGGAACAGAGTTGCCTACAATTCCAAATCGCTTCTATCAGACCTGGCCCTTCTTAAGTCCAATGCACTCTGTAAATTTCAATTCTATCTGATTATTGATTCGTTAGTTCCCGTGAACAGAAGTTTTTGATGCTAAAAATATAGGTTAACTGAGAAAGGGTTACCGTTCTTGTCCGACATGAAATTTCCAAAGTTTTACTTTGACTGTGTAGATTTAGCATAAGATTTGTATACAGATTGGTTTTATTGTAGAAACGGACATTTTTTAGGATATTCGATGGTTTGAATGTTTTCACTTCCAATTTTTATTTTTTCAAATTTAAGACACCAAAATTATCATAGCTGGCAGCTCCAACCGAATTTTTCGACCAAATTTCCACCAAACGTGGTTTGAAGTAAGGTGCAGCTACTGTGTAAATTTCGTCAAAATCGAACGATTCAATCAGAATTTATAGGGCTAAAAGCAGTTACCTTTTTTAGTGATTTTTCAAGATGGCACCACTGGCACGGAATCGCCAGGATTTCAAAATCACTTCTATCAGACCTGGTCCTATTTAAGACCAATACATTCTGAAAATTTCAATAAATTCTGCTCATTGGATCGTGAGTTTCCGTGAACAGAAGTTTTTGATGCTAAAAACATAGGTAACTTGGGCAAGGGTTACCAGGCGTGCCCGTTATACCATATCAAATTTTTTTTTGTTTTTGTAAACAAAGCACAAAATTTACATATGAAAGGCTTTTTTTTTAAGAAACGACATTTTTTCAAGAGAAACGATGATTTGGAGGTTTTCACTTTCAGTGCCTGCCCTAGCTACAGGGTTGCCAGCACAATCATTAAAACGTACACTAATCTACAACTAAATAAAACAAACATGCTCTGAAAATTTCGTAATAATAAAATAGCTCTGTCAAAAGTTATCGCAATTTAAAAATTTTCAAATTTTATCGTTCTCTTTTTAGGCACCCAGCGCACACATAGGGTTAAAAAATTCCAAAACATTATCCGATTCACTTGTAAAACTTGTTCAAAATTTATGTCGTCAACTTTATTTTTGCAAAAATTATTTGTGTACGGAATAATAGGTATATTAAAAAAATCACTAAAATGGCCGCCGGCGCCAAAGGGTTAAAGATTATTAACTTTTTGTGAGACCTGGCACTATTCTGCATATACACCAATGTGTCCTGAAAATTTCAGCTCAATCGGATGGCGCGTTCCTGAGATTTTTTCACTGAAATTTTTTGATGATAGATATATATATATATATATATATATATATATATATATAGAAATATGAATTTTTGGCCAAAGTGATTTTAATACTAATGTTCTTCTTCGAACATTAGTAAAAAGTGGGAAAAAAATGTACGCTTCCCCTTTCAGATAGAGAACCCAATTTCCCAATCTTAACGCTTCCCCTTCCAGATAGAGAACCCAATTTCCCAATCGTACAAAACTTAGCAAAAATAGACTACGAAACATATATAATAACCGTCATTATCTATGAAGAAGAGCACCTTTTACCAATTTCAACGAACTCTCAAATGAATAAATTAACGATATCCGCAAGGTGTATCGTATTCATTTGAGAGTTTGAGAGAATCAATATTAACATCACAGAAGACAGTGTTATCCGCAATAAAGAGATCACTCAAGGAGTTTATATAGCCAGCTCAATAATTCCAGCAGATGGCATAAAACATGTAAGAATATTAAACACAAACGAAGAGACCATCAACATAAAAAACCTTAAAATAGAAACGGTGCCACTGAGCCAATATACAATGAATACAGCCAATAATTTAGCGCGCAAAAATGATGGTAATGAACGACTTCATAACCTGTTAAAGCATATCGACATTAATCATCTAAACGTACATGACCAAAAACCACTATTAGAAATAATCGGAAAATTTCAGCACATCTTTCACTTGGAAAATGAACCACTCACTGCAAATAATTTCTATAAGAAAAGTATACACGTCACAGATAAAACACCGACGTACGTTAAAAACTATAGACTGCCATACAAACATATTGAAGAAATAAACAAGCAAGTGGACGAATTGCAAAATGATAACATTATCGAAAGCTCAACCAGCCCGTACAACTCACCTTTACTTCTGACACCAAAGAAGAGTGAGTCAGGTACGTCAAAGTGGAGATTAGTAGTAGATTTCAGGCCACTTAATAAAAAGATCGTTAATGACAAATTCCCACTCACAAGATTAGAATACGTATTGGATCAACTTGGGAGAGCGCGATATTTTTGCACGTTAGACATGACAAGATCATTTCATCAAATCGAGATTAAAAAGGAATCAAGACCATTAACAGCGTTTTCAACGAACAAAGGACACTATCAATTCAAACGGTTGCCTTTTGGCCTACCTATATCGTCAAACAGCTTTCAACGTATGCTAACATTAGCATTGAGCGGCTTAGATTCAGCAGCATTTCTATATGTTGATGACATAATTGTCTTTGGTTGCAGCCTCGCACATCACAACACAAACTTGATAAAAATATTTGAAAGACTAGAAAAGTATAGCCTTAAGCTCAACCCGGAAAAATGCAATTTCCTACGAAGTGAGTAGTGTACTTGGGGCACCTAATCACAAAAGACGGAATCCGCACAGATCCAGCAAAGTTCAATGCCATCACAAACAACCCGGTACCTACAAATGCAGACGAAGTTCGAAGATTTGTCGCGTTTGCCAACTATTACAGGAGATTCATTCCAGACTTCGCCAAAATAACGAAATGTCAAAATGATTTATTAAAATAGCATAAAAAATTCTGGTGGACAAAACAATGCCAAGCAACGTTTGAGGAACTAAAAGAAAAACTAGTAAAAGCACCAATATTGCAATATCCCGATTTTAATAAACCATTCATAGTCACAACAGATACATCCGACTATGCATTAGGTGCGATACTCTCACAAGGCAAAATAGGACAAGACCTTCCCATTTCGTACGCAAGTAGAACATTAGTAAAACACGAGTTGAACAAACCAATAATCGAAAAAGAACTTTTAGCAATACACTGGGCAATAAATTTTTTTAAACCTTACTTATTCGGGAATAAGTTTACAGTCGTCACAGACCACAGACCTCTTATATCCCTATTCACACATAAAAATCCGTCGTCAAAAATGACACGCATCAGAATAGATTTATGCGACTACGACTTTGACATAGTTTATCGAAAGGGTAAAGTGAATGTCAACGCAGATGCATTATCACGCATCAAAATAAATTCGGACATGCTAAAAGACATGATACCCAAACAAAAAAATACTAACAACAAGAAAATGCTAATAGTTGCGACAAACATGGTAAGAGACTGCACAAACGCTAATCAAAACCCAAAAAAACAAACAAATAGAACAAAATAATAAGAAACTTTACATATGGGACAGCGATTCAACAGCTGACACAAAAAATTTAATCAATTTAAAATTCGAAATAGGAAATACCCCAAAAGTAATAATCGAACATAAACAAATCAGACTTAGATGCAGCGATAATCCATCAAAATTAATTTTGCTATTGGAGAAACTGACATCAGAAGCAAATAAGAACAATATAACAAAGATAAGCCTAAGTGAGACAGATTATATATTTAAAATACGATGTAACGAAGAATTCAAGAACATGTTCAATAAGTTGCGACAGAAATTAATAATACAAAACAAGGGAACATTAAAGATTATAATATTCAAACCCCCAAAAAGAATAATAGACAAAATTATACAGTACAAATTGATAAACAATTACCATACAACCCCAATAGGAGGTCACCTGGGCGTCAGAAAAACATTACTAAAATTTAAACAAAAATATATATGGAAAGATATGAGCAAAATGATAAAAACATACGTTAGAAACTGTGAAAATTGTACAAGTAACAAACAAACAAGACATATAAAAGAAAAACAAACTATAACAAATACACCAACAGACACATTTGAAACCATCGTCATAGACACAGTGGGACATCTCAGAATATCTAACAATTATAGATACATCCTTACAATACAATGCGAGTTATCGAAATACGTTATTGCACACCCAATAAAAGCAAAAGATGCTGAGACTATTGCAAAAACATTAATAGAACAATTAGTACTGAAACACGGTCTTTTTACTAATGTTCGAAGAACATTAGTATTAAAATCGATTCGGCCAAAAATTCATATTTCCATATATATATATATATATATATATATATATATATATATATATATATATATATATATATATATATATATATATATATATATATATATATATATATATCATCAAAAAATTTCAGTGAGATAATCTCGGGAACGCGCCATCCGATTGAGCTGAAACTTTCAGGATACATTAGTGTATATGCAGAATAGGTCCAATTCTCTTTAAATGTCAGTTATTGTTAACATTTTGGCGCCGGCGGCCATTTAAGTGATATTTTTAACATACCTATTATTTCGTGCACAAATAATTTTCGCAAAAATAAAGTTAACGAAATAAATTTCGAACGTGTTTTACATATGAATCGGATAATGCTTTGGAATTTTTTAACCCCATGTGTGCGCTGGGTGCCTAAAAAGAGGACGGGAATACAATACATATTGATATTATTTAGTTGTAGATTTGTGTAGCTTTTAATGAGCGTGCTGGCAACCCTGTAGCTAGGGCAGGCACTGAAAGTGAAAACCTCCAAATCATCGTCTCTCTTGAAAAACTTCCGCTTCTTCAAAAACAAGCCTCTCATATGTAAATCTTGTGCTTTGTTTACATAGACAAAAAATAAAATTTGATATGGTATAACGGGCACGCCTGCTAACCCTTGCCCAATTTACCTATATTTTTAGCATCAAAAATTTCTGTTCACGGAAACTCACGATCCGATGAACAGAATTAATTGAAATTTACAGAATGTATTGGTCTTATATAGGACCAGGTCTGATAGAAGTGATTTTGAAATGCAAGCGATTCTGTGCCAGTGGTGCCATCTTGAAAAATCACTAAAAAGGATAACTGCTTTTAGCCCTATAAATTCTGATTGAATCGTTCGATTTTAACAAAATTCACAGAATAGCTGGAACTTACTTCAAAACACGTTTGGTAGAAATTTGGTTGAAAAATACGGTTGGAGCTGCCAGCTATGATAATTTTAGTGTCTTAAATTTGAAAAAATTAAAATTTGGAAGTGAAAACATTAAACCATCGAATATCCTAAAAAATGTCCGTTTGTTACAATAAAACCAATCTGTATACAAATCTTATGCTTTATCTACACGTTCAAAGTAAAACTTTGGATATTTCATGTCGGACAAGAACGGTAACCCTTTCCCAGTTAACCTATATTTTTAGCGTCAAACACTTCTGTTCACGGGAACTCACGAGCCAATAATCAGATACAACTGAAATTTACAGAATGCATTGGACTTAAGTAGGACCAGATTTGATAGAAGCGATTTTGAATCGTGGGCAACTCTGTGCCAGTGGTGCCATCCTGAAAAATTACAAAGAAAAAAAACGGCTTTTTGCCCTATGAAATGTGAATAAAATACCAGATTTTCATGAAATTGACACAGTAGCTGAACCTATTTCTAATCTCTGTTTGGTGGAATTTTGGTTGAAAAATTTGATTGGTGCTGCCAGCTATGGTAATTTTTGTGCCTTTGGTTTTGAAAATTCACTCAGGAAAATAAAACTTTTTGCCCTATAACTTCCAGTGCAGTTATGAAATCAATACGAATTTATTACAATTAATGGAACCTATTATAAGCATTATTCAGGCCAAATTTGGTTGAAAAGCCACGATAGGGTTGCCAGCTATTGTTGGTTTTGTGTTTAATTGCAATATCTTTATTAAGCGGTTTTATCGTAGAATTTTCAAATGGTAATGATATTTTAGTGACAATAAGCAGCAAATATTAAATTTTTGATTATTTGAAAAAAACTCGCTGCAGGTAATCCTGAATTTCTTTATACTCCTATAACTTCGAATGTAATTAAACAACGTGAAGCAGATGTGATATATTCTTGGCTTTGATACTGGCAGAAGGTGGCCAGCACAAGTCGGTTGTGCTACTTTTGTATCAATAAATGCTTACAGTTAGTATTCATACCGGAAACATTTACAATGAAAATAAATAACCGATGTTTCAATTCCCAAAGTTCTGCAAATTGGTCCCAAACACCAACTTCAGTTACAGTGCTGCAGGCACTGAGCATTTTCTTCATTGATGTTATATGAGATGCTGCTTTCAAAATTTTGTGAAATAAGCAAATGATAACGAATATAATTAACCCGTGGTTTGCTCTCATAAACGTTGAAATTCATGCCAGTGGTAATATCTGAAACCTTCTACTATATGAGTTATAATGCATTCGTGAGACCAAAGTAAAACGTGGCGTTTGAAACAGTTTGGCCGTAATAAGCAGCTCATGTGGTGGAATATGCACTCAAAACCTGCACGATTCTTCTACTGTTCTTCGAACATTAGTGTTTCTAGCGGTTCAGGTGCGCTAGAGTTTTAAAATATTAAAATCAGACAGAGGGACTGAATTCACTAATGAGCTTATGACAAATATATGCAAAATGCTAAAAATACAACAAATTTTCCCGACGCCATATCACCACGAAACACTCGGAACAGTGGAACGTAACCACAGAGTACTGAATAAGTACTTATTAAATTTCACTAAAGACTACGAATGGGATATATGGATCCCGTATTATACATTTGCATATAATACTACCCCACACGTAGGCACAGAATACTCTCCGTATGAGCTCGTATATGGAAGACTACCCCATTTACCAGATGATTTACTAGAAAACAAGAAACCAATAAATAACATAGGCAACTACGTCGACGAATTAAAAACCTGACTATGAAATAGCATTGATTTAGCACGTAGTATAATTGAAAAAGTAAAATTAAAGAGAAAGACAAAAGAAGATAACAAAATATATCCATCAAACTTTAAAGAAGGAGATTTTGTTTTAGTGAGAAATATAAATAGAAAAAAATTACAAAATACACATCACGGACCATATGAAATATTAAAAAGACATGGTGTCAATTCTGAATTATTAGTTAAGGGAAAATGTAAAATATATCATAATAATTTGTTGAAACCAAATACACCACTAAAACACAGTAAATCATGTACAAAAAATAAACATTAAGAATTTTATTATTTCAAAAACATTATTATTAAATCACAAAATTCACAAAAGTATGTACTATAATTATGTTATAAAACAAAAAGAAATAGTTTAACACCTATAAGCACATGCATGCAAGAAATAAGAAAAACAATGACAACAAAATATTGAAATATAAAAATGAATTCGATGAATTTTCTATAAATTTTAGTTAAAAACACAAAGAACAGCAAAAAGAATAACACAAAACATACAAAATATAAAGAAATTTTGTTAACTCATATATACTAACAAGCAAAAAATGCCACAATCATTTATTAAAAGAAATATCATTAAAGTACCACAAATATGAAAATATCATACAAAAAAAAGCTAGAATTATATTACAACACTTGCGAAATATTTTTGTAAATAAAACAAACATTTATTTGAATAGAAGCAAAATATGTCTAGGTTTACACTTAATTATAACATAAACACATAGTGTTAAGACGAAAAATTTTCCTTCTCTACAGAGAAGAAAAATTTTTCTACCCAAAGAAGAGGGTGTTGTGACTGATCGCGAAAACTAAACGTCAAAATATGAATGACGCCAGCGACGCGGCGCGGCGAGCAGCGCAACCCGTAACAGCTGTGTAGTGACAACAGCGTTAATACGACAACAGCATTAATCCTTGCTACTTAATATTAAAAACACCCGATCCATATAGAATACGTATAACTGTAAACATTTTAGCTATATAAGTAGGAGACTAGTGTTAATAAAGCAGTCTGATATCAGGAGCCTTACCAGATAGGCACTTCAGACCAAGAAGAATTGAAACCAAGTGTTTTATTTCATTCCTTTATAGTAATACTGGGAATCTATTGCAAAGCGGCGACTTGTTCGCCAAGCATTCGACGAAAGGTATACAAATCGCGAACAATATTCGATTATCATTACACCATTTGCAAATCTAATGACATAATCGCTTAGTAAAGAGATTCCCAAAAATTACAAAAATAGCTGGCAGCTCTTTCATGATTTTTGTACGAAATTCCTACGATATTTGGTTTACTTTAAGGTCCAGTTACTGCATGAACTTCGTTTTGATTTAATGACTGGACCGGAAGTTATGGGGGAAAAAGCTTTATTTTGCAGAGCAAATTTGCAAGATTTAGGAGACAAAAAACACCGTAGCTGACAACTCGATTCTAATTTTTGAGCCAAATTTTCACCAAATGCTATCTAAAATAAGATTCAAATATTGTGTGAATTTTGTTTATATGTGATGACCGAATCAGAAGTTAAAGGCCAAAAAACTGTTTTTTTTTCTCAGTGATTTTTCAAGATGGTACGACTGTCACAGGGTTGCCCGCATTTCAAAATTACTTCAGTCAGACCTGGTCCTAGTAAATGGCAATGTGTCCTGCAAATTTCATTATAATTGGATAATCCGGTCGTCAGTTTTCGTGAACAGAACTTTCGAGTGTTGAAAGTAGATATATATGTATATATATATATATATATATATATATATATATATATATATATATATATATATATATATATATATATATGTATGTATATATTTATATATATATATATATATATATATATATATATATATATATATATATATATATATATATATATATATATATATATATATATATATATATATATATATAACAAAATCTCCTTCTTTAAAGTTTGATGGATATATTTTGTTATCTACTTTTGTCTTTCTCTTTAATTTTACTTTTTCAATTATACTACGTGCTAAATCAATGCTATTTCATAGTCTGGTTTTTAATTCGTCGACGTAGTTGCCTATGTTATTTATTGGTTTCTTGTTTTCTAGTAAATCATCTGGTAAATGGGGTAGTCTTCCATATACGAGCTCATACGGAGAGTATTCTGTGCCTACGTGTGGGGTAGTATTATATGCAAATGTATAATACGGGATCCATATATCCCATTCGTAGTCTTTAGTGAAATTTAATAAGTACTTATTCAGTACTCTGTGGTTACGTTCCACTGTTTCGAGTGTTTCGTGGTGATATGGCGTCGGGAAAATTTGTTGTATTTTTAGCATTTTGCATATATTTGTCATAAGCTCATTAGTGAATTCAGTCCCTCTGTCTGATTTGAAACATCGAATTCATTTTTATATTTCAATATTTTGTTGTCATTGTTTTTCTTATTTCTTGCATGCATGTGCTTATAGGTGTTAAACTATTTCTTTTTGTTTTATAACATAATTATAGTACATACTTTTGTGAATTTTGTGATTTAATAATAATGTTTTTGAAATAATAAAATTCTTAATGTTTATTTTTTGTACATGATTTACTGTGTTTTAGTGGTGTATTTGGTTTCAACAAATTATTATGATATATTTTACATTTTCCCTTAACTAATAATTCAGAATTGACACCATGTCTTTTTAATATTTCATATGGTCCGTGATGTGTATTTTGTAATTTTTTTCTATTTATATTTCTCACTAAAACAAAATCTCCTTCTTTAAAGTTTGATGGATATATTTTGTTATCTACTTTTGTCTTTCTCTTTAATTTTACTTTTTCAATTATACTACGTGCTAAATCAATGCTATTTCATAGTCTGGTTTTTAATTCGTCGACGTAGTTGCCTATGTTATTTATTGGTTTCTTGTTTTCTAGTAAATCATCTGGTAAATGGGGTAGTCTTCCATATACGAGCTCATACGGAGAGTATTCTGTGCCTACGTGTGGGGTAGTATTATATGCAAATGTATAATACGGGATCCATATATCCCATTCGTAGTCTTTAGTGAAATTTAATAAGTACTTATTCAGTACTCTGTGGTTACGTTCCACTGTTTCGAGTGTTTCGTGGTGATATGGCGTCGGGAAAATTTGTTGTATTTTTAGCATTTTGCATATATTTGTCATAAGCTCATTAGTGAATTCAGTCCCTCTGTCTGATTTGAAACATCGAATTCATTTTTATATTTCAATATTTTGTTGTCATTGTTTTTCTTATTTCTTGCATGCATGTGCTTATAGGTGTTAAACTATTTCTTTTTGTTTTATAACATAATTATAGTACATACTTTTGTGAATTTTGTGATTTAATAATAATGTTTTTGAAATAATAAAATTCTTAATGTTTATTTTTTGTACATGATTTACTGTGTTTTAGTGGTGTATTTGGTTTCAACAAATTATTATGATATATTTTACATTTTCCCTTAACTAATAATTCAGAATTGACACCATGTCTTTTTAATATTTCATATGGTCCGTGATGTGTATTTTGTAATTTTTTTCTATTTATATTTCTCACTAAAACAAAATCTCCTTCTTTAAAGTTTGATGGATATATTTTGTTATCTACTTTTGTCTTTCTCTTTAATTTTACTTTTTCAATTATACTACGTGCTAAATCAATGCTATTTCATAGTCTGGTTTTTAATTCGTCGACGTAGTTGCCTATGTTATTTATTGGTTTCTTGTTTTCTAGTAAATCATCTGGTAAATGGGGTAGTCTTCCATATACGAGCTCATACGGAGAGTATTCTGTGCCTACGTGTGGGGTAGTATTATATGCAAATGTATAATACGGGATCCATATATCCCATTCGTAGTCTTTAGTGAAATTTAATAAGTACTTATTCAGTACTCTGTGGTTACGTTCCACTGTTTCGAGTGTTTCGTGGTGATATGGCGTCGGGAAAATTTGTTGTATTTTTAGCATTTTGCATATATTTGTCATAAGCTCATTAGTGAATTCAGTCCCTCTGTCTGATTTTAATATTTTAAAAAGACCGTGTTTCAGTACTAATTGTTCTATTAATGTTTTTGTAATAGTCTCAGCATCTTTTGCTTTTATTGGGTGTGCAATGACGTATTTCGATAACTCGCATTGTATTGTAAGGATGTATCTATAATTGTTGGATATTCTGAGAGGTCCCACTGTGTCTATGACGATGGTTTCAAATGTGTCTGTTGGTGTATTTGTTATAGTTTGTTTTTCTTTTATATGACTTGTTTGTTTATTACTTGTACAATTTTCACAGTTTCTAACGTATGTTTTTATCATTTTGTTCATATATTTCCATATATATTTTTGTTTAAGTTTTAGTTATGTTTTTCTGACGCCCAGGTATTGTTTTTCTGACTATTGGGGTTGTATGGTAATTGTTTATCAATTTGTACTGTATAATTTTGTCTATTATTCTTTTTGGGGGTTTGAATATTATAATCTTTAATGTTCCCTTGTTTTGTGTTATTAATTTCTGTCGCAACTTATTGAACATGTTCTTGAATTCTTCGTTACATCGTATTTTAAATATATAATCTGTCTCACTTAGGCTTATCTTTGTTATATTGTTCTTATTTGCTTCTGATGTCAGTTTCTCCAATAGCAAAATTAATTTTGATGGATTATCGCTGCATCTAAGTCTGATTTGTTTATGTTCGATTATTACTTTTGGGGTATTTCCTATTTCGAATTTTAAATTGATTAAATTTTTTGTGTCAGCTGTTGAATCGCTGTCCCATATGTAAAGTTTCTTATTATTTTGTTCTATTTGTTTGTTTTTTTGGGTTTTGATTAGCGTTTGTGCAGTCTCTTACCATGTTTGTCGCAACTATTAGCATTTTCTTGTTGTTAGTATTTTTTTGTTTGGGTATCATGTCTTTTAGCATGTCCGAATTTATTTTGATGCGTGATAATGCATCTGCGTTGACATTCACTTTACCCTTTCGATAAACTATGTCAAAGTCGTAGTCGCATAAATCTATTCTGATGCGTGTCATTTTTGACGACGGATTTTTATGTGTGAATAGGGATATAAGAGGTCTGTGGTCTGTGACGACTGTAAACTTATTCCCGAATAAGTAAGGTTTAAAAAAATTTATTGCCCAGTGTATTGCTAAAAGTTCTTTTTCGATTATTGGTTTGTTCAACTCGTGTTTTACTAATGTTCTACTTGCGTACGAAATGGGAAGGTCTTGTCCTATTTTGCCTTGTGAGAGTATCGCACCTAATGCATAGTCGGATGCATCTGTTGTGACTATGAATGGTTTATTAAAATCGGGATATTGCAATATTGGTGCTTTTACTAGTTTTTCTTTTAGTTCCTCAAACGTTGCTTGGCATTGTTTTGTCCACCAGAATTTTTTATGCTATTTTAATAAATCATTTTGACATTTCGTTATTTTGGCGAAGTCTGGAATGAATCTCCTGTAATAGTTGGCAAACGCGACAAATCTTCGAACTTCGTCTGCATTTGTAGGTACCGGGTTGTTTGTGATGGCATTGAACTTTGCTGGATCTGTGCGGATTCCGTCTTTTGTGATTAGGTGCCCCAAGTACACTACTTCACTTCGTAGGAAATTGCATTTTTCCGGGTTGAGCTTAAGGTTATACTTTTCTAGTCTTTCAAATATTTTTATCAAGTTTGTGTTGTGATGTGCGAGGCTGCAACCAAAGACAATTATGTCATCAACATATAGAAATGCTGCTGAATCTAAGTCGCTCAATGCTAATGTTAGCATACGTTGAAAGCTGTTTGACGATATAGATAGGCCAAAAGGTAATCGTTTGAATTGATAGTGTCCTTTGTTCGTTGAAAACGCTGTTAATGGTCTTGATTCCTTTTTAATCTCGATTTGATGAAATGATCTTGTCATGTCTAACGTGCGAAAATATCGCGCTCTCCCAAGTTGATCCAATACGTATTCTAATCTTGTGAGTGGGAATTTGTCATTAACGATCTTTTTATTAAGTGGCCTGAAATCTACTACTAATCTCCACTTTGACGTACCTGACTCACTCTTCTTTGGTGTCAGAAGTAAAGGTGAGTTGTACGGGCTGGTTGAGCTTTCGATAATGTTATCATTTTACAATTCGTCCACTTGCTTGTTTATTTCTTCAATATGTTTGTATGGCAGTCTATAGTTTTTAACGTACGTCGGTGTTTTATCTGTGACGTGTATACTTTTCTTATAGAAATTATTTGCAGTGAGTGGTTCATTTTCCAAGTGAAAGATGTGCTGAAATTTTCCGATTATTTCTAATAGTGGTTTTTGGTCATGTACGTTTAGATGATTAATGTCGATATGCTTTAACAGGTTATGAAGTCGTTCATTACCATCATTTTTGCGCGCTAAATTATTGGCTGTATTCATTGTATATTGGCTCAGTGGCACCGTTTCTATTTTAAGGTTTTTTATGTTGATGGTCTCTTCGTTTGTGTTTAATATTCTTACATGTTTTATGCCATCTGCTGGAATTATTGAGCTGGCTATATAAACTCCTTGAGTGATCTCTTTATTGCGGATAACACTGTCTTCTGTGATGTTAATATTGATTCTCTCAAACTCTCAAATGCGAGTACCCTTGCGAGTATCGTTAATTTATTCATATGAGAGTTCGTTGAAATTGGTAAAAGGTGCTCTTCTTCATAGATATAGACGGTTATAATATATGCTTCACCTCAGTAATTTTTCAAGATGGTACGACTGCCACAGGGTTGCCCGCATTTCAAAATTACTTCTATCAGACCTGGTCCTAGTAAATGGCAATATATCCTGTAAATTTCATTATAAACGGATAATCAGGTCGTCAGTTCCCGTGAACAGAACTTTCGAGTGCTGAAAGTAGAGGTAAGTTGGTGATGGGTTGCCGTTCCTGTGCGGATCGAAATTTTGAAGATTTCAATTCGACATTATGGACAAAGATTAAAATGTATCAACGATTTGAATTTTTTGTCATAAATCAAAAATTTTTCAGGAGGGTCAATGATTTGAAGGATTTCTCTTCAGGAGCCTGCCGTAGCTACAGGGTTACCCGCACTTTCTTGAAAATTCATGTGTGTTAAATATATGTCAACATCAATACGCTATGAAAACTTCACGATGATCCAATGTTTTTGTCAGAAGTTATAACAAATCAAAATTTAAAGAAAATTGCTGGCCTACTTTTAGGAGCTGTGCACCCACATGCGGCTCAAAATTTCCAACTTTTTATCACAACAGAGCTTAAGACATAAAAAACTTTCATTCCCAAACATTAACTTGAACAAAAATTTACGGTGCTTGGAAATATAGGAGCACCTAAAAATTCACTAAAAGGTATAGGATATCTGAATTTCAGCAAGTCATAGACCTACCTATTACAAACATCTACGTTCTCCGAAAATTTCAGCTCAATCGAATCGGCCACTCTAGAGATTACATATATATATATATATATATATATATATATATATATATATATATATATATATATATATATATATATATATATACATATATATACATATATATGTATATATATATATATATATATATATATATATATATAAATATATATATATATATATATATATATATATATATATATATATATATATATATATATATATATATATATATATAAAATGAGAGCATCAAAGAGAGCATCTTGCGTTGAAACAACAAATTTTTAGTGAATTTGCTTCGAAAATTCAGTGTTAAACTCGCTTCGCCGAAAATTCGAATAATTTTATATATATATATATATATATATATATATATATATATATATATATATATATATATATATATATATATATATATATATATATATATATATATATATATATATATAAATATATATATATATATATATTTATATATATATATATACATATATATGTATATATATATATATATATATATATATATATATATATATATAAATATGTATATATATATGTATATATATACATATATATATATATATATATATATATATATATATATATATATATATATATATGTATATATATATATATATATACATATATATATATATATATATATATATATATATATATATATATATATATATATATATATATATATATATATATATATATATATATATATATATATATATATATATATATATATATTGTTACGTGCAGGAACAGCTAGTATAATGTTGAACGACGACCCTGCCGATGAGGTGGCTGGCCGCAACAAAGCTATGAGATCCGCGGTCTGTTTAATTGTCACAACCGACGTTCCTCATTATTCAGATGCTAATCAACCCAGGACCCAGAGCCGTTGCGGCACAATGGTGACACAATCATTACCAGAAAGTCAGGACGATGTTACAAACCTCAGAATCTCCTGGATCTCCATCGTCGGGATTAGTCTGCTTAGAATTACGCACTTCACGGTCTGGATCGCCGGGTGCTCCAGTATTGCCGGAAGTTTTGGGACGCCAACGTCTTGATTGTATTTGCGACGACCCGCGAGTGATGGCCATCATCACGCTCGTCGCTCCTTTCACGCCAACAGACCACTTATCCTACTCGAGCTTTCTTGGCATCGTGAAGGAAACCCTGCAATAATCAAAATTTTAGAATTGTACCCGATTATTTATCCTACGATGATCGAAATTTAAGATACTTAGACAGATAGTTACCCATTCGTCGAATGCGCTGGAATGTTTTCAGTTGAAATTTGACAGCCCGAATTGTGAACGAGATGTCAGCGGGGACGTCGAGAACATCGAAAAAGGTTCGAGACCCGTCGACCGCCCAGAAAGGATATTCACAGTGGCAACCGACGGTGAATGGCCAGAACGGAAAGTGCATTCACACTGTACCATGACTGCATGCAAGAGATGCAACAAGTGCATGTAGTGGCACAAGTACCGCTGAAGCGGTTGAATCAAAGGCTGGATGGTGCGAAGCGAGCCGGCTCGGGTTTTTTTTTTGGCTCGAGGGGCGGTAAGGATCAGACGTGTCTAAGGCAATCAAGGGCGAAATCACTGACGATCTTCTTTTCCAAATAACGAGCTATTGGAGCGATCCTGAAAACCGATCAATAAGACACAGAGGTGAAGAAGCAATTAACGACGATCAGCGATTAAAAATACTGAATTCAGTTCGCGACGAGGGCAAGGAAATTAGTGATCCCGACTTAGACGGAAAATTTACCTAAGACGACGGCGACAACGGCGAAGTGCATTAAAGCGAAACGGAGCGGGTCGTGGTAAACATAGTAAAGACACGCAAGAGTCTTCCGACCAGCAGTCTCCTACAGCGCAGACACGATCTATACTTCCAGCGAGTGGCGGCCAGACGGCGATTGTGTGTATCTCTGGGCACAGAGTAGCTACGGAGTTGGTGAACGTCAGGAAGAATAGAAGAATAGATTAAGGTAGGAAGTTTCTTATTAGTATATTGAGTTTTAGAAATTGTGAATCCACGATAGAAAATTCCGTGTAGATTGCGGCGCCGTCAAAACTGTGTTACTTAATAGCCCGTCCAGTCTACGGATACTTAAGTATCCGCATACATAAGTATCCGGAAACATATAATCCCGTCCAGACCGCAGATACAATTGTATGCGGAAACATTTGAAAAAGAATTGCTGTGGACCTAATTTTGCGGATGCATTGATGAATGCATGGGATATGAGAATGAAAATCTGATAAGAAAATTTATTTTTGAAGAATGGCTAAGATACAGTATTGGAAAATGAAACATTTGTGGGCACTGAAATTCCAAAAGTAGGCAATTACCGGTTTTCAATGAAAATTACTATTAGAATCACTTTGCCCGAAATTCAGATGCATATATATATACTAACATATTATGCATATACATATATATATGTATATACATATATATACATATATATGTATATACATATATATACATATGTAGGTATACATGACTCCTATTTTCACAAGCATCTATATGCAGGTTAAATAAAATGAAATAATCGATCCCCTGAATTTTGTTTGCTTTTCGAAAAAAAGTGAGATCAATTGATAAATTCAATGATTACTCAGGCTAATTGAAAATGTATGAACATTATCAACCTACAAGAACTTTAACCGTCCACCACTTACTTACTATTTAACCTCTCAAAATGTGACCAGATCAATTAACCAAACTGAAATTCACAGGTTGTATTGCTCTAAAGTAGGGTTTGATTGAAAATTAATAAAGAACTGAAAATGATTACAAGTCTTTAAGTTTTTGTTAGGTTTTTCCGTATTTTTAATTAGGTGTAGGGCCATAAAATTCAATTAGTATACATGTACACTATTATACTCAGGTATACAGTGGATGAAATTTCCATGGAAGTGTTTCTCGGGACGAAAGTGGCCAAATTACTCAGTAACAACCACTAAAAGTCTCTTAGACCTGCTGCATTTCCAAACCGCCTTGTCCCGTGAATTTCATTTTGGTATGATAATGAAGTCGAGAATTCTCAACACATGTTTTGTGTGCTGAAAAATGGGTCATTTGGTCATTGGCTATTTACCAGGAATGAGGTAAAGATTTTCGTTTACATGCCTGCCCTAGGTTCGGGCTAACCTGCAGAGTCATTAAAAATTACACAGGTAGGTATGTTGTACCTATAACACAATCATTCATCGCTCAATCGAAAAAGCCTGAGCAAATGATGCTTGTAGATGCAGTGCAGTCCACTGCACTGCATTGAAATTTAAAACTCATGTGATTCTGTGTAACAACTTGCACTGCATCGTTTAGGCTAATTTATGAAAACACTGCATCGGTTGATATTTGTTTGAAAATATTTGGCCGTGCAACAACTATTTAAATTGAGGCGGGAATTACATTCCAGGCATTAAATTGTAAATGGACGAAAAACAGGTACAGAAAATCTAAATATCAAACCTCCACAAATTAATTTGGCATTAATTGTGAGAACACAGCATTGCTTTCAAGTGCATTACAATGCGTGCACTGCATCGCAAAGTGTTTCTCGCTTCCGAATCAATAATCGCTCAATCGAAGAAGTATCCGCATTCATTTTCCAACAGCACCTACAATTGTATCCGCATACATAAGCATACGGAAACAACGGTCCACACTAGTAATTTTCACATAGTTTTGTATCTGCATACAACAGTGTGAGCTAATTTCAAGTGTGGACCGTTGTTTCCACATACTTATATTTCCGGATACAATTGTATCCGCTATTGCTCGAAAATGTATCTACAATTAGCGCATACTTTTCATTGATTTTCATGGCAAGGGTAAAATGTATCTGCAAATGTCGCTGCAGTGTGGACCATCTTTTGGCAGATACTTATGTATGCGGATACTTTAGTATCCGTAGTCTGGACGGGCTATAATAGATTCCGACATGAAATTGAAATATTGTGAATAAAATTGTGAAAAATTTGTAACGCGAGCGTATCTTTGCGAGTGAATATAAGGTAGCGGGAAAACCCTCAACCAAATTCTCGTTTCGTGGCGAGGGTGTTATTGACAGTGCGGTCGGAAACGAATGGCGCCCGAACCCACCCTTTCTCATCAAGAGCGAGCCCCCGCGACTGTCGCCCCTTCAGGGAAAAAAAGGTCGTTACCACGATCGAAAGGTGATAACGGTAACAAATTGGCGCCCAACGTGGGACCTTAACGGTAAATACGGCACAACGGTAGTTGGGAAAAAATCTGAGAAGCCAAGTCCCAAATTGTGGGAAGGCGGTTAGGCGCGATAATTCGAGCAAAATAGGCCAAGTAAATCGAGTCTTGTTTCGATCGTGATTACATTGTTGAAATCGGGAGTATTTATGAGAGTTTGTTATATGTCATGTTATTTTATCGCATGAATTATATTTTTCTTGACATTGTCACTGCATGAATTGGATATTTTAAAGTGAGTATTGCCGAAACTGAATACTATCATTTTTCTTAATATATATGTAAATATGAGACGCCGTCATGCCAAATTATCATCGTAGTAAACAGAGAAAACAAATATGTCGATATAAAAATAAAAGCGTGTTTGACAGGTCGTCCTTTTTTCATCGATACGAACAAAAAGCTATTAATATTAATTTGAATATAACAAGGAATTTGTAAACAATCGAGAATAAAATACCAAATTTTGAGCGGTATACAGATTTATATAAACTTATCTGTGAAACTAATAAAACTACGTATAATTTCAATCTTTAAGATTGCGTTTCTTATCCGCTGCAATTTTTTTTACATTCTCAAAATTTGATTCACTCTTAACGTGGTGGAAAAATTGCTTTACAAATTCCTCGAAATGTCAATGGACTACCAAGTTAATACGAAAAGCATGACTTTGGAGATTCTTAACGAAAATGAAGCTAGCTGTAGACGGAAAACGACACCATCGATATGATTTCATGTGATGGTTGTCACCAATGATTCCATTTCAAATGCGTTGGAGTAGACGCTACTGTCGTGAGTAAAGATTGGATCTGCCAAAATTGTATTTTTCACTTCAGAAGTCTTAGCCGAAGTAATATGGACCGCGAAAAAGAACTATCAACCCAGTTAGAGGACGTCAAGCACCTACGAACCCAGCTTCAAAATGACGTAGTTCAGCAAGAAATAGCGGAACTCAAAACTCTCGTGGAAAATATGTCTCGAAATATGGTAAATCAACCTCGAAGTGACACAGCCAAGAAATTCGAACATCCCACGTCAAACGGCGATCCGAATAGCGTCGCTTACTTAGACGATGCAGCAAAGTATGAACCGACAAACGACGGCAGCAACCACTCCACGCCAAGATTCGAGGGTGCAGAAACTCGAAGAAAATACACAACAATCAGCAATGGCGAAAATCAAGTGGAACAATTTCTGGCTCGTCAGACGATAACTCGGGACCTTCCGTCATTTTCAGGTTCCCCAGAAGAATGGCCGACATTTTTAGCAACATTTGAGTACTCCACTAATGCATGCAAGTACTCGGACGTGGAAAACCTGTGTCGCTTACAAAAAACACTGAAATGCGACGCGCGCCGGGTAGTGGAAGGATATTTGACGCACCCGTCAAACGTTTTGTCAATTATCGACACGTTGAAAATGCTATATGGGAGACCGGCTCTCATAATATAGACGCAAATCAACAAAATTAAAAGGTCGCCTGCACCAAAAGCCGAAAAGCTTGAAACATTGATCTTTTACGCTGTACAAGTCAGAAATTTGCTCGCCGCTATCGAATCTGCGAAAGTCAAGGAATATCTCAACGATATTAGACTTCTACGCGAGCTCGTCAAAAGATTGCCGCCTCAAATTAGACTCAACTGGGATTTATATGAAATTCACGAGTTCACGCAGTCAGAGCCGAAACTAAAACAATTCAGCAGATGGCTTGACATAATCGCAAAAAGTGCCTGCAATGTAACAACACGCGCCCTTCAGATGCCAAAATTATACGAAAACAATCGAGTTAACATTCATTCTTCAAGAGATGAGGATCTCGACGACGAACGAAGCTACGAAAAAGTCGAAGTGACAAAGTGTCGCATCTGTGAAAAATCATGTCAAAATGCAACGAAATGCAAAAAGTTGAAGATATGACCCTGAATAGCCGATGAAACGTAGTCAACCGCCTTAAGCTTTGCAGAATGTGTTTAATGCATCATAAATATCCAAGATGTAATAAAACTAAAGAATGTGGGATGAACAATTGTCAGAAGCTTCATCATCAGCTTCTGCACAGTGATGACAAACGTATTTCAACTAGTTCCACTAGGCTATGTTATACCATAGTTGCCACAGCTCATAGAGCTCAACCAAAAATTCTCTACCGAATTGTTCCAGTAACATTAAAATATAGGAACAAGCTCATCGACACTTTCGCGTTCATAGATGATGGATCTTCGTTGACACTTGTGCAAGAGCGAATAGCAAACCAATAACATATGAAAGGCACAGAGAAACAGCTATGTATGCGTTGGACTAATGGACAAAGCCATTTAGAACCGAAGTCAAGAACTGCTACGCTCTGAATCGCACCAAGGGAAGATCAAACAATATTTCATGAAATCCATGTTCAAACGGTTTCTAACCTTGACCTTCCTACACAAAGCATCAACCGAGATGCCATGTTCAAAAAATTCAAACATCTTAAAAACGTAGAGTTTCAATCGTTTGAAAATGCCGTGCCTTCAATCCTAATTGGACTAGACAATTGGCATCTCTGCGTGCTCACAAAAGTCAAGGAAGGCAGTCGCTACGAACCGGTGGCAACAAAAACCCGTCTTGGATGGGACCTATGTGGCGCAATGTCATCATCAACGGAGCAGCACCATATAAACGTCCATGCATGTGATTGTTCAGACGGGCGACTAGAAGAGGTCGTTAAAAGGTTCAATGCTCTTGACTCTCTCGGAACATCCAACAAAAAGGAGTTTTGCTTAACCAAAGAAGAGAACCGGGCCGACAAGATAATGCACAACATGACAGTTTATAAGGTGAAAAACTACGAAGTTCCATTATTGTGGAAACATGACAGATTTCAACTGCCTGATTCATATGGAATGGCATATCAACGCCTACTATTTTTCGAGAGAAAGTTGCTAGGAAACGCACAGCTATTAACAGAATTCAGGCGTCAAATAAATCAATACGTCGAAAAAGGATTTATAAGAAAGTTGTCACCATTCGAGCTAATAACTCCGTATCCACGAGTGTGGTACTTGCCCGTGTTCATGGTGAAGAATCCTAACAAGCCGGGAAAAATTCGTCTAGTTTTCGACGCAGCTGCAAAGGTTAATGGAACATCCCTCAATACGATGTGGCTGACTGGCCGCGACCTCTTAAGCCCATTGCTTGAAATTTTAATTAGGTTTAGAATCCACGCCTATGCATTCACTGGCGATATAAGGGAAATGTTCGATATGGTACAAGTATGCTATGAGGACCAAATGGCACAACGCATTTTGTGGCGTGACTGCCAGCAAACAAAGGAACCGAACGTGTACGTCGTAACTGTGATGACGTTTGGAGCAACTTGCTCGCCATACCAAGCGCAGTACGTGATGCGACTAAATGCATCAAAATACACCAGTAAGTTCCCTGACACAGTCAAAAGTATTACAAAAAATACATATGTAGACGACGTGCTTGATGGTTGTGAAATGGAAAGTGACCTACTACGACTAGCAGGCGAAATGCAATTCAAACATTCGCAAGGTGGATTTGAAATCCGTGATTTCAAATCGAACTCTCCGAAAATATTTTAACCAAAAAGAGAGTGATGCGAATCGTCATAATCTATGTGAATCCGATGGAATCGAGAAAGTACTTGGAACCTTTTGGAGCATACATGATGACTGCATAACATTTTCACTGCATTTGAATAAGGCACATAGAGACGTACTAAATGGCTTTAGAAAACCCACGAAACGAGAAATCTTAGTAACATTAATGTCAATCTACGATCCACTCGGATTGATTGCTCATTTCGGTGCCGGGCTTAAGATGATACAACCATAAACTTGGAGACTCAAATTGGGCTGGGACGAACAGATCCCGGACGATGTCGATAAAAAATGGAGGAAGTGGCTTTGTCAGTTCAAGTTAACCGAGTCACTGAAAATTCCACGTCGATATGTCTCAGTTCTTTGGAGTGAATACACACATACAAGTCTGCATGTATTCGTCGATGCCGGCGAAGCAGCCTACGCAGCTGTTGTCTACTTAAGAGTGGTGACATCACAAAATGTTCAAGTATCACTCGTCACTGCAAAAGTAAAAGCTGCACCACTAAAATACATACCCATTCCACGTCTGGAACTTCAGGCTGCTACGATAGGTGCCAGGCTTTTAAATACAGTAAAAAGCGCACTTGGTATTAAGGTACATACAATTTACTTTTGGAGCGACTCTTCTGTCGTCCTATCCTGGCTCCACTCTCGGAAAAAAACTACCTAGTTGGGTCGCATACCAAGTTGGAGAAATTCGAGAGAACACTGACATCAACCAATGGAGATGGCTCCCATCCAACGAAAACGTTGCGGACATACCCACGAAGTGGCGAGATAACATTGAACTTCATGTCAATAGCCGTTGGTATAAAGGTCCGGATTTCCTCATGGAGGATGAACAGCTCTGGCCGAAACAACAGTTCCAGCATGATACTAATGTTGAAAACATCGAAACTGAAAGCATTTCACTTGAATACTCATAATAATAGTAATGCACTGATAATAATAGTAATGCACTTACTCATAATAATAGTAATGCACTGATACCCCCAGCAGTTAACACGGCATCTTCTCCCTCAAGCAGGTGTACCAACGCTGCTAATAAACACTCCTCCAAGGTTTCCAGTCAGGCCGCCGCAAACTTAGCTCCTTCTACGAGCAATATAAATTATTCTTCTAATGGTAGTAATATGACATCTGAATCTCTTGGAAGATCAGGCAATCCTTTTTAGGCATTTTTCCTAACCGATCTCAGAAAAGTCTCAAACTTTTTTACCACAATTGTGGTGGTATGAGAGGCAAACTAAGTAAATTATACCTTGACGCCAAATCGTGCCATTTTAATTTACTCGCCATCACCGAAACTTGGCTTAATGCCTCTCATAAGAATGAGGAGATTCTTGATAGTAGTTGGACTATTTACAGAAGCGACCGTGATTATTGTTCTACGGGTCAGTCGCGAGGAGGTGGTGTCTTACTTGCTGTTAGCAACACACTTTCAAGTGAGCTTGTAGATACCACTCCAAATGTTTTCTTCCAATGTATAATTGTTCGGATCTCCACTAATAACAACTCAATTTACATCGCTGTTGTCTACATCCCCCCTAGATCTGACGAGTCCATCTACAGCAATTTTTGTGACACAATATCTTCATTAGCAACATCACTTAGCGAAAAAGATAAAATAATAGTTTTGGGTGACTTCAATCGTCCGAATCTTTGCTTTGTTCCGGATGAAAATGACTCTTACCTTCTCCCCGTAAACCTTGTAGACACCAACGATTTCAATCTTGCGAGTGCCTTTTATGGTAATGATTTGCAGCAGGTTTCCCAAACTCCTAACCAAAATGGTAATTGGTTAGATCTTGTTTTCACAAATGCTTATGACGAAGTAGTGGTTAGTCCAACTAGTGACGCAGAGCATCTTTTTTGCAATAGTTTACACCATACAGCACTGTCAGTCGAACTTTCCACTCCAGATTCCACTTGCTTGAAAACTTACAATAACTCAATTGTATTTGACTTCCGTAATGCTGATTATGACAGCATTAAACATGTTCTTGATACTACTGATTGGTCGACTACTCTTTCAACACAAGATCTCGAAACAGCCATTTCCTCTTTTTACAACAAAATATTTGACGCCGTTGAAAGATATGTTCCAAAGATAAAAAAAAAGAATAAATTGTCTGAGCCATGGTTTGATAGGGACCTTAGGCATATGCGAAATCGTAGGAACAAACTTTATAAGCTTATTAAAGAAAATACCGATGTTATTCCTGCTAATCAGGAAGAATATAATGAAGCTGCTAAGCAATTTTTAGCAAAGTCTCATGAGGCTTATGACACTTACATTAGAACAACCGGCGAAAATATAGTCCGCGAACCGAAAAAATTCTTTGATTTTGTTAATGTGAAGCGAAAAACTACTGGTTATCCATCGTCCATGTTTCTTAATAATATAACGTCTTCCTCTCCTAAAGAGATATGTGACCTATTTGCTGATAGTTTCCAAGAAATTTTCAATGCACCAGACCCATCAAACTCACACCTTTCTTCCGCTGATTCAGCTTCAACAGCTTTTGTGAACCATTTAGAAATTTCCCGTGATGAAATACGTAAAGCTATTTTGGATCTCGACTGCAACAAAGGCCCTGGGCCTGATTTTCTTCCTCCGATCTTCTTGCGCAAGTGTGTAGAGCAGCTTATAGATCCCTTGCATATTTTCTTTAATAGATCACTTTCGTCGGAAATTTTCCCATTCTGTTGGAAGCTTTCGTATGTCACACCCATATTCAAAAATGGTGATCGACGCTGTATCCGAAATTATAGGGGCATTGCCATTTTGTCTTCGATTCCGAAACTTTTCGAAAAGGTGGTATACGATAAACTTTCTCCGCTTGTTGATTCCCGTTTGAACGAGCAACAACATGGCTTTAGAAAAGGTCGCTCAACTACCACGAATTTGACAATTCTAATCTCTGACGTTCTATGCAAAATGGAAAAAGGATACCAAATTGACGCAGTCTACACTGACTTCAGTAAGGCGTTTGACAGAGTTGACCATTTTACACATACCTTGATTCTAAAGCTTCAGAAATTTGGTATTGCCGGGTCTTTACTCAGCTGGCTGACCTCCTACCTTCGCGATCGCACACAATGTGTAAAATTTCAAGGATTTTTATCGAAAAACGTTAGTGCTACCTCTGGTGTACCCCTGGTGTACCCCAAGGTAGCCATCTTGGCCCACTTCTTTTTAATATATTTATTTCTGACTTATCTGACGTCCTAGCAGGCATACCTCATTTACTCTATGCAGACGATCTCAAACTTTATCAGACTATTGAATCGAAATCGGATGCCCCCTTTCTCCAATCCAAGCTTGATTCACTTGATCAGTGGTGCAATATAAATAAGCTCTCTCTCAATATCAGCAAATGCCAAGTTATTAGTTTTTCCAGGAAATGCACGGTCACACACAATACGTACTTTCTCGGCAATAATATGCTAACCCGAGTTGATAACATTGCTGACCTCGGTGTTATCTTAGATGAAAAACTCCGCTTCACCTTACACTTTGATAAAATGCTTTCTCATGCGAACAACACTTCACTTCACAAATACACTTCACAAATACACAAATACAAAAATTACAAAAATATACAAAAATTTCTTCACAAATACACTTCACTTGCACGTCCTATTCTCGAATACGCTTGCATTAGCTGGAATCCCGCTTTTGAAACCTACAGTGACAGACTCGAGTCAATACAAAAACAATTTCTACTTTTCGCCTTGAGAGAACTGTACTACCCTTATGATTTTAATAGCTTACCCCCCTATGACTTTCGACTGTCATTTAAACCTATCGACACTAGCCTCCAGAAGAATAATGATATCGGCCTGCTTCACATTTGACGTCATTAGAGGCGCTATTAATGTAGAATTCCTGAATAGTAAAATTTCGATAAATATCCCTGTGAGGAACACCAGGTCCAATCGATTCCTAAAAGAATATTCACATTCGACGACATATGCAGCAAATGAGCCTATAAATAGATGCTGCAGAATATTCAACAGCATAAGTCACTTATATTCCCCTACGATTTCCAAATCATCCTTCAAATCCTCTCTTTTGCATGCCATCCATACCCCTAAACCTTAAGCCATAGCTTATATGTCAATGTTTTTATTTATTGATTGTTATTTATTAATCTTTTTGTTACTTTTTTCATTTGTTTGTTACTTATTTAACTTGTTTGTTTTTACTTTTTACTTCACTTTACTTTTCCATTTTATTTTTATTTTGTTATTTTATATAAGATTTTGTACCTTGTTTGGTGAATTAATAAAATAAATAAAATAAAATGAATGTGTCACGTTGCACATCAAGGAAGTCAACGATGTCATAGACGCTACTCGATTTAGCAAGTGGAATCGACTGTTACGCACTGCAGCGTACTTCTTCAGATTCTTAAATAATATTACAAAATCTGCTAGTAGCAAGTATAAGGGGAACCTAAAATCAGAAGAGCTACAAAAGGCAGAGAATTTTCTATTCCGGGAGGCCCAAAAGACATATTCCGAAGAAATATTATTACTTGCAAAGGGCCAAAAAGTTCCTAAGCAAAGCCCTCTATACAAACTGTCACCTGTCCTGGACGAAATTAATATTATTCGATTGAAGAGCAGAATTGAACATGAATATCCGATCATTCTATCCAGATTACACCGTATAACTAAGCTTATAGTCGCAAAAAAACACGACGAATGTGCTCATCAGTTCTCTGAGACAGTAGTAAACGAATTACGGAAAAGATTCTATATACCACGTTTACGAGTGCTAGTCAGGCAAGTACGTCGCGAATGTTACAAGTGCAAAATTTTATTGGCTCGACCGTCACCACCGGAGATGTCTTCACTGCCAGTTGGTCGAATTGCTGTCGACACTGCACCCTTTTCTCACACTGGGATTGATTTATTCGGTCCGTTCATCGTTACCGTACACCGAAAACATGAGAAGCGTTGGGTAGTAATATTCACTTGCCTTACAATAAAAGCCATCCATCTGGAAATGGTCAGCGAAATGTCAACTGATAGTTTTCTACTGGCATTCAGAAACTTTGTGGCAAGAAGAGGCCAACCATTAGAGTGCTATAGTGATAGGGGGACAAATTTAGTCGGAGCCGAGAAGATAATCATAGAGGCTTACAAAGAAGTGGATTTCGAGACAATAGAAGAGGCCACAACTACTTCGACGCTGAAATGGCATTTCAATCCCCCACT